>UESW01005041.1:316627-522431 GCA_900491605.1 Calamus simplicifolius | reverse complement strand
ACTTCTCTCAAGCCTTCCTACGGATCCAATGGCGCCTAAGAGAGGTTCGGTGATTGGAGCAACCGTGGTGTCCGAGAAGCGTTCCGTAAGGTGACCCGTCCGTGACCGTCTCCAAGTGAAGATTCCTCCACCGATTCAGACAATCCTAACGCCACTTCACCTCAGGTAGATACCCTAGCAGGGAGGGTAATCACTATGGAAGAAAGTTGATTTTGAACTTTTTGAATCCGAGGGTTTTTCGATTGGTAGGCAACTTAGGAGCTTGGATGGGATCATGTATGTTCTCTTGATGTTCCTACATACCCAGCACTAGTAAAGGAATTTTACTTTAATTTAGCAAGAGGAGATGGTGGTTTAGTAAGCACTGTTAGAGGAAAACGGATTCACCTTACATTTCACAAATTAGGAAATCTCCTGAGCATCCCCATTACTGGATTAGCTGCTGATGTGCACAGTGAGAGATCAGCTGCTCTATCAAGGATGTTAGGGAGAGAGGTTACTGAATTTGAGGAAATCAGGGCTAATCAGCTGCCCTTGGAATTAAGGTTGTTACACAACATTTGTAGCAGAATTTTATTCCGAAGACCAAACGTTTTGAGTATGTCTCCCGCGGGACATGTTGTTGTATGGATAGTGTATTGACCGGTCAGCCCATTAATCTAGCTGCTATGATGATATTTTACATAGCCAAGGCTGGAGAAAGAGAAGATCGTCACTACCCTATGGCATGATCTTAATTATGGTATTCAGAAGCCAAGGGGTTGTAATTTTGGATAATGAACCCTCAAAGAGCCTGAGACATACTGATTATTATAGCTTGGCCACTTTGCATCGAATGGGATTTGTTAAAATTAATGGTCAGTGGGAAAGGAAAGGGAACTTGGATGAGAGAGTCTCCGAGCCTAGACATTCTGTATCTTGTGAGGATGATCCGTCTATGAGGATTCCATCTCCACATCCTAGTAGTCCTGCTCCTGCTCCTGTCCCAGTACCAGTGATCCATCTACTTCATCTACTTCTTCAGTCGGATTTTCAGACCTTCAGTTAGAGCAACTCAAAAATCTTCTTGCTGCTCAAAAGGATGAATTAAAGACTGAGTTTGACAACAAATTTATGAATCTTAAAGAAACTCTTTATTCATTAGATGATCGGATTGCCAAAATTGAATCAACTCTTAGCTCTTCTACTGGATCTTTAAGTAGTGACTTGAAGAACATTTTTGAAGAACTTAAAGATATTTGTGGAGATTCTGAAACCTATTCAAAGAGCAATGCCGAGTTACAAGATAAAATTGTCACTGCTTGTACTTTTGTTGATGAAAGATTAAAAGACTACGTTAAGCTTCAGACAGAAGGAATGCAGAAGATTGTAGATCATTTAACAAGGATAATTAGAACTAATATATATTGATGTAATGAAAGTTTCAATTTTGATGTAATGAAAGTACTGTTTTTTGATGTAATGAAAGTATAATTCTGATGTAATGTAAGCATAGTTCTTTTTTAATGAAATTTCAGTTTCATTTTGCAATACTTGATCTTTAATGAAATTTCAGTTTCATTTTGTAACACTTGACTTTTGATGAAATGAAATTATCTTTTGATCTATCAATTTGATCTTTTGACTTAACTTTTCTTTATCTTTTTGTGATTACAAAAAAGGGGGAGAAAGTTATGTCGTATATGCATTGATTAGCAATTGATTGGAATTTAATTAAAGCTTAGTTAATTGATTAATTGGAGAAAGTTATGTCGTATATGCATTGATTAGCAATTGATTGGAATTCAATTAAAGATTAGTTAATTGATTAATTGGAGAAAGTTATGTCGTATATGCATTGATTAGCAATTGATTGGAATTCAATTAAAGCTTAGTTAATTGATTAATTAGAGAAAGTTATGTTGTATATGCATTGATTGGTTATGCTTTAATTAGCATTTATTTAATTAAATATGAATAATTGATTATTTGAACTTCATAGGGGGAGCTACCTATTCAGGGAGAGCTTACTTATGAGGATCACTTTCTTGAAAATTTTAATTTAAGAATACTATGCATATACTCAATGTTTTTATAATCATCAAAAAGGGGGAGATTGTTGACCCAACTATTGATTTTGATGATTAATAAAGGAATTGAGTATATTTATTTGATTACTAATGGATTTGAGAAGTGTTTCAGGAGTTAAAATTATTTGATCAATTTAAATGAATTAAGAAACGTGTTTTGAATCAATTGCAAAACTTCAATTTCAAAGTTTCAGAACCTGGAGTCGACACTAGAATCCCTGGAGCCGACCCCATGGCCATTCAAATTTTATTCTGATTTTTGATACGGTCCGGAGCTGACATCCAGAGTTTCGGAGATGACACCCAGAGTTTCGGAGTCGACACTTACAATGTCTGGAGCCGACTCCGATGCGGGGACAGAATGTTGATTTTTTGAGCATCCTGGAGCCGACACACACAGTATTCGAGAGCCGACACCTGGTGATGGCGAGCCGACACTTACTTTTTCGGAGCCGACTCCTCAACGAACTCGGAAATTTCTATTTTAAAAAAACGATCTGGAGCCGACTCCAACCTGACTGGAACGAAAATTTAAATTGCCAGATCAGCTCTAACGGTAATATTCCTTTTTACCTAATTTCTAACGGATATATTTTTGTTTCCAGGTACACTCCAACGGCTAGTTTCCTTCCCAAAACGGATTAAAGAAATCTATAAAAAGGGGAAAACACCCGTTTTAAAGAGGACGAAAAAATAGAAAAAATTTCAAATCAAAAATCCGAGAAAGCCTGAGCCTGAATCTCAAGAGAAAAGCATTCAAACTCAAATCCTTCCACTCCAAAAAGCTCAAAGAGGAATCCAAGGTGCCCAAATCAAAAATTCGGTGGATTTCCCAAATTGAAGAAAAGCTCCGTTTATTCCATTTCTAATCTTCTCAACTGCAACGACTGTGAGAGATAAAGCTGAGGCTTGATTCATCATTCCAAAGGGAGAAGAGGAAAAGAAGAAAAGAAGAAAAGCTCAAATTCAATCATCTCCAAACAGGCTTTTCTAAACTTGTTTACTTTATTTTTAATATTTGCTCAACTAAGGAGCTGTGAATCATTGTAAAACATTCTTATATATGTTTGTGCTAGTTCTATCAAGGGGATTGAACTAGTGGAGGTTGTTAACCTCGGATCAAGCTAGATCAGCTTGAGTTTAGGGTTTTGTGCTGGTAAGCCTGGAAAACCGGCTGGGTTCATTGTGATCCCGGGGGAAAAACAATAAGTTGTGAGTTGTGCTCTTGTAAAACAACCCGGCTGTAATCTAGTTGGTTATAGTGTGGACCCAAGTGAATCTTGGGAGTGGACGTAGGTGTTGGATACATCGAACTACTATAAAATCCTTGTGTTTGTCGTGCATTCATTATCTCTATCTTTATCTCCTTGTTTGTGCTTTATATTTGCATTGCAATTAATTTCATTTGTCTTAGAGCAGATAATTTTTAAAAAGGTCAATTTTTTTAAAAAACTCAATTCACCCCCCCCCCCCCCTCTTGGGTTGCCATCTGGGCCAACAATTTAGAATATTAAGATAACAAAATAGCATCAAAGTAATATAAAATATATGAAGATCTTATGGGATGGCGATCGGGGATCCTATGGGATGGGAAGTGTCCTTTCTATTCTTGCTTCACCCTCATTATGCTGATAGAATTATCTCCATCCTTGTTTTTATAGGAAAAAAAAATTCTTCATTCCCATTTCATTAAGGATGGATTAGTACAGTTTAGGTTGAGATTGATGTAACCCAAATTATTGCAATAGGCTCCTAAAATTAGAACCATGACCGACCAGGTTCTCTTTTGAACCAAAACCTCTCTCTCTCTTCCTGCATGCAGAGTGTTAAAAAGAAACAACACCATGTATGTTTGTGTATGATCATGCTTGACCACATCGAAATATAATCAAATTTAGAATTCGATTATCTTTCTACTTTCTGGATCTATATGAATTTTAAAGCCATCATATTTTTTCATTCTTTTTATTTTAAAATTCATAAACTATATGATTTTAAAAATAAAGAAGACAACTAAATGTAAATTTAAATATATATATATATACATATATATTCATTTGCATTTCAATGTAGACAAAGCCTAGTCCTATTATCTTCTTGATCCTTGGATTCATATAATTTGTTAATTTTAAAGATGAAAAAAATAAAAAAAGGTAAGATGACTTTGAGATTTGTATAAATTAAGAATGAAAAATATGATCGAGTATTTAACTTATATATATGTGTGTGTGTGTGTGTGTGTGTGTGTGTGTGTGTGTGTGTGTGTGTGTGTTAATGCATGCATGTGTAAATTTTCATTATATCTCATTTAAGAACTTTGGTTGAAATTTTCGCTCAATTAGGGATCTAAAGATTTGAAGGGAACCCTGTCTCTGTCTGTAAAAGAAACTGAGTTGGTAGATTCTTGCACATTCATATTCACATCATGCATTCAGATGAAGAACCTGTTAAAAGCATTGATTTCTTCATGCTTGCAACTAGGAATATATTAGTGTACATAAATAATATATGTATGTATATTAAAAATATATATGTGGTGTGTGCGAGGTAGATTATATTCAAAAAAATATCTCAAAATAAAAATAAGTCAAGAATCAGGCCTGGGAGGCGGTTTACACCACTGCCCTAAAGGAGAACTGGTTCCCCTTCTCGTGCGAAGAAAATAGAACCTCAACTCTCCTCCAAGGTATAACTCGGAAGCCAGATTCCTACATTCGTCGATGGCACGATCTCAACGGACGCGATCAGCAATCTCCAACATAATCTTTGAAGAAACAAAAACAATGAAATGTAGAATTGTTGTTGTTGTCTCTAAATTTTCATCCTTTGAAACCTATTTATAGATTTTTTTAAATAAACGGTCATACATTTTTTTAATGGCTAGACAATTTATTTTTTAAAACAGCCGAACGTTCGGTCGTTTGGTTTTCAAACGGCCGAAAGTTTGGGTTTTTTTTTTAAACATCGTTGGCGTTTGGAAAATGGCCGAACGTTAACAATCCCCCACAAAAAAATAAAAATAAAAACAAAAGAACAATAACCAAATAAATTAAATTCAATAAGAAATTTTAAAACTTTAAAATTTACTGTGCTTAGTGCAAGTACCTTCTAGGTTTGAACTTGCATTTAGTATAAAATACACACAGTATGAAGATGAGCTGATCATAATGCGGGTTAGCGCTATCTAGGCCATGCGCTTGCCTTGATTTTCATGAGAGTTACTAGGGATTCGCCCTGGTCCCATAGTCGCGGCCTCACGACTACTCTCACTAAGGTAAATCCTTCAAGGGTATGTGCAACGGAATCATACCTCACTGAATCTACAGCCTTGGGTCTATTAAGAGCTATGCTCAATAAGGTAGATCCTCCAATGGTACATGACCTCGCTGAATTTACAGCCTTGGATCTATTAAGAGCTATGCTAAACCTAACCGTCACAATAAAGCACCACACCATAGGGATGGGATGGAAACAGACTCCGAAAGCGGTGCTTCCAGATATCACCTCAGAGATCGTTTCCCTTTGAACCTTAACCATGGGGTTGCCATGATGGTAGGGGTCCACTCTGGTGACTAATATATGGGCTTAAGCCCCATCCCCCTCGATGTCTCAAATACCGTAGCCTTCGAAAGGCCTTTGGCTAAAAGATCTTCCAAATTATGTTTAGATCTTACAAACTGCAGTGATATTGATTCTTTCATTTTATTTCTTATAGATTTATACCGGATCAGGATATGATTATTCATCTTTTTATTTGTTGTCTGTTGATTTAACAGATCAATTAGAGCTCTACAATCATAATTTAAACAAATTCGAGAAATATTTGGTGAACGAATATCTATATCATTTATTAAGTCTTTTAGCCATTGTGCTTCAGTGCAAGTAGTGTCAAGAGCTGTTAGCTCAGACTCTAGAGTACTTCTAGTGATTATAGTTTGTTTACATGAGCCCCAAGATACTGCAGCTCCTCCTAATAGGAAGAGATACCTAGTGGTGGACTTAACATCGAATTTATCTGTTACCCAATTAGCATCACTATACCCCTCAATCACTTCAGGATAACCAGAATATACTAGAGAATAATTTATGGTTCCCTTAAGATATCTAAATATTCTTGCTAGGGCTTTCCAATGTTCTTCACTAGGATTGCTAGTATACCTACTCAATCTGCCTACTGCATAAGCTATGTTTGGACGAGTTCTATTTGAAATATATAATAGGGATCCTATTCTTTGAGAATATCCTAATTGATTAATAGGTTCTCCTAAATTTTTAGTTAAATGAGAGTTATGATCATAGGGGGTAGAAATAGGATTTAAATCATAATATTCAAACTTTTGAAGCATTTTCTTTATTGAGTGTGCCAGACTTATTGCTATTCCATTATCTACTCTGTTAAGTTTCATTCCTAGAATTACATCAGCTTCTCCTAGGTCTTTCATATCAAACTTATTTGATAAGTAGCTTTTAGTTTCTTGAATTAATTTTAATGATGTTCCTAGGAGTAATATATCATCTACATATAAGCATAGTATTATAAAATCAGTATCTTATCTTTTATAATATACACATTTGTCATGTTCATTTATTTTAAAGTTATTTTTCAAAATGATTTCATCAAACTTAATGTGCCACTATCTAGGAGCTTGTTTTAAACCATTAAGATATTTGATTAATTTATATACTTTATTTCTTGTCCTTTTACTTCGAATCCTTGAGGTTGATCTATGTAAATTTCTTCTTTACGTCCATTTGATGAATTATTAATTTATGAATTGAGGCTAAGGAATTAGATTTCTCAAGGTTGTTATTCTTGCTACAGGAGCATAAGTATCAAAATAATCTATGTCCTTCTTTTGATTAAATCCCTTTACTACTAACCTAGCTTTATATCTTTCTATTGATCCATCTAGTCTTAATTTTCTTTTAAAAATCCATTTTGTTCCTATATGTTTGTTTCCAGGAGGTAAATCAGTTAAAATCCAAGTTTTATTTTTATGATTGATTTAATTTTACTATCTATAGCTTCCTTCCAATATGATGATTCTGATGATGTCATTGCCTCATCGTATGTGGAAGGATCACCTTCTATTAAGAATATAAAAAATCTTCACCAAAATCTTTTTTAATTCTTTTCCTTTTGCTTCTTCTTAATTCTGGTTCAGTTTCTAGTTCTGGTTCTATGGCTTTAGAGGATGATGGTTCAAATTCCAGGGGTCTAGAGATTTTAGTCTTGAATGGAATTATATCTTCAAAGAAGGAGGCATATCTAGCTTCTAAGATTGTATTATCAGATATGTCATTAATCTCTAATTTTATTACTAAAAATATGTAGGCATTGCTATTTTGGGCATAACCTATAAATACAGCATCTAAGGTTTTGGATCCAAGTTTTCTCTTTTTGGGTTCAGGAATATTAACCTTAGCTAGACACCTTCACACTTTGAGAAAGTCTAGGTTAGGTGTTCTTCCTTTCCAAAGTTCATAGGGAGTCTTACCACTATTCTTAGTAGGTATTCTATTTAGGATGAAACAAGAAGATAGAAGAGCTTCCCCCCACAAGTTCTCAGGTAAGCCAGAACTAATGAGCATAGAATTTACCATATCCATAAGGGTACGGTTCTTACGCTCAGTTACACCGTTGGACTGTGGAGAGTAAGGAGCAGTCAGTTGATGAATTATCCCATGTTCTTGATAGAATTAAGAAAATTCATTCGAGGTATACTCCCCTCCTCTATCAGATCTAAGAATTTTAATTTTTCTTTCTTGTTGATTTTCTACCTTACTCTTATAAATTTTAAATTTATTGAAAGTTTCATCTTTAGATTTAATTAGATAAAATAACAATATCTAGAAAAATCATCTATGAAGGTCACTAAGTACCTATTGCCACCACAAGTTGCAGTCTTAGTTGAGTCACAAACATCACTATGTATTAACTCCAAAATTGACAAATTTCTTTTAACTGATTTGAATGGCTTTCTTGGTTGTTTAGATTTAGCACATATTTCACATTTAGCCATATCTAGATTCGATTTAGGAATTAGTTTTAATTCATCATGTGTTGACCTTTCTTAGGTGCACATGACCCAACCTGGCATGCCACAAATTTTGATAGACTTATTCACAAGATAGGTTTGATTCTCAGCTTTGTTAATAAAAGGATTTATTACATTAAATATAAATAAGCCTTCACTTACATATCCTTTTCCTATGAAGGCATTATTCTTAGTTATTACAACTTTATTACAATCAAGAATAATTTTGTATCCTCTCTGAACTAGTTGAGATTTGCTGACAAGGTTCTTCCTAAGATCAGGAACATAAAGCACATCCGTCAAGGTGAAAACTTTTCTCGATGACATTTTTAGGTTCACTCGACCTTGTCCTTCGACCCTGGCGGCTGTGTTGTTCCCTAGAGTCACACTTCCTCCACTTGAGTCCTGAAAAGTAGTGAACCAGGAGCGATCAATACAAATATTAATATTAGCTCCTGAATCCAACCACCAGTCAAGGTTGGAATAAGTAAGATTTAATTCAGGGTTCAAGTTTACTAACCTAAGGATTGAATCATCTTGACCTTCAACTACGTGAGCTTGGGGTCTGGAGGAAACATAAGGTTTGTGAAAGGGCTCCCTTTTTCGATAAAAGCAGTCTCTCGCTAGATGATTTGTCCTCCCATACACGAAACAGAATCTTTTACTTGGACCTTGGGTTGGCTGGCTAGGTCTAGTATTGTGGGTTTTAAAGGTTTCACCCTTGGATTTGAACTTGTTTGGTTTAGGATGGTAGGGTTGGTTTGATTGTTTTTGGAGGTTCGATTGAAATTTAGGTTTTGACCTTCGTTTAGAATTGTTGTTGGTCTGGTGTTATTCGGTTAGATTGGCTTGGACACTTGGAGTTTTATTTTGAAGGGTTTTAGACCTATATTGGTCTTCTATCCTGATTGAGTTTAGAAGTTGAGCCAACGTTAGCTCTCCTTGTTTTTGAAGCTGACTTTTGACAAAGCCATTCCAAGGAGGCATTTTATCAAGTAGGCTGGAAACTTTAAAACCTTCAGAGAATTTGCCTTCATTGGCCTGAAGTTTCCTAAGGTATTCTTGGAATTTATGAATTTGGTCATTTATAGGCATGTCATCTACCATATTGAATCTAAGGAATGATGCAGTATTGAATTGTTCTATTCCAGCATCATCAAGTCCATATTCAGACTCAAGGTTATCCCATAATTCCTTTGAATTTTTTGTCGATAGGTAAATGTCATAGAGTGAGTCGGATAGGGCACTAAGGATTCTACCTTTACATAGATAATCCTCTTCAGAGGTAGTGGTTGACATTGTGCTAGAGGAACTGGTAGATGATTTGTCAATCAGACCAAAGACCTAAGGTAGTTAGCCAAAACTTCATTTGGCTTTGCCACCTCCTAAAATGGGATCCATCAAATTTTTTCAGTCTAAGACTAACCATGTTATCCCTAAGGGTTGCCATATGGTCCAAGCTAGATTCAGAGAGGAAGATCTGAAAAATGAAAATAATTTTGTTACAAAATTATTTGAATAATTCAAATATTTTTTTTCTTTTCCTTTTTTTTCACAACAAGAGAACAAGATATTTTGCTACAACTAAAAGAAAATTAAATATATATTAAATATGCAATGCAAATAATTATAATTAATTTGCACGAGTTCTCCTTTAGATTGTTAAAAACATATTGATTTCTTCATGCTTGCAACTAGGAATATATTAGTATACATAAATATATATATGTATGTATATTAAAAAAAATATCTGTGGTGTGTGCGAGGCAGATTATATTCAAAAAAAATATCTCAAAATAAAAATAAGTCAAGAATCAGGCCTGGGAGGCGGTTTACACCACTGCCCTAAAGGAGAACTGGTTCTCCTTCTTGTGCGAAGAAAATAGAACCTCAACTCTCCTCCAAGGTACAACCTGGAAGCCAGATTCCTACATCCGTCGGTGGCACGATCTCAACGGACGCGATCAGCGATCTCCAACACAATCTTCGAAGAACAAAAATAATGAAATGTAGAATTGTTGTTGTTGTCTCTAAATTTTCATCCTTTGAAATCTATTTATAGATTTTTTTTTAAAAAACGGTCATACGTTTTTTTTTTAAATGGCTAGGCAATTTATTTTTAAAACAGCTGAACGTTTGGTCGTTTGGTTTTCAAACGGCTGAACGTTTGGGTTTTTTTTTTTTTTTAACATCGTTGGCGTTTGGAAAAATGGCCGAACATTAACAGAACCTTCATTTGTTCCTCCAAACTCTTGTAGAAGTTTCAGAAGTGCATATAAGCGAGAACCATGTATTGGCTTTTCTAACAGAAGATCACAAATTGTCTGTCTCCTTAGATATTCTTGATCCTGTGCTAGGAGTTTTGGAACTGGCTAACCAAACAATCTTGCATTGAATGTTACCATGCTACTGGTAAAATTCTTCAAGATTGAGCCACATCTCTGGGATATTTCCGTAACTCGAATCAATAATGGCTATGACATAAGTGGATGAGCCTCTAACACTTGTCCGTTTGTGATCTTTCTTAGTAGCGATGGGCAAAATTTGATCAGCCTCTTCTTCAACACTAAGATTCACTTCTTTTTCTGTATTGTAGGTTCTGGATGTTGTTTTGTCCAAGGAAATGCCTAGTGATATGGAATCAAACCTTTTCGAAGAACTGAGGTTGTGCTTAATTTTTTCAAGAGTAGGATGTACAAGCTCCAGCTGCAGAATTGTCCATACTTTAATTCCAAGACCCTCCATCCATCTTTGCAAAATTCTTCTTGTTTCATCCCCTTGAACCAAAAGCAAAGAGTGAATGTCTTCAATCTTCAGACTTCTTCTGAATGCCATGGCTCGAATATTTGATTGGACAGTGTTATTTTTCTCAGTACGTTGAATACCAGCAGCAAATGTGCCACTGTTGCCAATATTTCTATCCTCTCCATCACCATCAAAAACTGTCATTTGATTTTAGAAATATGTTGAATCTAAAGCACGTTCCTCTTTCATCACGTTCTTTATCTTGAATGTTGATCTCCCCGCCCATCAAACGTACCTCGAAAAAAAAATAATGGGGATATCAATTGGAAGAACAGACGCAGTCAAGATAAAATAAAGAAAGAAACTTAGCAAAGAAAAAGAACATACACAAGAAAGTTGAACATGCATTACAAAATTTCAAAAAAATTGCAAACCTTGTTTCGTAAAGAAAGCAAGTGTAAATTTAATACTAAACAGTCTTAACTGTAAAATTTGCTTACATAGGATTGAACAATTCCAAGTCCCATACCGGTACCTTCACGTCGTCCACAGCTGATTCAATGACTTGCACATAACTTTCGAAGACAGAAGCCTTCTTGTTCCTAGGGATTCCTATACCAGTATCGTCTATCTCAAATATAAATTCAACAGAATCTGTTATGCTTAATAGAATTAAGAGTCTCTAAATCCTTTTCAGCATCTCGATCTTTCGAAAACTCCTTGATAGACAACCCAATATTTATACGGGAAGGTTTCAAATTTTCAAAACTAGGCTTCTTAGCCGCCCAAGCACACACAACCACTTGTCCCTCATTTGTGAATTTCACTGCATTTCCCAGCAAATTATGTAGAATCTGTTTAAGTCGCCTGCTATCTCCTTTGACTTTTGATAGTCTAAGAACAGAGCAATCACAAGGATCCCAAATCACCTCCAGACCTTTCTTAAGAGCCACAACATGAAACATATCGGCCGACTCTTCAATAAGTTGTGCCATGTCGAATTCAGCCTCTTCTAATTGCATCTTTCCTGCTTCCAGTTTACTCGTATCAAGAATTGTATTTAGTATCTCTGGGAATCAAACAATACTTTATTTGTCAGTAGCATTACTTTATTACATAATGATCTAAACGTCAGACATGAAGAATGACTAGGAACATGAATTCATATTGAAGAGATGAACTTAAAATAAATAATTAGATGGGAGGAGATCGATTTAGTTAAAAAAAATGTCATGGTTTCTATCTAATCAACATACCTAAAAGGTTTGATGCACCAATATTCATTTGCTCCAAGTGTTTGTCCAACGCAGAGTTCTTGGGCGCATCAGCATGGCATAATTCTATTAAACCAGTGAAGCCAGCTAGAGAATTACGAACGTCGTGGTTAGCGCAAGCAAATGCCAAACTCTTTTTCTTAAATCCTCTCCGCCAGCTGAAGCTTCTCTTTTTGCTTGATGAGGCTTGCACGCAGCAATGTCTCTCGTACTAGCGACCTTCTGAATAATCGTAATATTATATAACTTCCGATGATCGCATCGAGAACCATGAATGACTCTAGCTGAAGAATTATGAGCCTCATGCTCCGGATGGTGGCTACAGTACTTCTATTGCTGGCAAAGGCCACAACTGATACCTGTTAATTAATTAGATGGACAAAATAAAAAACGAATTCTAATTAAATAAAATGAAATTGGTGCATGCATGCATGCATCAAAGCATATCTCTCAATTAATATTAACCATATATATATATACCAGTCGGGCTCCAGAAATGTCGAGTTCCTCACAACCAAACTTGTATTCTGTGCCTGAAATGCTCAAATAATAGTAGTAGCATCG
The DNA here is from genome assembly GCA_900491605.1 of Calamus simplicifolius. Classification (NCBI taxonomy): domain Eukaryota; kingdom Viridiplantae; phylum Streptophyta; class Magnoliopsida; order Arecales; family Arecaceae; genus Calamus; species Calamus simplicifolius. Next base: position 509,741 of record UESW01005041.1, on the reverse strand, counting down.
GATAGATGATGATCAGCAGCACCATAACGTCCTGCATGGTCTCCATGAGTTGTTGTGCAGGAAATAGACGTAGCGGCATGGTGTTGATCATCCGCTTGTGATTTATTACCCACATGGACGAAGATTAATGTGGGTTTGCGGGATTTAGTGGGCTTTGTTGTGTTGATTTAAACGTTTTAATGCTTTGGCGATGATGTGTATCTTTCTATCTTTGATCTTTACTCATGTTCGGCTGTTTCTTTAGGTTTTATATTTCGACGAAGGCCTTCTTGTTTCTTGGCATTTGGCTGGGTCATTGGTTGTGGCGACGGCTCCCGTCTAGTTGAATTTACCAATCTCTTAAATGATGACCGAAGGGTGCTCCCTCCACGGGGGGAGGGAACCGGCCCATGATAACAAACAGAATCACAGTTTGTTACGGAGCCCATGATAACAAACTGCATCACAGTTTGTTACGGAGCTGTTTTCAAAAAGGGAAAAAACCCGGAAATAAAGTAGGGGGAGAGAGATCCGTATGTGGGAGATACGAGAGAAGAAAAATCCCAGATTGGGGGAGAGCTGTGTGCGGCCTGAGAGAGATCCAGAGAAGCCCAGGCTTGGGAAAAATCCTGTGCAACCTCAGGAGGTCGATACGGACGAGTCTGAGAGCAGATTTGGGGGCACGGAAGAGCAACCACACGTTGGTGAGATCCTTCTTGTACCCACATCAACTATTATTTTAAGTTCGAAGTGTTTCCTGATTTTTGGGCAAAAAGAAATTAGGAGAAAAGTTGTAATCTTTTATTAAGATTAGTGAAGTGCTCTCGGAATTTGCCCCGTGGTTTTTCCTTTCACATTGGAGGGGTTTTCCACGTAAATTTGGTGTTTTTGTGTGGTGTTTATTTTTATTCCGCATATTCTGTGATTGTGGTAGATCGGTATATTTTTCTGTGATTGTGCACGCATATTTGTTCCGAGGGTGATTGAGGGTGTATTCCCAACAATTGTGGTATCAGAGCAAGGTTGCAAGCCCAGAACAAATTATTTGAGCGTGCCACAGATGGATTCTACCACTAATACTAGCAGGATGATTAGTCTCAATGGCAGTAATTGGTTGATTTGGAAACCAAAGATGATGGATCTCTTGTATTGCAAAGATTTAGCCAAGCCGATTGAGAAGATGGGAGAGAAGCCAGAAAAATATGATGATGAAGATTGGGCTACTATGGATAGAAAAGCAATCAGTGTCATCAGGCAATGGGTGGATGACACAGTATTCCATCATATTTCAAATGAAACCTCAGCCTATGAACTATGGAAGAAGTTAGAAGGGTTGTATGAGAGGAAAACTGCCGGAAACAAAGCATACTTAATCAGAAAGCTTGTAAATCTGAAGTACAAGCCGGGAAAATCAATTGCAGAGCACCTAAATGAGATGAAGAGCATTGTGAACCAGCTGGCCACAATGAAGATGCTTATGGAAGATGAACTTCAGGCACTCCTGTTGTTGAGTTCTCTACCTGATAGTTGGGAGACACTGGTGGTGTCATTGAGTAACTCCGCCCCTGATGGAGTTATCACCATGAGTCAGGCTACTAGCAGCTTGCTCAATGAGGAGGAAAGAAGGAAGGGAACTGGAGAGTCTCAAACACAGACAGATGTACTTGTCACAGAGGGCAGAGGGAGACAGTTTACTAGAAAAGAAAACAACAGAGGCAGAAGCAAATCCAGACCAAGGAAGGAAATCGAATGCTACCATTGTCATAAGAAAGGACACTACAAAGTGAANGGAGTTATCACCATGAGTCAGGCTACTAGCAGCTTGCTCAATAGGAGGAAAGAAGGAAGGGAACTGGAGAGTCTCAAACACAGATAGATGTACTTGTCACAGAGGGCAGAGGGAGACAGTTTACTAGAAAAGAAAACAACAGAGGCAGAAGCAAATCCAGACCAAGGAAGGAAATCGAATGCTACCATTGTCATAAGAAAGGACACTACAAAAGTGAATGTAGACTGCTAAAGAAGAAGAACAATGAAGGCGGTAAGGCAGAAGATAAGAAAGATAGAGAGGTAGCAGCAGTTGCCTCAGGAGAAGACATCATTCTATTTACAGAATGTGTTGATCAGTGCTTAGCCACCACATCAAATCAGGTTGATTGGGTGGTGGATACTGGAGCTTCTTATCATGCCACACCCAGGAGAGAGTTCTTCACATCCTACAGGATAGGTGATCTTGGTGTGATCCGAATGGGAAACAATGGTGTTTCCAAAATATGTGGGATAGGAGAAGTAGTGGTCCAGACCCGTGAAGGCAGCAGATTGATACTCAAAGAGGTCAGACATGTTCCAGATCTCAGGATGAATCTCATCTCAGCAGGCAAGCTAGATGAAGAGGGATATGTTAGCCAGTTTGGGGGAGATCAATGGAAGTTAATCAAAGGTGCTATGGTGATTACCAAAGGACAGAGATCATGCACATTATACAAGTTGCAGTCCAGTTTGGTTAGGGGAGAGGTATGCGCAGCAGAGCATGATACTGCAGCAGAGCATGATTGCAAACTCTCGTCAGGGCAGGGGTCTTACCAGAGATACAGGATAGAGTTCTCAGTGATTGTACCCACTGTGTGGTGGGTAAGCAGCACAGGGTGACATTTCAGAGTAGCTCCAAGAAGAAGACTGGCCTTTTGGAGCAAGTGTACTCAGATGTGTGTGGACCCATGAGGGAGAAGACCTTAGGAGGAGCCTCATATTTCGTCACATTTATAGATGATGCTTCCAGAAAGGTGTGGGTTTTTGTTTTAAAGTCCAAGGACCAGGTGGCAGCAGTTTTTGAGTTTTTTCACAGGCTTGTGGAGAGGCAGACAGGAAAGAAGTTGAGATGCATTCGTACAGACAATGGGGGAGAGTACATAGGAGTCTTTCACCAGTACTGCAGAGCACAAGGCATCAGACATGAGCAAACAGTGCCAAAGACTCCACAGGAGAATGGAGTAGCTGAGAGAATGAACAGGACAATAGTGGAGAGAGTCAGGTGCATGCTCTCCCAGTCCAAGTTGCCCAAGAGCTTTTGGGGGGAGGCAGTCCAGACAGCATGTTATTTGATAAATAGATCTCCCTCATCAGCTCTAGATGGAGAGGTGCCAGAGAAGGTGTGGACAGGCAAGAATGTCAGATATGATTATCTAAGGATTTTTGGCTGCAGGGCATTTGTGCATGTGCCTAAGGATGAGAGGACAAAGTTAGATGACAAGACAAGACAATGTATCTTCTGGGGTTTGGTGATGAGCAGTTTGGCTATAAGCTGTGGGACCCAGTTGATAGGAAGGTAGTCAGGAGCAGAGATGTCATATTCTATGAGGATCAAACCATAGAAGACATCAAGAGGGCAGAGCATCAGTCTGAGTCAGATATGTATGGCCCAGTAGATATAGAGCCTGTCAGTCCTCCAGCAGTTCATGCAGATGAGCCAGAGAAACAGCCAGTACAGGGTGCAGATGAGCAGCAGCCTACACCTATTGAGGATACATATCAGGAGATTCAGATCCCTGAGGAGGAGCTACCGACAGAGGTGAGGAGATCCACGAGAGCAAGGCAACCATCTAGTCGGTATTCAGTGCATGAATATATCATGTTGACAGATGCAGATGAGCCAGAGTCATATGAGGCGGCCCATGTCAGTGAGCAGCGGGAGCAGTGGCAGAGAGCTATGCAGGAGGAGATGGACTCTCTTCTGCATAATCATACATATGACTTGGTAGCTAGGCCCAAGGGGAGAAAGGTACTCAGAAACAAGTGGGTCTACAAGGTAAAGGCAGAAGAGAAAAGCTCACAGCCTAGATATAAAGCACGACTAGTTGTGAAGGGCTTTGCACAAAAGAAGGGAGTTGATTTCGATGAGATATTTTCTCCAGTAGTGAAGATGACCTCAATCAGGACGGTGTTAGGATTGGCAGCTAGCATGAACATGGAGGTAGAGCAGTTGGATGTGAAGACAGCATTCTTGCACGGTGACTTAGAGGAAGAGGTCTATATGGAGCAGCCTGAAGGTTTCAAGGTGAAAGGCAAGGAGCACATGGTGTGCAGACTTAGAAAGAGTCTGTATGGTCTCAAGCAGGCGCCCCGGCAGTGGTACAGAAAGTTTGAGGCTTTCATGGTACAGGTTGGTTATAAAAGAACAACCACAGATCATTGTGTCTTCATTAGAAGGTTCCCTGGAGGTGATTTTATCATCCTTCTATATGTGGATGATATGTTGATTGTTGGGCAGGACACCAGCAAGATTGTCACACTGAAGAAGGAGTTAGGGAAAGCTTTTGATATGAAGGATATGGGGCCAGTGAAACAAATATTGGGGATGCATGTATTCAGGGATAGACAGCATGCAGGTTATGGTTGTCCCAGAAGAAATACATAGAGAAGGTGCTTCAGAGATTCAGCATGAGCAATGCCAAGTCAGTGGCATGTCCACTAGCTGGACACTTCAAGCTGAGTTCAGAGCAGAGCCCAGCCTCAGAGGAAGAGAAGCAGGAGATGAAGAGAGTCCCTTATGCCTCAGCCGTGGGTAGTCTTATGTATGCTATGGTCTGTACCCGACCAGACTTAGCATATGCAGTTGGCTTAGTAAGCAGGTTTCTAGCGAATCCAGGAAAGGAGCATTGGGCAGCAGTCAAGTGGATCATGAGGTACTTGAGAGGTACAACTAGCTTGAGTCTTTGTTATGGACAGGGAGAACCTGTGTTACAGACATATACAGATGCAGATATGGCAGGAGATGTTGACTCCAGGAAGTCCACATCCGGTTACTTGGTTACATTTGCAGGAGGTGCAATTTCATGGCAGTCCAAGTTACAGAAGTGTGTTGCATTATCGTCCACAGAGGCCGAGTACATAGCAGTGACAGAAGGATGCAAGGAGATATTGTGGCTGAAGAGATTTCTTCAGGAGCTGGGTGTTAGACATGATACTTATGTGGTCTATTGTGACAATCAGAGCACTATTCACCTGAGCAAGAATCCGACTTTTCACTCCAAGTCGAAGCACATTGATATGCGTTATCACTGGATCAGACAGGTCCTGGAAGAGAAGCAGTTGCTGTTGGAGAAGATCCATACAGATGATAATGGGTCAGATATAATGACAAAGTCATTACCTATCAAGAAGGTTGAAGCTTGTAGAAAGAAAGCAGGCTTGGTGGATTTCCCCACGTAGTCGGGAGGGGGAGATATTGTTGGGTGCTCCCTCCACGTGGGGAGGGAACCGGCCCATGATAACAAACTGCATCACAGTTTGTTACGGAGCCCATGATAACAAACTGCATCACAGTTTGTTACGGAGCTGTTTTTTAAAAAAAGGGAAACAAACCCGAAATAAAGTAGGGGGAGAGAGATCCGTATGTGGAGATACAAGAGAAGAAAAATCCCAGATTGGGGAGAGAGCGGTGTGCGGCCTGAGAGAGATCCAGAGAAGCCCAGGCTTGGGAAAAATCCTGTGCAACCTCAGGAGGTCGATACGGACGAGTCTGAGGGCAGATTTGGGGGCACGGAAGAGCAACCACATGTTGGTGAGATCCTTCTTGTACATCAACTATTATTTTAAGTTCGAAGTGTTTCCTGATTTTTGGGCAAAAAGAAATTAGGAGAAAAGTTGTAATCTTTTATTAAGATTAGTGAAGTGCTCTCGAATTTTCCCGTGGTTTTTCCTTTCACATTGGAGGGGTTTTCCACGTAAATTTGGTTTTTGTGTGGTGTTTATTTTATTCGCATATTCTGTGATTATGGTAGATCGGTATATCTTTCTGTGATGTGCACGCATAGTTTTCATTAAAACACGTTCCGCATATTTGTTCTGAGGGTGATTGAGGGTGTATTCCCAACATCTTCTTGACTTGATCTCCATTACCAAAGTCATCTTGTGACGGTTAGCTTTCACACATTCAAGACCAGGAAGAAAAACAAGGTTCAGTCTGGAAGGGAAGGGAAGGAGAATGGGTTTTGAAACAAATTAAAATTGCCACTGATCGCATCAAGACGGAAAAAGAAAATCCAATACCATTCTAATAAAGCTTCAATGGAAGAGATGAAAATCTATTCTACGGCAGGATTTAAGAAAGCTTCAGTGAAAGTTTGCTCTCAACTAGTCCCAAGTATCCGGCCTCGATTGAACAAATATGCCAAATAAATCCCCATCAATCTATCATGCTTCCATGTCTATTCCAAGACACACATACATACCACTGGGAAACATATATATATATATATATCGATAAGAAATACAAATTAAATCAAGAAGAAAGGGAATAGAAAAGGAATTAGAAAGGAACAATCTCAACGCAACGAGCGATCGGCATTGGAGAAGGATGATCAAACACGATTAAAATAGCAAAACAAGCCAGCAAACGAAGAAAGAGGAGCGATAGGGGGAAAAGATGGGATTTTGAGAACAGAGAAAAAGATAGAGAGAGAGAGAGAGAGAGAGAGAGAGAGAGGACCTTAGGGAGGGTGCGCATCGGCACGGAAGGGGTTGTGGAGTTGATGAAGGACTGGAGGTTGGAATATCCTCCTCGCAAGGTTGAGGCCATCTCCGTTTCCGCCATCACTTTTCGTTATTAATAATATCGAATCACTGTCGCTGTCGCTCCTTTCTTTCTGACATAAATATTCCCTTGGTTCGTTGATTTTTGGCTTGAACACTAAACCAATACAAAGAAACATAACTAAACCCAAAATTCCAATTCAAAGCAGAAACGGAAAAAGCAAGAAGACAGAGATATGAAGAATGGCTTCCCTCTTATGAAACAACAAAATCTTAATGCCCTCCAAGCTATCTTACCATAAGGAAGACACCATGACCAAAACCACAAATCCCCAAACGCATCAAGAATTGAATGTTCTTTTTAACTAGGGTGAATAAAGATCTTTTTTCTCACAATCAATGGCACAAATCAAAGAAGGAAATGTTGAAGTATAGAGAGGAATATTGAGAAACAATGATTTTAGGAGTGATATATATACATAAAATTGGGTATACAAAAATAGGAAACTATACTATAATTATGGTTAATTCTCTAATAATGGCTAGAATTTAAAATTTAAAGGAAAGCTATGATTTTCCAAGCAAACAATTATATTTAGGATGACTTTGTTATTCAAAAATACCATTTGCGACAAAGCAAAATGGATTAAAAATTTTATATTTTACGTTATTTGATAATAAATTAATTTTAGTCATATCAATCTAATATGTTAATATGACTATGATAAATTTAACCGTTCAAAAATATAATAATAGAAAGATGAATTGATATGTCAAGTTCAAAAATTTCTATGTATTTTCATAAAAAATTCTATCTTTGATTCTCCATTTTCCTCTTAGCTTCTTCATTTCCTGAGCAACTAAAGGTAAAAGGTTTATTTAGGCCACACCTCCTTGCTATCATACTAAAAATAGAAGATTTTAAAATGAAGAGAATTCATTGTACCTTAAAAATAATCTTATAAAATATCTATATTAAATGAAATATATATTTTTAAAATAACGTTTTTACACGTTTCATTTCTGGCAAGCCTTCAAAATTTCTTTTATTGTTTCATTTCATAAGTTTTTGTAAAATTATTCTTTTATGCAACCATGGGTAACTTATAGCAATTCTCAAAATATTTTGTCCCAAAAAAATAGATTGCTTGCCCCTTCAGCAATTGCTTTAAAGTAGTTGGCATTTAAAATTCTATCAAATAACTCTTTTCACTCTTTTCCAACCGTTAATTAAGATGATAATTCAACGCAATCAGATGAAGTACTTATTATTATTATTTTGTGTTGGCTCTGCTGGTGCAGTCCACCATAAATAAATTAGAGCTCTCAAAAGTCCCAAGAAATCTATAGCGAAAGTGATGTGGTGATCATCATCGAATTATTTAATTGCAATATTCTTCCAACTGCTATTCCAAGAACAAGGAATATAAGGGAAGATGTTGGACGTACCCCAAGAGTTGACAAAATTGGATTGACGAGCCATGCATTTGGGGACACGCAAAATAACATCACGTACGTATGACGTTTCAAATAAGGCTGCTCAATTTACGGCATGGATTAGTACCAGTGCACATATTGAAAGGATTCAACTTGAGAGCATGATGATGATCGATAATAAAAACTAAACATATCTTTTATATCGAATAAAAAAGTTACAATTTAAGTTTATTTATTACTAATTTTTATTAAACTTTTAGAATTACATAATTTTGATTTATTATCAAATTAATTAGATCAATATATATTTAGAATGTTAATTCATTTTTAAACAATTATTTTTTATTTTTTGTTACTTTAATTTTTTTAATTAAAGTGCAGATCCGCTTGATCAACATTCAAAATATCTTGGTCTCTCTGCCCGTCGTTTGTCCGTGACTGTGCTCAACTTGTGAACCAAAATGAGCCGCATCAAATATCTCCAATAACTACAAATATTATATAATGCATCTGTTCATGTGGCATAATAAAAAATCTGTTAATTTTATGTAAATTTCTTTCAACTTATTCTCTGGCAGGTAAAGATAAAACTGCCATTCACTTACTGAAGAAATTATATGGTTGCCTAACGCTATAGTCTAGACTTTGGTTTTTGAAACAAAATCTTTGCCAAGCTGAGTTCAGATACTGGACCTTAAGATCGAGAATGAAGCAATAACGAAGCACAATTTAAAGTCAGAATAAAATTTTCATGGCACGAGTAATATTGGGTATCTTTTTTTTAAAATTGGTGATCAGAAAAATTACTAAAGAGATCTTACAAATTGAGCATCCATAAAATCAGCAATCATACTGGCTTTGAACTCTAAAGCGATGAGATTAAGAGAAAGAGATTCTTCATTGTAGTGTCTACTTGTGCTTTGTGTCAAGGACCAAGTGGTCGTGGAGCATCCATGAATCCAAGTGATGCCCGTTGAGTAAAATACTTACAGATCCAGCATAAAGAAAGAGAATGTGCTGATCTCTAATTAGGAATCCATCACAAGCTTTGCCTTCTTTTAAGGTTTTTCGTTTTAAACATCCTTAGTGACTAATCGAAATCGTATGGCCTAAAAACTCAAATAAAAATTAATAATAGCAGATAAATTTGAGTTATAAATACATAATACGTTTATTTTCTATTCAATATGAAATTATTCTTAAGGTATTACAATCTTTCTTCTTATAATATCGCACGCTGCAAAGTAGTCAAAATGAACCTTCAAATTGGGTTAGTGATGCTAAAAGAGTGACTATATATTATGGTAAAACTTTATCACCATTTTATGCATATTTTTTTTTTATGTTCATTAACTTTTGCATATTCAAATTGATTCTGATACTGTTTGTAATACCTAAAGCTTACTCGTTAGCCGAATTAATTTCTTAACGAATCAAAATTATATGATCAAAAAAATTTGAATAAAAATTAATTAATAATAAATAAATTTAAGTTATAAATATATAATTTTTTTTTATTTACTATGATTTTGTTTGATACTATAAATACAGACAACGGTTTTACCTGATACCTCGCTTGGGGGTTGGAAAGGTCATCTAGCAATTTTAATTAAGGAGCCAAAAACAAGTACATCGAGGGTAATATTAGAAAATTATGCTATCCAAGTGAGAGAATATTAGAAATTTTCTATTATGTAGTTTAGCATAGTTATTCTTTAAAAACTCAAATTAATTGAATATCAGGTCAATGAGGAATTTTGTGTTAGCCCATTATTGTCAGTAATCGTTATTGTGTTATTGGGCTATTTGATGCATTTTATAATGATATGGGCTAATGTTAAGTGTTGGCTTTGTGACTACATAGCCCATAATGAGTAGGGCATGCATTGAGTTGGTTATCATAAAAAAAGATTATTATTCTCGCCTTCTAAATATTGCAGCAGATTATTAAACCATAATACTTTTAGATAGAGAAAAGTCTTCTCTCTTGCCATGCATACAAAACTCTAATAAGATTTTGTAATAAAGAAAAGATATAGATCTCGTGATAAACACAGATATAATTTATTTTATATTATATATCCATGCATTTCTATGATATTAAAATTATTGATTACATTTTGAATTTATGAAATCTAGCTTTTTTGCTGACACCATCCACACTTAAAAAGTATATGAGAGGCTAAGTATTCTTAGTGTAAACATCCACATCAATAGCATGTTCTTCTATTTTAGCACTTGCCTGCAGTGATGTCTTGAGGTTGGATAGGTCCAAATACAACCCTTCATCCTTTAGTAGATGAATACTTTGATACCACTCCATTCATTTCCCCTTTGCATATACTCGATTTTATTACATTCCAAGACATATCTCTTGATGGCATTCTATATTTCTCCCAAAAAGCCCTTGGAAAATCGAAACGCATCGACTTTCTCATTGTAAATAAGAAGATAATTCCCTAAAATAATGCCAGCAAGCTCAAGCTACCAAAGAGCATCCAGTATAATATTATAAATTATAATAAATGGTTTAAAATTTTGTTGGACATTAACTATTATTTTTATGATGATAAAAGCATAAATATCCATATTAATATAAAAAATATAATTAAATTTGATTATATTAAAAATTAATCAAGTCTTGAAACTAATCATCTTTTCTATTCTTATACCAACATGAATTTCAAAGCTGTTTCTTTTTTTATTTTTTTAACTTTAAAAATTCGTAATTTATATAGATATAAGAATGAAAAGAATGATCGAATATGAATTTATCTATTTGAATGTAATAAAGTTTAGTGCGTGCGCGCACACACACTCACTCTCTCTCTATATATATATATATATATATTGGATAGGTTGAATTAGGGCATGTTTACTTTCCTTAAGATTAGAGCCTATCCACCCTATGGTTGGATCTAATCGATCTTATGGGCTAAATAAATTAGGCTGGGCTTTAAAACTTTTGCCCACAAGGCTCGGATCAACCCATGGGCCGCCCACCTACGCCCACTCCTGCCCTCAGCCGGGGAGTACTCCGGCAAGTTTCTAACGCACGATTATCATAAGTTCTTTTGTTTGAACTTATTTCTAATTTTTCTTTGTTTGAAAATATATCTTTCAAAGAATGACACATTCCTTGATTCCATGATTATATTTTTCTGAATATCAGATATATCCAATTTATACACAAGAAAGCGATATGCACTACTATTTTGTGCATAATTGATAAAAATACAATCAACAGTTTTAGGTCCTATTTTGACCTTTTTGGGGTTTAGAATAGCTACTTTAGCTAGACACCCCACACTCTTAAGTAATTATAGGAAAGCTTCTTTCTTTTTATAACTCATATAAGTAACTTCTTCTTAAGAGGTATCTTGTTAAGAATATGATTTACAGAGAGAATTGCTTCTTCCCATAAATTCTATGGTGTATCAGAATTTATTAACATAGCATTTATCATTTCTTTTCAATGTGGTTTTTGTATTTCACTATTCCATTAGATTGAGGCGAATAAAAGCCATAGTTTGATGAATCATGCCATGCTCTTGACAGAATTCGTCAAAAGATGCATCGTATTCTCCACCTCTATCACTTCTTATAGCCTTAATCTTTTTACCAAGTTGATTTTCAACTTCATTCTTATAATATTTAAATATTTTTAAAGCCTCATCTTTAGACTTTAGTAGATACACATAGTAGTATCTTGTTGAATCATCAATTAATATTATAAAATACTTTTTACCTTCTCGAGTTTGAACTAACTTTAAGTCACATAGATCACTGTGAATTAAGTCAAGAGGTTCAGTATTTCTTTCTACTGAAGAAAATGGTATTTTTGCTAACTTAGCTTTAACACACGCTTCGCACTTGTAATGTGGATCGATTTCATGATTAGGTAATAATTCTAATTTCATTAATTTTTGTAATGAATTAAAATTATATATCCTAATCTATCATGCCATAAATAAGAAGAGTCAACCATAAAAGTAGAAGAAGAAGATTTATTCATTTCAAGGTTTCTGTGTATAGTCATTACATTTACCTTGAAAAATTTATTATTCAAGTAACCCCTTCCAATAAATATCTCCTCCTTAGTGAGTATAAATTGTTAGACTCAAAAACATCATAAAGCCATGTTTGCTTAGGAGGAAGCCTGACACCAAATTCTTTCGAATATCTAGAACATGAAGTACATCATTTAATAGAAGTTTTTTTTTTAGATGTCATCTTGAGTACTATGCGGCCAAGTCCTTCTATCTTTGATGTAGCAAATTTTTTTATAACCAGATTTTTACCATTGATAGGAGTATATGATGAGAACATACTCTTATCAGAGCAGACATGTCTGGTAGCTCCAATGTCGATGTACCACTCATTAGCTTTGTCAACCATATTTGCTTCAAACACAATAGCTGACAACATCATCTCGGATACTTCTTGGGATAGGGTTTCAGTAATGTTGACTTTTTTCTATTTTTTCTTGAAACTACAGTCCTTGGATTTGTGTCCTTGCTTTCCACAGACAAAGCACTTTTCCTTGAACTTAAATTTCTTTGGATTGCCTTTCTTCTGTTTAAAGCCTTCGTCAAGAAACTTGCATTTCTTCTTTCCTTCTATGAGGTTGGCCTTAGGCTCAGTAGGTTGTCCTCCTGTCTTCTTATCATGGCTCTTATTATCTTCGTCGATCCTCAGACGGACAATTAGATCTTCAAGTCCCATCTCCTTTCGCTTATGCTTCAGATAGTTCTTGAAGTCCTTCCATAATGGCGTAGCTTCTCTATGATGGCAGCTACTTAGAATGACTCACTAAGAGACATTCTCTCTGTATGCATCTCATGCAGAATGATCTGGAGCTCTTGGACTTGCTCCATAACCATTTTGTGATTGACCATTTTGTAGTCTAAAAACCTTTTGACCATAAACTTCTTATGTCCTGCATCCTCTGTCCTATACTTTTTGTTCAAGGATGCCCATAACTCCTTGGAAGTAGCAATACTATTGTACACATTGTATAAAGTATTATCCATACCAATAAGGATGTAGTTCTTGCAAAGAAAGTCTGAATGCTTCCAAGCTTTCACCGCAGCAATCACTTGCTTATCGATCTCTCCTTGCTTCAGGACTAGTGGATCTTTATTCAGTACACTGACCAGATTCAGAGTCGTGAGGTAGAACAGTATCTTATGTTGCCATCTCTTGAAGTCGGTTCTGAAGAACTTCTCTGGTTTCCCAGCTTGAACGGGTGCAGTCATTATAGCCATCTGCAGTAGTACTTTCATGATTCGAAATTGTCTTAAGATTATTGGCGCAGATTGTGGCTACTTAATTGATAAGACTAAGTTTAAAGTTACACTCTATATTCTTAAGATAATTTCGTCCCGCAAAGGTGCTTATGGCTTGTATGACGATTGTTTCGCAGGATACAACATTCTTTTTTTTATGAATGCAGCACTACAATTCATCAAAAAATTTGAACCAAGAATGCTTCTATTTTTCTATGCACTATAGCTATACTTTTCTTAGGAGAGTTGCAAATGTGTAAGAGAGGAAAGAAATTTGGGATTGATTGGATTAAATTAAATGCAAAGGTCTAAGATCCTATTTATAGCCTTTAGGTGTCTTTTGGAGGCATTCTTATGGGTTTAATTGATTTGAATTGAATTGATCGGATTTGATCAACTACCAGCCCTTGATACATCTTTTCACATCATGATATGATGATCAATCGATCAGATAAGCCAATCCACATCCCAATATGTCGTTTTACCATTGTGATCTGATGATCACATGATCTGATAGGTGGTTGCATGGCCTTGATACATCATTTCAAGATTGGAATGATGTCTTATCTCCAATGGCCCGCTAGCGGTCAACTATTGATCGATCAACCAATGGTCAATAGTTCAACGGTCTTTTCATCAATGGCTGCAATCAATCAAGCCATGATCAGCCGATCAACTCTGCTTTGATCAATCACATCGGTCCATTATTTGATCTCAGCCCCTCATCTTAATCCAATCAATTTTCACAGTCGGATCCTTATGATCTAGGAAAAATTTAAAGCCCCTCAAGCTCCTTGCGACAATGCGTACGTGTGCCTACAAAGCATCCATTGCACCCTTTGCATACGCGGGCGCGATGCTACGCATCATCCTTGAGCTCTCCACTTATGGTGAGCCTAAGGAACTTAAGCTTAAAGGAAGAGGTTAATTTTCATATAAGTGAACTTTTCTTTCTTAATTTTTTTGATGTGGAACTTAATATCCTCACAATTTCTTATTCACACACATAGAAAGATAATGGGCTTTCAAGGCCCATTTGAGTATTCATGGCCAATATTGGCCCATTACCCAACATGCCTAACGCTATAGTCTAAACTTTGGTTTTTGAAACAAAATCTTTGCTAAGCTTAGTTCAGATACTTGACCTTAAGATCGAGAATGAAGCCATAACAAAGCACAATTTAAAGTCAAAGAATAAAATTTTCATGGCACGAGTAATATTGGGTGTCTTTTTTTTTAATTGGTGATCAGAAAAATTACTGAAGAGATCTTACAAATTGAGCATCCATAAAATCAGCAATCATACAGGCTTTGAACTCTAAAGCAATGAGATTAAGAGAAAGAGTTTCTTCATTGTAGTGTCTACCTGTACTTTGTGTCAAGGAGCAAAGGATGGTCAGATCGTCCGATGCGTGGAGCATCCATGAATCCAAGTGATGCCCGTTGAGTAAAATACTTTATAGATCCAGTATAAAGAAAGAGACTATGCTGATCTCTAATTAGGAATCCATCACAAGCTTCGCCTTCTTTTAAGGTTTTTCATTTTGAACATCCTTAGTGACTAATCGAAATCATGTGGCCTAAAAACCTCAAATAAAAATTAATTAATAGAATATAAATTTGAGTTATAAATATATAATACATTTATTTTCTATTCAATGTGAAATTATTCTTGAGATATTACAATCTTTTCTTCTTATAATATTGCACGCTGCAAAGTAATCAGAATTAACCTTCAAATTGGGTTATTAATGCTAAAAAAGCATACTAATGTCAATAGTTATTTTAATAAAGGTCCTCATGAGCCCCGTAAAAGCCCAACGGTACAAGCACAAAAGTTCGTGAATTGACTTGAATTTAAATTTAAATTTAAATGTAAATTCAAATTGACATCCCATGATCAAGGACACAAAATAAAATCTTTGAAATCTATAATAACTGCATTACATATTCAATAAAATGATTTGGTTGGGCGTGTGGTAAGAAAAGCTAGTCATGTTTGGATTCATGCCATGTCATGACACTTGCATACATTACATCTCACCTTATTTCATTGTACGCACAATCCACGGAGTCAAGTGAGCAGGCACCCTTATGCATGTTGTCATTAGTGTAAAACCTACGATGTTCACTATAAGAAAATGTTAAAATAGTGACAAAAATTAGTGATGAAAATTTTCATCACTAAATTATGATGGTTTAGTAACAAAATAGTGATAAAAATTAAAATTAGTGACGGATTAGTTTTTTCGTCACTAAACCGTCACTAAATTAGTGACGGACTGTCACATCCGTCACTAATTTAGTGACGGATAGCCCTTCCATCACTAATCCATCACAATTAGTGATAGAAGAGCAATCCGTCACTAAATTAGTGATGGATTAGTAATGAATTTTTCTTCCATTAGAATCCATCACAAACTAGTGACGGATGGGGCAATCCGTCACTAATTTTGTGACGGATGGGGTAATCCGTCACTAACTTAGTGACGGATTGCTCTTTCGTCACTAATCCGTCACAAATTAGTGATGGAAAAGCAATCGTCACTAATTAGTGACGTATTATTTTCTGTCACTAATTCGTCATAAATTAGTGATGGATGGAAAATCTGTCACTAAATTAGTGATGGATTGCCTTCCGTCATAACTTAGTGATGGATGGGGCAATCCGTCACTAATTTTATGACGGATGAGGCAATCCGTCACTAAATTAGTGATGGATTGCCCTTTCATCACTAATCTATCACAAATTAGTGATGGAAAAGCAATCGTCACTAATTAGTGACAGATTTCTTCTGTCACTAATCCGTCACAAATTAGTAATGGATAGGGAAATCCGTCACTAAATTAGTGACGGATTGCCTTCCGTCACTAATTCGTCACAAATTAATGATGGATGTAGCAATCCATCACTAAATTAGTGACGATTATTCTATCCATCACTAATATGTCATAAATTAGGGATGAAGATTAATCCATCACTAAATTAGTGACGAATTAATGATAGATTGTCTATTTAAATTTATACTCTAATTTTTTTTTAAAAAAATTATGACAAAAAAAGCCGCATCCGCATGTGCTAGTTACGTGCGCTGCCTTCCATGCGTGTCCTAGCCATGTGTCTGCCTTTCGGTGCATGCCATGCGCATCAGCTTCTCGACCTGCGCGCGCGCTTGCCATGGCCCGCATGCATTTGCACCAATCAGCCTGTCTCTTCGGTGGCACAACCTTGCCTACATCCGACGCCCCTTGTATCATGTCTGTGCATGCCCAGTGCCGTATCTGCGCATGCACGCGCCTGTGCGTGACTGCATTTGGCTGCATGTGCATCCTTAATTTAGTAACGAATTGTGCTTCCATCACTAATCCATCATAAATTAGTGACGAATTGCTCTTTCGTCACTAATTTAGTGATGGATTAATGATGGAAGAGCAATCCATCACTAATTTAGTGATGTATGGGATAATCTGTCACTAAATTAGTGACAGATGGGACAATCCGTCATTAATTCATCACTAAATTAGTGACGAAAGAGCAATCCGTCACTAATTTGTGACGGATTAGTGATGAAAGCATAATTCGTTACTAATTTAGTGATGGATAGGATAATCCATCACTAATTTAGTGACGGACAAGGTCATCCATCACTAATTTAGTAACGGATTGTCCTTCCATCACTAATCCATCATAAAATTAGTGACGAACTGCCCAAATCTGTCACTAATCTACTAACGAATTAGTGATGAATTTTTTATCTGTCACTAAATTTACACTTTAAATTTCTTTTAAAAAAATTGTGATGAAATTATTATTCCGATCTGCCTAATTCAGTGACAGAATCATTGTTCCGTCACTAATTAGTGACGAAATCAGTATTTGGCTTGCGCGCACCTGCCATGGCCCGTACGCATTTACACCAATCAGCCAGTCTCTTCGGCTACACAACCTTGCCTGTGTCTGGTGCCCCTTGGCAGTGTCTGCGCGTGCGCAGCGCCCTGCACCAGTCATTAGCGCGCGCCTACGCGCATCCCTAATTGAATAACGGATTACCCTTCCGTCACTAAATTTATATTATAATTTTTTTAAAAAATTATGATAAAAAATTAATTAATCATTAATTTAGTAACGAAGTGTTCCATCCATCATTAAATGAATTAATTATTTCATCAAAATTTCTTTTAAAAATAATTAAAATATAAATTTAATGATCAACATAATAAATTTTTTTTATTCTTAGTTTAATAATAAAATTATAATTCCGTCACTTATAATTTTCGTCACTAATTAGTGATGGAAAATCCCATCACTAACATTCCATCACTAACGTTCTCCATAGTGTTGCGATCTTGATCTTATCAGCATTTTTTATTAAACCCTAGCTAGCCCCCAGCCTCTCCCACCCTTCCTCCTTTTCTCTCCCCCTCCTCTCAACTCTCACCGCGGCCCCTGCCACCCCCGTCCCGCCAAATGCGCTCGCCCCCACAGCGGCCTCCTCTTCTTCTGTTGCCCCTAACCTGACGACCGCCGGCCCTCCTCTTCCTCTATTGCCTCTGACCTGACGACCGCCGCGTCGTATTTGTCGGCCGCCGCTCCAGGTACGCACACACACGCATAAACACATATCTAATCCCCCAGATGCTACATAGGTGATTCCATTGGATTGACTCAGATGAGTTTTTCATTACGTACCTATATTTGATTCTAATACGATAATTTGTCATGTTGATTTATTTCATGTTCCAGTTTCTATGAATCCCTGATTTCTTGAGTTCTGTTAAAACTAATTATCAGTTGCGTTGGATGATCCAATTTGCAGCATTTCGCTGGTAGTACATACTTGCGAACCCAGTAATAGCTTTAATAACACCCCTCTTTCCGTGGTGTGCAGTTAAGCTCAATTTCTCATATTCTTGGATGTTGACTTTATTTTCCTTATTCTAAGAGCAGCTTGCTGATGTGAATATTATGTTTGAGTAGGTAATATTTTTTCTTGGTCCTTTCTTGCTGATGTGAATATTATGTTTGAGTAGGTAATATTTTTCTTGGTTCTTTCTTTATATTCTTTGGATAGATAATATAGAGGCCTTTATTTTGTTGGTTCTTTCTTTATATTCTTTGGCCTTTATTTTGTTTGTACTATAGTTTCTGCAGAATGTTTTCATGTTTTTTGTATTGCATTTGAACTTCGTCTATTCATGGCATTTGAACTTCTTAACCATTGTAATGTGTTCTTTGAAGCAACTGTAACCAGTTATTTTCACTTAGTATAGAATGGTCTCAAATATTTATTTGAGAAGGTGAAGGATGCTCACAGAAAAGGTGACTTGTAGAGAAGGGTGTAGAGGGGTGACACGGGGTTTTAAGAAAAAAAGTAGTGGAAAATTTGGATATTTCACAATATATAACAGATGCTCTTATAGAATTGTTACTTAAAAGTAGTGGAAATTTTGGAAGAACATTTGATAGACAGAGGTGTCTTTTAAACAGAACTTCTATAGTTCCCATTTCACAAATCTTTGGTGCACCTCCATATTGTTAGCTATTGATTGGACTCGGATGGTCTTGCCAATTTATTCATTTTTTAGATAACTTTTATCCTTACACTAGCTCAGCATTCATATTATTATGATACAGTGATATCCACTTTTTATTCTTCTAGTTCCCAATATTCTGACCGTTGGAGATAAGACATCATTCCGATCTTGAAACGGCATATCAAGGCCATGCAACCACCTATTGGATCATGTGATCATCAGATCATTATGGTGAAATGATATATCGGGATGTGGATTGGCTTATCTGATCGATTGATCATCATATCACGATGTGAAAAGATGTATCAAGGGCTGGTAGTTGATCAAATCTGATCAATTTAATTCAAATCAATTAAACATGTAAAGATGCCTCCAAAAGACACCTAAAGGCTATAAATAGGACCTTAGACCTTTGCATTTCATTTAATCCAATCAATCCTAAATTCCTTTTCTCTTTTAGGCATTTGCATACTCTCCTAAGGAAAGTATAGCTATAGTGCATAGAAAAGAGAGAAGCATTCTTGGTTCAAATTTTTTGATGAATTATCGTGCTGCATTCATCAAAAGAAGACTATTAGATCTTGAGAGACAATCGTCATACAAGCCGTAAGCACCTTTGCAGGATGAAATTATCTTAAGGACATAGAGTGTAACTGTGAACCCCCTGGATCCTCACCACGTGAGGATCCACCATTGTTGACGGAGGAAGGGAGGCACCGCCCCTTCCTCCGCCATTGTTGACGGCCGCGGCGGAGAGGGCGCCGCAGCCAGTCAACAAAGGGGGTGCCGACGCGCCCCCTTCACACGAGCAGGGGAGGGGCTAACCCT
The DNA here is from genome assembly GCA_900491605.1 of Calamus simplicifolius. Classification (NCBI taxonomy): domain Eukaryota; kingdom Viridiplantae; phylum Streptophyta; class Magnoliopsida; order Arecales; family Arecaceae; genus Calamus; species Calamus simplicifolius. Next base: position 490,143 of record UESW01005041.1, on the reverse strand, counting down.
CCCCTTGGCACTATATAAGGAGGGGGGGAGCACCCCTCCTTCTCCACGAGCATCCCTACGGCGAAGGTAAGAGAGAGAGAATGAGAGAGAAACAGAGAGAGAGGAGACGGAACCAAGCCGGTTCACGGCTTGGTTCGGGCCCGGCGGAGCGCCCATCACCTTGCCGGGCCTGGGCGGCGGCCAGCGGCCCTCACCGGCGGCGGGCGACCGTCCGGTGAGGGTCCGACCAGTCGTGGTGGCCGGCCGTGCCACCGGCACGATGCCAAGCCACAGACGGATGAGAGAGAGAAAGAGAGAAATTGAGGGAGAAAGAGAGGGAGAGGGAGGCGGTTGCGGTGGCGGCCGGCACGGCTTCCCCCTGTTTCGGGTGAAACAGGGGAGGAGGCGGGGGAGAAGAAGAGGAGCGGGCCGTTGGGCCATCCAGGAATTGGGCCATATTGGGCCGATTCTGAGCTATTTTTGGGCTGCAATTTGGGCCCTGTATTGGGCAAGGAATGGAGAAATAAAAATATGGCTCGATTCACGTTGATTCTAGTTTCTTGGATATTTTTATTTTTTCATTCGGGCTTATATATTGGGAGATATTGGAGCCCAAAGTTGGGCCCAGGATTAGACTGGGTAGACCTTAAGGGATGCTTCATTATTCTAATTTTTGAGATTTAATTGTAAAATTAATCCTGTAGGTAACCAGATGTCCACATAGCTGATTTATAGTTTGGGATTAGCGTACTGAGGTAAGTAAGCCATTTATTATAATTTTTATAATTTATTAAAATATAAAAAATTTATATTTAAATGCTATATGGATATATATTGCATTATTTGTATTTAAGCCATTTATTGCAAGTAAGCTAATTATCCTGATTTTATAAATTATTTAATATATAAATCTTTGGATTTATAGCTATATGCATATTTATGAAATGAGGCAAAATAGAATTTTGTTATTTAATTGATAAATAGTACCATGAGTATACAATTGGGTATCTGTTATAATTATATGTGACTGCTAATATTTTGCAAAGTACTAATTATAAATGTGCAAAATCGATTGATGTGATTATTCTGGATTTGCAAAATATACTGGTACTATTGATGTATTTTATGCTATGAATGTATAAACCACTGTATATATGATATGAGGAGCTTATGCTCATGATGATGCATGATGTGCTATATGCAAATGATGATGATATGTGTCGTCACGGTTCTCAAATGATGTGAAATGATATGAAATGCCAAGTGATACGGGACCCACCTCCACAGGGGAGATATGTGGAGGACACACATCTAGAGGATGTGATGTGATTGATATATGGCATAACGCACACACATCTAGAGGATGTGTTGTGATTGATTATGATATATGGCATAACGCTGGTACCAGGACCCTTCCTCTTAAGGGACATTAAAGAGTGATACACCAGATGGGTGTTGTTGGGCCGTGGGACACATAAGAAAATAATAATATGAATAAAGTGGGTTTGTTTACATTGCATATTTCAGCATTTATTGTATAATTAAGCTTCCACAATTATTTGAGCTGATGACATACATGTTTTGATAACATGATGAATATATTTGAAATTGGAAGTTTTATACATGAAAATGTGGTTTGATAATATCTTGACGAAATGATTTATAATAGTATGCTTACTTATTGAGTGTAAGCTTATATAAATCTTACAATATTTTTCAGAGCCATAGGACTGAAGAATGTGATTTGGGGTAGTTGGAGCTTCTATCAAAGGAAATTAAGATCCAACATTTTGTTGTAACCCCATTGATTTATGTATGATGGGTATATTATGGCTTGTACTAAAATGTTTGACTCTGAATGACATAGTGGTAATATCCTTCCTTGAATAAATTGGACTGTTACAGGACGCCTTGCATGCCAGGCATGCGGCGGGTTGCCACCCCTGGATCCCACATTGGGTCTGGGGCATGACAGCTTTGTGGTATCAGAGCCTAGGTTTGACCTTAGGAACAAACATAGGATGACACTAGGCAAACAGTAGGATGACACTGGGAGGGTAACAACTCTAAGAAGATATATATATATATATATATATATGTTTTGAAAACTTAGGGGTTTGTAAAGATATTAATTGGAACCAAACTTGGCAGGGAATAATCATGCCTCGTCACACCAGAAGTATGCGACAAGTTGGAGGTTCCCAGGCTAGTGACTCTAGCCAGCAGGGAGGCCAGCAAACTTCTGGAGGCTCTGGTTCCATCAATATGGCTGGCAATGGCCAGCAACAGCGCCAGACTGAGATACTTCAGGCCCTTGTGGAAATGGTGCAGGCTATGCAGCAGCAGATCCAACAAGTGGTGTCTGCTCAGCCCGTCCCTCCCCCTCGCAAACTGCGAGTCGAACCTGAACCACCAGTCCAGCCCGCTCTGCCGCAACCCTGGCGAGGAGGAGGTCAGAGCTTTGTTGAGTTTAAGAGCTTAGCCCATGCTCCCTTCTTTAGATCCACCAACCCCGCTGATGCTGAGGGATGGATGAGGGAGATGGAGAAGGCCTTCATGGCCCATGGTAGCCAGGAGGAGGAGCGGATCAGATTTGCCACCTACCTCCTTCAAGGGGAGGCATATGATTGGTGGTTGCATATGGAGCAGCGATTGGGTGGACAGGCTGTTTCCTGGAGAGAGTTCAAGGAGGTCTTTTTCAACAAATACTTCCCCAGTAGTGTGCAAAGACAGATGGAGTCTGAGTTTCTGGAGCTGGAGCAGAAGAATCTCTCTGTGGCCCAGTACGAAGCCGAGTTCACTAGGCTAGCCCGGTTTTCTTCAGAAATAGCGACCACTGAGAGAGCCAAGATCACCAGGTTCACTGAAGGACTGCGACTCAAACTGAGGCAAGCAGTCAATGCATTTGAACTCTCCACATATTGTGCTGTGGTGAGTAAAGCCCTGGTGATCGAAAGAGACATGAATAGGAACCAGAAGGAGTGGGAGCTAAAGAGGAAGAGGAAGGGGTCTCCTTCGGGCCAGTCTTCAGGGCAAGCTAAGAAGAAAGATACATACCAGCCCCCCTCAGGACCGAAGGGTAAGGAGACCCGATGCCCTCACTGCGGAAACTTCCACTCGGGCAAGCAGTGCCGTGGGCCGAGAGGTGCCTGCTTCATATGTGGGAAAGTGGATCACAAGATGGCCACTTGTCCCCTTCGGAGAGATCAGCTGCCTTCTCCAAATCTTGGGATGAACCAGCAGCAGCAGCCGAGGACCCAGGGAAGGTCTTCATCCTCACCCAATAGGATGCTGCCACTTCTAACTCCGTTGTGGCAGGTATACCTGTTACCTAAGTACTCCTTTAAGATTATTTTATTCATATGCGATGTAATGCATTGATCATGAATGATAAATAGGATAAGCAATATGACATCTAAGACAACTAAACTTTGTGATCAGGGACAATTAAAGTAGGCAACACTTATGCTCAAACTTTAGTAGATCGGGTGCCACACATTCATTTATATCTGATGCTTATCTTGCCAATAATGCATCGTTGACACCCATTCCCTAGAACAAGAGTTGCTCATTGCATTCCCAATGGAGATGTTATGAGGGTGGAGTCTGTATGCAGATCCTGCCAGATCAACGTGGGCGACAAGAAGCTGGAGGCTGATCTAATCGTCCTTCCACTAAAGTCCTTTGATGTTATCCTTGGGATGGACTGGTTGGCCTCCTATCATGCTTAGTAGACTGTTTCAGGAAAATGGTGATCTTCAAAATCCCTAATCAGCCTGAATTCAGTTTTACTGGAAGCCAGGAACACCTGGCCTCAGTGTTTGTATCAGCACTACAGGCTGCCAAATATTTGAAGAAAGGTGGCCAAGGGTTTCTTGCTGTGGTCAAGGACCTTCAGCAGGAAGAGGTGAAGTTGGAGGATATTCCAGTGGCTATGGAGTTTCCTGACGTCTTCCCGGATGATTTGACCGAATTGCCTCCAGACCGGAAGTGGAGTTCACCATTGATTTGGTCCCTGGCACTGGACCTATATCCAAGGCCCCTTATCGTATGGCCCCAGCTGAACTAAAAGAGTTGAAGAACCAATTGCAGGAGCTCCTAGACCGGGGATTTATCAGACCGAGTGTCTCTCCTTGGGGTGCTCCAGTATTATTTGTCAAAAAAAGATGGGAGTCTTCGGCTCTGCATTGATTACCGAGAAATCAATAAGGTAACAGTGCGGAACAAGTATCCCTTGCCGAGGATCGATGATCTGTTTGATCAACTCCAAGGAGCTCGGGTATTCTCGAAGATTGATCTTCGGTCAGGATACCATCAACTCAAGGTCCAGGCTGGAGATGTGCCTAAGACAACATTCAGGACTAGGTATGGCCACTACGAGTTCTTGGTGATGCCGTTTGGGTTAACTAATGCCCCGGCAGCATTCATGGACTTGATGAACAGAATCTTTAAGCCATACTTGGACAGTTTGTGGTGGTGTTCATTGATGACATCCTGGTGTATTCTAAAAGCCAGGAGGAGCATATGGACCACCTGAAGATTGTTCTGCAAACTCTTCGGGAGAAAAAGCTTTATGCCAAGTTGCAGAAGTGTGACTTCTGGTTGAGCCAAGTATCATTCTTGGGTCATGTAATATCTAAAAATGGCATAACTGTGGACCCAAAGAAGATTGAGGCAATTGTAAACTGGAGTCGACCTTCCAATGTATCTGAAGTCAGAAGCTTCGTGGGGCTGGCTGGATATTATCGCAGATTCGTGGAGGGCTTTTCTCGCATTGCTCTACCCCTGACTCGCTTGACCCAAAAGCAAGCGAAGTTTGACTGGACCAAGGAGTGTGAGAGAAGTTTCCAGGAGCTGAAACAACGCCTAGTGTCAGCCCCCGTCCTTACCCTTCCGTCAGGATCTGGAGGATTCACTCTATACACGGATGCTTCTCGGAAGGGATTGGATGTGTTCTGATGCAAAATGAGAAGGTGATAGCTTATGCCTCCAGACAGCTAAAGCCATACGAGCAAAATTATCCTACTCATGACCTGGAGTTGGCCGCTGTGATTTTTGCCTTAAAGATCTGGCGGCATTATCTATATGGAGAGGCATGTGATGTGTACACAGACCACAAAAGTCTGAAATACATCTTCACTCAGAAGGAGTTAAACTTGAGGCAAGGAGGTGGATGGAGCTACTAAAAGATTATGACCTGAACCTGCACTATCACCAGGGAAGGCCAATGTGGTAGCTGATGCCTTGAGTAGGAAGTCCTTCTCGAGTTAGCTTCTATGATCACTCTCAGCCTCACATCCAGAGGGATCTTGAGAAGCTGGAGGTTGGATTGCGAGTACAACGGTCCGATGGGCTTATGGCAGCACTTGTACTCCAACCAACTCTGTTAGACAGGATCAAGTCCTCCCAGAAAGAAGACTTGGACCTGCAAAAGATTAAAGAAGCTGTGAAGTCAGGGGTTCAAAATGAATTTGCTATAATGGAGGATGGATCCCTGAGATTTGATGGCAGGCTCTGTGTGCCAAATGTGGTGGATCTAAGAGCAGAGATTCTGAGGAGGCCCACTATTCTCCTATACAGTGCACCCAGGAGGCACCAAGATGTACAAGACCTAAAAGAAAACTTTTGGTGGAAGGAATGAAAAGAGAGATTGCTCAGTATGTGCCAAATGTTTGGTATGTCAGCAAGTGAAGGCTGAGCATCAAGGCCTGCGGGACCTCTTCAATCTCTGATGATTCCACAATGGAAATGGAGAAGATCACTATGGACTTCGTGACTGGTCTGCCTAAGACCCCTAGGAGCAATGATGCAATATGGGTCATTGTAGACAGATTGACGAAGTCAGCCCATTTCCTGCCATTCAGAGTTGGGATTTCCAGTGAGAGATTGGCCATCATGTATATTGAGCAAATTATGAGGCTTCATGGTATTCCGTATCTATTGTATTAGATCGGGATACTAGGTTTGTGTCCCAATTCTGGAAGAGTCTTCATAGGGCTCTGGGGACCAAATTGAACTTCAGCACAGCCTTTCATCCTCAGACAGATGGGCAGTCTGAGAGGACCATACAGACCCTCGAGGACATGTTGCGAGCCTGTGTGATGGACTTGGGTGGTGCTTGGGACAACCACTTATCTTTAGTAGAATTTGCTTATAATAATAGTTACCAGGCCAGTATCCAGATGGCTCCATTTGAGGCCTTGTATGGTAGAAAATGCAGATCTCCCTTATGTTGGGATGATGTGGGGGAGAGAAGATTGTTGGGCCCCGAACTAATTCGGTAGACAGTAGAGAAGGTGCAGTTGATCAAGGGACGACTCCGCACAGCTCAGAGCCGACAAAGAGCTATGCTGATATAAGAAGAAGAGAGCTAGAATTTCAGGTTGAGATCATGTCTTCTTGAAGATATCACCAACCAAAAATGTGATGAGATTTGGGATTAGAGGTAAACTGAGTCCACGATACATTGGGCCATTTGAGATTCTGAGCAAAGTAGGGGAGGTGGCTTATAGCCTGGCATTACCTCCGGCACTCTCTGGGGTACACAATGTATTTCATGTATCCATGTTGAGAGGTACATTTTGACCCCAGCCATGTGATAGAATTTGAGCCCATGCAGTTAAGGAAGGATCTAACATATGAGGAGCATCCTGTGCATATTGTGGACCGCAAGGATCAAGTTTTAAGACGGCGTAGCATTCCCTATGTTAGGGTTCAGTGGAGTAACCATTCTGAGAGGGAAGCTACTTGGGAGCTTGAGGAGGAAATTAAAGAAAAATATCCTCAATTGTTTGTAACATAGCATATGTAAATGGAAAGAAGATTAATCATATGATCAACGCTTTGGATTCTAAATGTTATATGAAGTACACCAATTTCGAGGCCAAAATTTTTATGAGGGAAGAATGTGAACCCCCCGGATCCTCACCACGTGAGGATCCGCCATTGTTGATGGAGGAAGGGAGGTGCCATCCCTTCCTCTGCCATTGTTGACGGCCGCGGCGGAGAGAGCACCGTAGCTAGTCAACAAAGGGGGCACCGACGCGCCCCCTTCACACGAGCAGGGGAGGGGCTAACCCTCCCCTTGGCACTATATAAGGAGGGAGGGAGCACCCCTCCTTCTCCACGAGCATCCCTACTGACGAAGGTAAGAGAGAGAGAGATGAGAGAGAATAGAGAGAGAGAGGAGACGGAACCAAGCCGTTCATGGCTTGGTTCGGGCCCGGCGGAGCGCCCGTGCCTCGCCGGGCCTGGGCGGCGGCCAGCGGCCCTCATCGGCGGCGGGCGACCATCCGGTGAGGGTCCGATCGACCGTGGTGGCCGGTCGTGCCATCGGCACGATGCCAAGCCGCAGACGGATGAGAGAGAGAAAGAGAAATTGAGGGAGAAAGAGAGGGAGAGGGAGGCGGCCGCGATGGTGGCCGGGCGCCCAGAATTTGGCCGACGGCGGCCCTAGCTGCCGGCACGGCTTCCCCCTGTTTCGGGTGAAACAGGGGAGGAGGCGGGGGAGAAGAAGAGGAGCGGGCCGTTGGGCCGTCCGGGAATTGGGCCATGTTGGGCCGATTCTGAGCCATTTTCGGGCTGTAATTTGGGCCCTATATTGGGCCGAGAATGGAGAAATAAAAATATGGTCCGATTTAGCGTGATTCTAGTTTCTCGGGATATTTTTATTTCCTCATTTGGGCTTATATATTGGGAGATATTCAAGCCCAAAGTTAGGCCCAGGATTAGACTGGGTAGACCTTAGGGGATGCTTCATTATTCCAATTTTTGAGATTTAATTGTGAAAATTAATGCTGTAGGTAACCAGATGTCCACATAGCTGATTTACAGTTTGGGATTAGCGTACTGAGGTAAGTAAGCCATTTATTATAATTTTCATAATTTATTAAAATATGAAAATTTTTATTTAAATGCTATACAATATATTGCATTATTTGTATTTAAGCCATTTATTGCAAGTAAGCTAAATATTCTATTTCATAAATTATTTAATATATAAATCTTTGGATTTATAGCTATATACATATTTATGAAATGAGAAAAATAGAATTTTGTTATTTAATTGATAAATAGTACCATGAGTATACAATTGGGTATCTATTATAATTATATGTGACTGCTAATATTTTGCAAAGTACTGGATTATAAATATGCAAAATCGATTGATGTGATTGATATATGGCATAATACACACATCTAGAGGATGTGTTGTGATTGATTATGATATATGGCATAACGCTGGTACCAGGACCCTTCCTCTTAGGGGTCATTAAAGAGTGATACACCAGATGGGTGTTGTAGGGCCGTGGAACACATAAGAAAATAATAATATGAATACAGTGGGTTTGTTTACATTGCATATTTCAGCATTTATTGTATAATTAAGCTTCCAAAATTATTTGAGCTGATGGCATACATGTTTTGATAACATGATGAATGTATTTGAAATTGAAAGTTTTATACATGAAAATGTTGTTTGATAATATCTTGACAAAATGATTATATAATAGTAGGCTTACTTATTGAGTGTAAGCTCATATAAATCTTACAATTTTTCAGAGCCACAGACTGAAGAATGGGATTTGGGGTAGTTGGAGCTTCTATCAGAGGAAATTAAGATCCAACATTTTGTTGTAACCCCATTGATTTATGTATGATGGGCATATAGCCAAAAACTCATAATTATGGCTAGTACTAAAATGTTTGACTCTGAATGACATAGTGGTGATATCCTTCCTTGAATAAATTGGACTGTTACAGGATGCCTTGCATGCCAAGCATGCGGCGGGTTGCTACCCCTGGATCCCACATTGGGTATGGGGCGTGACAGTAACTCTAGACTCAGTCTTATCAATTAGGTAGCCACAATCTGCGGCAACAATCTTAAGATAATTTTGAGTCATGAAAGTACTGCTGTAGATAGCTATAATGACTGCACACGTTCAAATCGAGAAACTAAAGAAGTTCTTCGAAATCAACTTTAAGAGATGGCAACAGAAGATGCTGTTCTACCTTACAACTTTGAATCTAGTCAGTGTACTAAATAAAGATCTACTAGTTCTAAAGGAAAGAGAGACCAACAAGCAAGTGATTGCTGCGATGAAAGCATGAAAGCATTCAGACTTTCTTTGCAAGAACTACATCCTCAATGGTCTGGATAATACTTTGTACAATGTGTATAGCAGTATTGCTACTGCCAAGAAGTTATGGGCATCCTTGGACAAAAAGTATAGGATAAAGGATGCAGGACATAAGAAGTTTATGATCGAAAGGTTTTTAGATTACAAAATGATCGATCGCAAAACGGTTATGGAGCAAGTCCAAGAGCTTCAGATCATCCTGTATGAGATACATACAGAGAGAATGTCTCTTAGTGAGTTATTTCAGGTAGCTGCCATCATAAAGAAGCTACCGCCATTATGAAAGGACTTCAAGAACCACCTAAAGCATAAGCGAAAGGAGATAAAACTTGAAGATCTAATTGTCCATATGAGAATCGAGAAAGACAATAATAGCCATGACAAGAAGACAGGAGGATAACCTACTGTGCCTAAGGCCAACCTCTTAAAAGAGAAGAAGAAACACAAGTTTTCCGGCGAAGGCGTTAAATAGAAGAAAGGCAATCCAAAGAAATTTAAGTTCAAATAGATAAATTCATATTCAATCATTCTTTTCATTCTTATATCTATATAAATTACAAATTTTAAAATAAAAAAAATAAAAAGGAAATAGCTTTGAAATTCATGTTGGTATAATGATAGAAAAGATGATTAGTTTCAAGACTTGATTAAATTTTAATATAGTCAAATTTAATTATATATTTTTATATTAATATGGATATTTATGCTTTTATCATCATAAAAATAATGGTTAATGTCCAACAAAATTTTAAACCTTTTATTATAATTTATAATATTATACTGGATGCTCTTTGGTAGCTTGAGCTTGCTGGCATTGTTTTAGGGTATTATCTTCTTATTTACAATGAGAAAGTCGATGCGTTTCGATTTCCCAAGGGCTTTTTGGGAGAAATATAGAATGCCATCAAGAGATATGTCTTGGAATGTAATAAAATCGGAGTATATGCAAAGGGGAAATGAATGGAGTGGTATCAAAGTATTCGTCTACTAATGGATGAAGGGTTGTATTTGGACCTATCCAACCTCAAGACATCACTGCAGGCAAGTGCTAAAATAGAAGAACATGCTATTGATGTGGATGTTTACACTAAGAATACTTAGCCTCTCATATACTTTTTAAGTGTGGAATGGTGTCAGCAAAAAAAGCTAGATTTCATAAATTCAAAATGTAATCAATAATTTTAATATCATAGAAATGCATGAATATATAATATAAAATAAATTATATCTTTGTTTATCACGAGATCTATATCTTTTTTTTATTACAAAATCTTATTAAAGTTTTGTGTGTATGGCAAGAGAGAAGACTTTTCTCTATCTAAAAGTATTATGGTTTAATAATCTGCTGCAATATTTAGAAGGTGAGAATAATAATTCTTTTTTATGATAACCAACTCAATGCATGCCCTACTCATTATGGGCTATGTAGTCACAAAGCCAACACTTAACATTAACCCATATCATATAATGCATCAAATAGCCCAATAACACCAATAACGATCTTAAGGTCAAGCATCTGAACTCAGCTTGGCAAAGATTTTGTTTCAAAAATCAAAGTTTAGACTATAGCGTTAGGCAACCATATAATTTCTTCAGTAAGTGAATGGCAGTTTTGTCTTTACCTGCCAGAGAATAAGTTGAAAGAAATTTACATAAAATTAACAGATTTTTTATTATGCCACATGAACAGATGCATTATAATATTTGTAGTTATTGGAGACATTTGATGCGGCTCATTTTGGTTCACAAGTTGAGCACAGTCACGGACAAACGACGGGCAGAGAGACCAAGATATTTTGAATATTGATCAAGCTGATCTGCACTTTAATTAAAAATTAAAGTAACAAAAAATTAAAAATATTTATTTAAAAATGAATTAACGTTCTAAATATATCTATTGATCTTATTAATTGATAATAAATCAAAATTATGTAATTCTAAAAGTTTAATAAAAATTAGTAATAAATAAACTTAAATTATAACTTTTTTATTCGATATAAAAGATATATTTAGTTTTTATTATCGATCATCATCATGCTCTCAAGTTGAATCCTTTCAACATGTGCACTGGTACTAATCCATGCTGTAAATTGAGCGGCCTTATTTGAAACGTCATACGTACGTGATGTTATTTTGCGTGTCCCAAATGCATGGCTCGTCAATCCAATTTTGTCCAACTCTTTGAGTACGTCCAACATCTTCCCTTATATGCTGTTACTGATACCAGACTTTGGGGTCGATCTTACCTCCCTCGTGCCCCTTCCAGCAACCTTGTTGACCGCTTTCGGCCTCGGATTTTGGGCTTGGATGATGTGGCTTGGATTTGGCCACTACAAGAAAATTAAGGTTTAGCGACGTCTAAATGCGTCGCTAAACAAGATATAGCGACGCATTAGCGACGCAATAGAGGCGTCGCTAAACAGTTCATCGCAATATGAATTTATCGCAATTGCATCGCTAAACAGCGACTCTCCGCGACGCCAAATATCGAGTCACCAAATATCGAGTCGCAAAATTGCGACGCCATAAATGCGTCTCAAAATTGCGACATCCCTAAATGCATCGCTACTTTAAAAATAAATTTTTAAAAATATTTGCGACAGCAAATCTCGTCGCAATAGCGTTGCTAATTAATTTATTTTTTTAAAAATAAAATAAAATAAAATTTATTTTTTTAAAATAATTGCGATGAAAAATAGCATCGCAATAGCGTCGCTAATTAATTAATTTATTTTTTTAAAAATAAAGTAAATTAATTTTTAATTTTTTAAAAAGAATTGCAATGGAAAAGATCATCGCAATAGCGCTACTTAATTTATTTATTAAAAAAAACAAAATAATATAAATTAAACTTGCTAATATAGTGTAATTGCTAACACAATTGACCAAAACAGTCATTACAAAATTTTAAAAATAGATAAAAATTTATTTTATTAATTTTTTAAAATATTCATATAAAAAAAATACATCAAGTAGTGAAAAAAAATACATAATGTATCTGTAGGCGGCTGTGGAGGCTGCGGAGGCTGGAATGGACCTTGCGACATGAGACGAACTAAATCCTGCATATGACGCATCTGCTCTCTCATGTCTGCAAGCTCTTGCTGAACCTCATGGTGAACTTCCTCCATAATAGATCTCCGAATGTCGTCTAACTGCTCGGAAGGAATATCGCCAGAACAATGCGAACTGGAGCCCTGATGGGGAAAATATCTGGAAGCTTTGGTGCCCAAACTATAGACCCTACGGTCTCGCGGCTGGGCACCAACAGCCTCCAAAAACACACGTCGACTCTCCTGTGATGAGAGTTCGACGGACGGCCCCCCTCAGTGGAGTCGACCTACGATGCCTGAGACTGAAGCTCCTCGACTCGTGCCTTTGAATTATAAAATCAAATAAATGAATCAATATATAAAGCTGAATAAAATTTTAGAAATTAAACAAATAAAATATAAAGCTAATTTCTTACCCCAACCTCCCGTGATCGTGTATCGACCCAGGAACCGTCCTTCCTGGTGTGTGTCGCCCTGAATAAACAAAACTCACCAGGATCTCTGCCCTCCTGCTCGGACTACAAAAGCAGAAGAAAGAATATAAATGCAAGTATTTGTAAATGACTAAATTAGTATTAAATTATTTATGTTTTCTTACCATACGACGTCTGTGCTCCTGAATCGAAATGGAACCCGTAGTGTGACAGGAGAGGCCCGTGCCACGACCGCCCTTCTCGGATCGGCGGTTCGTGCTGGCTGATGTGGACCTCCTCATCCATGCCTCGGACTGCCACGCCTGCTGCCAGCTGGCCCAAATACCCTTCGGCACATGCCCTGGACGGTCACCCGATCTCCTCCAACGATGAAGCATGTCGGAGTATCGGCGTGCCGCAAGAGCATTCCATGCTGCCCTAATGGCATCATGGATGGTAGGGTCCCACGTAAACTTTTTCTGCATTGAAATAAATAGTTAGTTTCAGAATATATTAAGATTAGAAAATTTTATATCAGTTATAAAATGTATTTAAAATGTTTACCTGAAACTCTAAAAAATAAAACTCCCTTGTGGCCGCAGATACATGGTGCCAATCGTAGCCACTTGGATCAGCATAGCTCTGAAATATAGAGCTGATCCGGCTCGATACGGTATGCTGCTCAATAAAGCTGTTAAAAAAACTAATTAAAATAAGTAATTAACTTAAAAACATAAACATATATTTACAATTAGTATATACTTACAGCCCATCGCATCCAGTCGAAGTACGGTGCGGCTGGCCAAAGAAGAACTCTCAGAGGTCTGTGCCGATCGGCTAGAGGAAAATAATGCAAGATGAGCATCGACGCCTGGAGAGGCGAAGTCTGTGCGTCAGGGCTGGTAGTGGGATGTGATGCGGCAGGGCTATGTTCGTCAGGGTAGATCTATCTCGGCCCATCATACTATAAATACTAAAGATTAATGCAATGCAATATAATTATGAATAATTAATAAATATGCAAAAATTTAATACTTATAAAAATAAATCGAAATTGAATAAACCTATATGTTTAATCAGTGTCATTTGTTTCGTGAAATGTTGGTTCAACATCCGATGCCATATCGGACTGTGATTCAGTTTCATTATCATCGGAAGGAAACCGAACATTTGCATCCTCAATTTCTTGGACATCACCATTTGGATCTCTAAGTGATGTTTCAGGAGCCCTTGTGTCGTCCTCAATTGCATGCATTTCCATCTCATCCTCTTGAAATGCAGGGCACTCAGTTGATTGACTTGATGAACTCTCGTCTAATATGATTGTTGAACGTGGGACGATTTTAGAAAAGCCCACCAATCTCGCTTGTCGTTGCGCAAACTTGGATATCCGCAGTAAAACACTTGCTGAGCTTGGGATGCAAGAATGAATGGTTCATATTTCTGTAATCTTCGTCGATGGTTTACTTCAACTAGATTGTAGTCATTATGAACCCTTTTACCGACAGGAATTATCGGATCAAACCAATCACAACGAAACAATACGGTTCGTTTCATAGGCCAACCGGGATATTCAACTTCAACCACCTCTACTAACTTTCCGTAATAATCCTGCATATTTGCTCCAACACTTTCTCCTTTAACACATACGCCCCAATTCTGCGTCCCTCTTGAAGATGCTAGTCGTTCAATTTGAAATTTGTATCCATTAACAAAATAGCCAGTAGTTACGGTCTTCAATGGCCATTGCGTTAGACATTTAATGAAAATATTATCGGTTGTGAACCATGGACCGTTTACCTATAAATTAATAAGCTATTCACAATCAATTCGAAAAATAAAAAATTGATTGAGTGATAGTACTCACAAATTCATAAAACCAATAAGCAAACTCCGTTTCTAACTTCTGCCCAATGGCAATTTGACTGATGCTGGGATTCATCTGTCGTTGTCTATCACAATACATCCTTAAGGGATTATAACAATTAAAACTTCTGTTAGCAATTAAATAGTATGGTATTTTAAATTTAAAGTTGAAGTTCTAATTAAGCAATTAATGAAGTACATATACTTACTCAATATATGGGTCATTATACTCCACATCGCTTAATTTCTTGACTTTTGCCTCCCAAATGAACGGCCGATACTTTTAAAAATTGATATTCTACCGTCATTAGGTTCTCCTTCGTCCACACATATGTCATCGTTACGACCAAGATTGCGGCTCCTCGTGTGGACGTGACCCTCAAAGTAATGCGAGGCAAAAGCTGAAACTTCTTCAACCAAGTGTGCATTGCATATAGAACCTTCAACCCTTGCCTTATTACGCACATTATTTTTTAACTTCTTAAGATACCTATATGTAAAGTTGAAAAATAAATAAACCAACTTCCTCGCATAAATGAAATAATATTTGAAATGTCAACATGTATTATGATTTATATTTACCTCTCGAAAGGATACATCCAGCGATACTGCGGGACAGCTATACTCGCTTCGTATGGCAAGTGAACCGGTAAATGCTCCATTGAGTCAAAAAAACTTGGAGGAAATATTCGCTCCAGCTTGCATAAAATAATTGAATTTTCTCCTCAAGCCTTGCCATGATGCAGAAGTAATGACTGCGGTAGATAACTCCTTGAAGAATAAGCTGAGCTCGTCAATGCCTTCCACACATGTTGCGGAAGCAACTCACGAAAAGCTATAGGCAATAACCGTTGCATGAAAACATGGCAGTCATGACTCTTCATGCCAAACAACTTGAGCTTATGCATGTCCACACACCTACCGATATTTGAAGCATAACCATCTGAAATTTTAACCCTCTAATCCAGTTACATAAAACTTCTCGTGAATTTCTGTCAAGAGTGTAACAGGCTTTAGGATAGGTCCCGTCAGTATTCCTTCTCAAATCACCTCTTCTGCAATACTGATTAAGTTCTTCTCTCGACTTTGCAGTGTCTTTGGTTTTTCCCGGGATGTTTAGCACCATGTTAAATATGTTATCAAATTTTTTTCTCAATATGCATAACATCCAAGTTGTGCCGGATGAGATTTGTGCTCCAATACGGCAAATCCCAAAAAATGCTTGCTTCTTCCAGTTATGTTCTTTACATATACGGCCATTTATTCTATCTGCATCTGGTTCCCAAGCATACCTCAACCCCAAATGCTCTATAGTATCAAATATATGCCAGACCTAACCGGTTCGGCAAATTTTGTGACTGCTTTGTTCTTCCGGAAGGCGATCAAGTTACGCCTATAAGGATGATTGGAAGGCAAGAACTTTCTATGATTATCAAACCATGACTGCTTACCACTCTTCTGCAATGTAAATGCATATGAATCATACATGCAATGAAGGCATGCCAGACGCCCAGAAGTGCTCCAACCAGACAACATTGCATATGCCGGAAAGTCACTGATTGTCCACATCAAAGCAACTCTCATAATGAAATTTTGTTTCATAGAAATGTCGTAGGCTATGACTCCTGTTTCCCACAACATTTTCAATTCGGCCACCAGCGGTTGTAAGAAGACATCAATCTTCTCTTTTGGATTTGATGGTCTTGGAACCAAAACTGTCAAAAACATTGCTGTTGTCCCATATGGCAACCCAAGAGGGGGGGGGGGTGAATTGGGTTCTTAAGAATTTAACCTTTTGAAACTATGTGCTTTGAATTAAAAGAGATTAAGTGCAAGATAAATGCTAAGCATAAATAAAGAGATAGAGTGAGAGAGTCAAAACACGACAAACACAAAGATTTTATAGTGGTTCGGTGTATCCAACACCTACGTCCACTCCCAAGTATCACTTGGGTCCACACTATAATCTACTTGATTACAGCCGAGTTGTTTTACAAGCGCACAACTCAAAACTTGTTGTTTCCCCCGGGATTACAACGAACCCAGCTGGTTTTCTGGGCTCACCAGTACAAAACCCAACCACAAGCTATCCTTAGCTTGTACCGAGGTATACCACCTCCACTAATTCAATCCCCGATTGAATAGCAAGCATAAATGAAAAATAGAGTTTAAGTACACAGCAGCTCCTCAAATGAGCAAATAAACAATAAACTAAACAAGGATAAGAAAAGCCTGTTTGAAGCTATTTGAATGTGTGCTTTTCTTCTTTTCCTCTTCTCCTTTGAAAGATTGAATCAGGGCCTCAGCTCAGATTCTTCAGAAACTTGCAGTTGAGAAGATGAGGATTTGGGGCTTTTGCTTTCTCTCTTTAAATGTTGGAAATCTCCTTGATTTGAACTTGAGAAGCTTGTGGATTTCTCTTTGAGCTTTCTGAGGATGATGGATTTGAGCTCTAAGTCTTTCCTCTTGATTTCTCTCTCTTTTTCACAGAGTATTTTTCTTGATTTTTCTTCTTTTTCTTTTGTATGTGCTCTCTCTTTCCAAACGAACGATTTTTCCTTTATATAGATCTCTTAATCCAGGTTTAGGTGGGAAATATAGCCATTGTGAGATGTATGGATTCTTCTACACACAAAGAAAATAGCCGTTAGAGGTTAGGTGAAAAGAAATCTTACCGTTGAAGTCCGTTCTGACAGATAAAAAATCCGTTCCTGACAGGTTGGAGTCGGCTCCAACTTTTCAGGTGTCGGCTCCAAGTCGGGTGTTCAAAAATAGTAAAGAAAAAGTTGTTGGGGAGTCGGCTCCGAGAAAGGTAAGTGTCGGCTCATCGCTTTTGGGAGTCGGCTCCGAAATTGTAAGTGTCGGCTCCAGAAAAGTTCATAAAAATACGCTCTCTGTTCTCAGGTTAGA
Organism: Calamus simplicifolius; assembly: GCA_900491605.1. Taxonomy (NCBI): domain Eukaryota; kingdom Viridiplantae; phylum Streptophyta; class Magnoliopsida; order Arecales; family Arecaceae; genus Calamus; species Calamus simplicifolius. The sequence continues at coordinate 472,779 of UESW01005041.1, read as the reverse complement.
GTCGGCTCCAGAAACTCAGGTGTCGGCTCCCGAAATCTCATGTGTCGGCTCCCGAATTCTAGGTGTCGGCTCCAGAAACTGAAACAGAATGCACTTCTCTGTATCTCAGGTTGGAGTCGGCTCTGAAACCCTGGGTGTCGACTCCAGACCATTCCAAAATACCAGAAACCTTCTGATACGCCTTGGGGTCGGCTCCTGACTATTTGGGTGTCGACTCCAAGCTCTGAACTTTGAAATTTCTTTTAAAAACTTGATTCAAAATGTTTCTTTATTCTTTTTGATTGATCAAACATTTTTAATCCCTGAAACACTTGTTAAATCTATTAGAAACAAAATGAATATACTCATGTCTTTTATTAATCATCAAAATCAATAATTGGGTCAACAATCTCCCCCTTTTTGATGATTATAAAAACATTGAGTATATGCATGATTAAACAATAAGATTTTCAAATCAAATTTCTCAAATATTTATTCCTCACAGGTAAACTCCCCTGAATGAGGTAGCTCCCCCTATGATACTCAATAACATCTATTCTTCCCTTTTAACATAAACTTTTAATGTTTGATACCAATTAAACGTCATATCAATTTTAACATCTATTCATCCTTTCAATGCATATATGACAATTACTTCTCCCTATATGCAATTAATTAGATGCCAATTAAATAGTTATTTGTTCCAATGCATCTACAAATATGCAATTAAATGCTTTTCCTTTTATAACTTTCAATACATATACGATGTTCAATGCATCTACAAATATGCAATTAAATGCTTTTCCCTTTTATAACTTTCAATGCATATACGACTATCAATTACTTCTCCCCCTTTTTTGTAATCAACAAAAAGGTTACGAGTTTTTAAGTGAAATGACAAAATTGATAGATGCTTCAAAGATCAAATGACATTCATTAAGTATCAAATAAGTTCATTATATCATAATGTCAAACATTACATCATATTGCAAAAAGAAATTTCATTACATCAAAATTTTAAACTAAACTCCTTTACATCAGAACTTTAATGAAAAGTAAATCAACATCAAACTAAACTAAACATCATCAAAGAACTTCATTACAATATGATCAAAAATTAGTTCTAAGAAGTCTTTGCAATTCTTCTACTATTTTTCCCATTCCTTCACTTTGAGTTCTTACAAATTCTTTTAGTCTTCTATCAATAAATCCATATGCGGTCATAATTTTGTCCTGAAGCTCAGCATTGCATTTGGAGTAGGTCTCTGAATCTCCACCAATATCTTTAAGCTCTTCAAAAATATTCTTGAGATCATTCTTCAAAGCTTTGCTGAGGCTCCTAAGTGTAGACTCAATTTTACCAATTCTTTCATCCAAAGAATAAAGGGTCTCTCTCAAGTTCATGAATTGGCTATCTAGCTCAGATTTCATTTCTTCCTTGTAAGTAGCAAAAATACTTCTAAGCTGTTCTAACTGAATATCAGAAAAACCAATAGATGACTGACCAAAAGTGGAAGGAACAGGTGGAGTTGGAGGTACATTCTGACTACGCTCTGGTAAGCTGTGTCTCACGGATGGTCCTGCCTCAGAAGGGCCAGGCACATTAGTCTCAGCAACTCTATTTCCAGTATGACCTTTTCTCTCCCATTTACCATCCACTTTCACAAATCCCATCTTGTGCACAGTAGCTAAGCTGTAGTAGTCAGTGTGCCTTAGGTTTTTCGATGGCTCATTCTCAGAAATAACTACTCCTTGACTTCTAAATGCCATGGTTAGGATCATTCCGTAAGGCAATGAAGATCTCCTTTTGCCCCCGGCCTCAGCCATATACCATATCATCATTCCAGCAAGATTTATTGGCTGACCCGTCAAGATACTATCCATGACTACAATGTTTCGCTCTGAGACATACTCAAAATGGCCAGTCTTGGGAAATAGAATCCTACTACAAATGTTATGCAACAGCCTAAGCTCAAGTGGCAATTGGTTTGCCCTAATCTCTTCAAATTCAGTTACATCCCTTCCTAACATCCTTGACAAAGCATCTGATCTCTCACTATGAATGTTTGCAACAAATCCAGTGACAGGAATACTTAGCAGATTTCCTAAAATTTGAAATGTGAGATGAATTCTCTTCCCTCTTACTGAACTAACAATTCCACCATCTCCTCTAGATAAATTCAGGTAAAATTCTTTAACAAGAGCTGGATAAGTAGGAACATCCAAAGAACAAACTTATCCCAACCGAGTTCTTTAATCTGTCTACCGATCCCAAAACCTTCAGCTTTAAAGAAATCGAAATCTACTTTCCTACACATAGTATAGCATTCTTGCTCCTAGTTAGCTCGTGAGCTAACTGGCCATTCCTTAGTTAGCTATTCAGCTAACTAGCTATCCTTTTTTTTTCTCCTGCAGTCGTTTGAATTTATATTGGAGTTAGCTGGCGAGTTAGCTGCCGAGCTAACTAACGTATTGTCTCAGAATGCTTCTTTTGTTATGACCTCTCTGCTTAGCTAACTGATTAGCTAGCTGGAGTTATTTCTTTACTCTTGGACGATGGCATTCATTTTTCAGCTACCTGGATCTTCTTTCTTCAAGCCCACCGCCGCCTAAAGCTCTTTCTTTCTCTCATTCTCTCTCTCTATTGCTATTTCAAGCTATTGTTAACTTTTAATTTTTGAATGTTTACGGTGCTCATCCTTCCTCAAATGGAGATCTGCATTCAATGCTTAAGGGAAACATATTTAACGGTTATATTTTCTTTCCGTTATTATTTCCATTTATTTCTTTTGTATCTAACGGATATTTCTTGTTAGATGATTATAATAGCTGGGATTAGAAGTACACCTTGATGACAATTTTTGAAAAGAAATTTCTAAGAGAGAAAAATCCAAGTAAAGAGCCTTCATTAAATATTTATTGAGTGGTTGTTGTGCATTCAAGCTCATTCCTTGCTCCGATAGGTCGTCCGAATCATTGAAGCATTTCAAGCATTCAAGACTTCAGCTGCTTCAACCGAGTTCATTTATTGCTGAGTTTATTGCTTCAAAAAGTTGTAAAGTATATTCTGAATATTTGCTCTTTGTAGGAGCTTCTTCTTTACATACTCTGATTATCTTGTAAAAGGGTTAGTGAACCTTGTTTGTTGGCTTCCTTGTGCCATTTAAACAAGAGGACTATCCAAGGTTTAGCTAGGGGTTCTTGGCTTCCTTGTACCATGAAACAAGAGGACTAGCCTAGGTTTGGCTAGGAGTTTTTGGCTGCCTTGTGCCGTATAAACAAGAGGGCTAGCCTGGTTCGGCTAGAGGTTGTAATCGTTGTGATACGATTAGTGGAATACCCAAAGGTTTTGGGGAGTGGATGTAGGTGTTGAGTTTGGCACCGAACCACTATAAATTTTTGTGTGTTTGTGATTGCTTGTTTTTGTGTTGATATTATTCTGTGCACTCCACTTCACCGCTGCAAATCAAAATTAGGGTTGAAAGCATATTTATCTGCATAGCTATTAAATTTTTTTTAAATAACTCAATTCACCCCCCTCTTGGGTTACTACATCTGGGCAACATGGAGAATACGATGCACCTTTTGACAAATTCGGTCAAGAGCATGGCATGATTCATCAAACTATGGCTTTTTATTCACCTCAATCTAATGGAATAGTGAAATACAAAAATTGCACATTGAAAGAAATGATAAATACTATGTTAATAAATTCTGGTACACCACCGAATTTATGGGAAGAAGCAATTCGCTCTACAAATCATATTCTTAACAAGATACCTCTTAAGAAGAAGAATTTTACTTGTTATGAAAAGAAAAGAAGCCTTCCTATAATTATTTAAGAGTGTGGGGGTGTCTAACTAAAGTAGCTATTTCGAACCCCAAAAAGGTCAACATAGAACCTAAAACTGTTGATTGTATTTTTATCAATTATGCACAAAATAGTAGTGCATATCGCTTTCTTGTGTATAAATTGGATATATCTGATATTCAAAAAAATATAATCATGGAATCAAGGAATGTCTCATTCTTTGAAAATATATTTTCAAACAAAGAAAAATTAGAAATAAGTTCAAACAAAAGAACTTATGATAATCGTGCGTTAGAAACTTACCGGAGTACTCCCCGTCTGAGGGCAGGAGTGGGCGTAGGTGGGCAGACCGTGGGTTGATCCGAGCCTTGTGGGCAAAAGTTTTAAAGCCCAACCTAATTTATTTAGCCCATAAGATCGATTAGATCCAACCGTAGGGTGGATAGGCTCTAATCTTAAGGAAAGTAAACATGCCCTAATTCAACCTATCCAATATATATATATATAAAAGAGAGAGAGTGTGTGTGTGCGCGCGCGCACTAAACTTTATTACATTCAAATAAATAAATTCATATTTGATCATTCTTTCATTCTTATATCTATACAAATTATGAATTTTTAAGTTAAAAAAATAAAAAAAGAAACCAGCTTTGAAATTCATGTTGGTATAAGAATAGAAAAGATGATTAGTTTCAAGACTTGATTGAATTTTAATATAATCAAATTTAATTATATATTTTTTATATTAATATGGATATTTATGCTTTTATCATCATAAAAATAATAGTTAATGTCCAACAAAATTTTAAACCTTTTATTATAATTTATAATATTATACTGGATGCTCTTTGGTAGCTTGAGCTTGCTGGCATTATTTTAGGGAATTATCTTCTTATTTACAATGAGAAAGTCAATGCGTTTCGATTTTCCAAGGGCTTTTTGGGAGAAATATAGAATGCCATCAAGAGATATGTCTTGGAATGTAATAAAATTGAAGTATATGCAAAGGGGAAATGAATGGAGTGGTATCAAAGTATTCGTCTACTAAAGGATGAAGGGTTGTATTTGGACCTATCCAACCTCAAGACATCACTGCAAGCAAGTGCTAAAATAGAAGAACATGCTATTGATGTGGATGTTTACACTAAGAATACTTAGCCTCTCATATACTTTTTAAGTGTGGATGGTGTCAGCAAGAAAGCTAGATTTCATAAATTCAAAATGTAATCAATAATTTTAATATCATAGAAATGCATGGATATATAATATAAAATAAATTATATCTGTGTTTATCATGAGATCTATATCTTTTCTTTATTATAAATCTTATTAGAGTTTTGTGCGTATGGCAAGAGAGAAGACTTTTCTCTATCTAAAATTATTATGGTTTAATAATCTGCTGCAATATTTAGAAGGCGAGAATAATAATCATTTTTTTATGATAACCAACTCAATGCATGCCCTACTCATTATGGGCTATGTAGTCACAAAGCCAACACTTAACATTAGCCCATATCATTATAAAATGCATCAAATAGCCCAATAACACCAATAACGATTACTGACAATAATGGGCTAACACAAAATTCCTCATTGACCTGATATTCAATTAATTTGAGTTTTTAAAGAATAACTATGCTAAACTACATAATAGAAAATTTCTAATATTCTCTCACTTGGACAGCATAATTTTATAATATTACCGTCGATGTACTTGTTTTTGGCTCCTTAAATAAAATTGCTAGATGACCTTTCCAACCCCCAAGCGAGGTATCAGGTAAAACCGTTCACTACAAGAAAATACTGAAATAGCGACGCAAATTTAGTGACGCATTCTTGTGTCGCTAAATTTGATCAAATTGCGACGCCTCCGCAACAATAAAAAATTGCGACTCAATTAGCGACGCATTAGCGACTCAATAAACCAGATAATCAAAAAAAATTAATTTTTTAATTTAGCGACGCAAATAATGCATCGCAATATTTTTAAAATTAAATTTTATAAAATATAATTATGAAATAAAATATTGCGACGCAACCAAATGCGTCACAATGTTTTCAAAAAAATTAATTATGTTAAATAGCGATGCAATAGCGACGCAATAAACCAGAAAATTAAAAAAAATTAATTTAGCAATGCAAGTATTGCGTCACAATTATTTTAAATTTAATTAATTTTTATAAAATATAATTATGAAATAAAAATATTACGACACAATTCAGTTCGTCGCAATGTTTTTAAAAAATTGATTATGTTAAATAGCAATGCAATAAAATAGAAAATTAATAAAAATAATTTTTTATTTAGCGACGCAAGTATTGCGTCGCAATATTTTTTAAAAAATAAATTTTATAAAAAAATTAAAAGTAATTATGAAATAAAAATATTGTGACGCATTTGATTGCGTCGCAATATTTTAAAAAAAATTAATTATGTTAAGTAGCGACGCATTAGCGATGCAATAAATCAGAAAATTAAAAAATTAATTTTTTAATTTAGCGATGCAAATAATGCATCGCAATTTTTTTTAAAAATAAATTTTATAAAATATAATTAAAAGATAAAAAAATTAAAAATAAAACATTGCGATGCAATGAAATGCGTCGCAATTGTTTTAAAAAAATTAATTTTGGTACATGCGTCGGATCGGTCGTCGCCGATCGGGATCACGGCTTGGATCGATCGCAACCGTCGGATCGTCACCGATCGGATCGATCGCGACGGTCCGAGATCGATCATCGCCGATCGGGATCACGGCTTGGATCGATCGCAACCATCGGATCGTCGCCGATCGGACCGATCGCAACGGTCCGAGATCGATCGTCGCCGACCGGGATCATGGCTTGGATCGATCGCAACCGTCGGATCATAGCCGATCGGATCGATCGCAACGGTCCGAGATCGATCGTCGCCGATCGGGATCACGGCTTGGATCGATCGCAACCGTCGGATCGTTGCCGATCGGAGCGATCGCAACGGCCCGAGATCGATCGTCGTCGATCGGGATTAGGGCTTGGATCGATCGCAACCGTTGGATCGTCGCTGATCGAACCGATCGCAATGGTCTGAGATCGATCATCGCCGATCGGGATCATGGCTTGGATCTATCGCAACCGTCGGATCGTTGCCGATCGGATCGATCGCAACGGTTCGAGATCGATCGTCGCTGATCGGGATCACGGCTTGGATCGATCGCAACCGTCGGATCGTCGCCGATTGGATCGATCGCGACGGTCCGAGATCGATCGTCACCGATCGGGATCATGGCTTGGATCGATCACAACCATCGGATCGTCACCTATCGGACCGATCGCAACGGTCCGAGATCGGTCGTCGCCGATCGGGATCAGGGCTTGGATATCGCAACCATCGGATCGTCACCGATCGGATCGATCCGGTCGAGATCGATCGCCGATCGGATCGATCGCGAGATCGATCGTCGATCGGGATCACGGCTTGGATCGATCGCAACCATTGGATCGTCCGATCGGATCGATCGCAACGGTCGAAGATCGGTCGTCGCCGATCGGGATCAGGGCTTGGATCGATCGCAACCGTCGGATCGTCACCGATCGGATCGATCGACGGTCCGAGATCGATCATCGTCGATCGGGATCAGGCTTGGATCGATCGCAACCGTCGGATCATCGCCGATCGGATCGATCGCGACGGTCCGAGATCGATCGTCGCTGATCGGGATCATGGCTTGGATCGATCGCAACCGTCGGATCGTCGCCGATCGGACCGATCGCAACGGTCCGAGATCGATCGTCGCCGACCGGATCAGGGCTTGGATCGATCGCAACCATCGGATCGTCGCCGATCGGATCGATCGCGACGGTCGGAGATCGATCGTCATCGATCGGGATCAGGGCTTGGATCGATCGCAATTTGGATCGATCACAAATATTTGCATTAATATCAATTTTTTTATTGTTATAGTCTGAGCAGGAGGGCGGAGATCCAGGTGAGTTTCATCTATTCAGGGCGACACACACCAGGAGGGACGGTTCCTGGGTCGATACGCGATCACGGGAGGTTGTGGTAAGAAATTAGCTTTATGTAGTATCTGTTTAATTTCTAAAATTTTATTTAGAGAAATTTATTGATTCATTTATTGTTGATTTTATAATTCAAAGACACGAGTCGAGGAGCTTCGCTCCCATGCATCGCAAGTCGACTCCACTGATGGGAGACGCCCATCGAACTCTCAGCAGAGGAGAGTCGACGTCTGTTTTTGGAGGCTGTTGGTGCCCAGCCGCGAGACCACAGGTCTATGGTCTGGGCACTAGAGCTTCTGCATATTTTCTCCATCAGGCCTCCAGCTCGCGATATTCTGGTGATATTCCTGCCGAGCGTTTAGACGACATTCGGAGATCTATTACGGAGGAGGTTCGGCAGGACGTTCGTCAGGAGGTTCGGCAGGAGTTCGAGCACGAGTTCGAGCAGCGTATGCGAGGCCATCAGCAGGAGCTTGCAGACGTGCGAGATCAGATGCGTCGGTTGCAGGATATGGTTAGCCGCATGTCGCATGGTTTCCAGCCTCCACGTGATCGCAGATTCTTGATGTATTTTTTTTACTTTTTATATTTTATACATGAAAACTTCAAAATTTTAATATATTAATTATTTTTGAAATTGAATGATTATTGTTTGGATCAATATGAGTGAAGAATGTTTCGATCAATATTTAAATGTAACGAAATTGTATTAACCGTTTTAATTTTTAATATTTTATTTTTTAAAAAAATTAATTAGCGATGCATTAGCGACTGAAATTGCATCACTAATATTTTTAAAATATTATTATTAAATATTGCGACGCAATGACCTGGCGTCGCAATATTTTTAAAAAAATTTAATTAATGACGTATTAGCGACTGAAATTGCATCGCTAATATATCTAAAATATATTATTATTAAATATTGCGATGCAACTAAATGTGTCGCAATATTTAATAATAATAATTTAGAAATATTAGCGATGCAATTTAAGTCGCTAATGCATCGCTAATTAATTTTTTTTAAAAAATTAACTCAAATGAGGTTTTCCATCGCAAATATTTTTAAAAAATATTTTTAAAATTAGCGACGCATGTATGTTGCGTCACAATATTGCGACGCATTTAATTGCGTCGTAATATATTGCGACGCATTTATTGCGTCGCAGAGAGTCGCTGTTAAGCTACGCAATTGCGACAAATTGAGATTGCAACGACCATCGTAGCACACCGCAATTGCGTCGCTAATGCGTCGCTATAGGGTGTTTAGCGACGCATTAGCGCCGCATTTGGGCGTCGCTATATTTAAATTTTCTTGTAGTGGTTGTCTGTATTTATAGTATCAAAAAAATCATAGTAAATAAAAAAAATATTATACATTTATAACTTAAATTTATTTATTATTAATTAATTTTTATTCAAATTTTTTTGATCATATAATTTTGATTCGTTAAGAAATTAATTCGGCTAACGAGTAAGCTTTAGGTATTACAAACGGTATTGGAATCAATTTGAATATGCAAAAGTTAATGAACATAAAAACTATGCATAAAACGGTGATAAAGTTTTAACATAATGTATAGTCACTCTTTTAGCATCACTAACCCAATTTGAAGGTTCATTCTGACTACTTTGCAGCGTGCGATATTATAAGAAGAAAAGATTGTAATACCTTAAGAATAATTTCATATTGAATAGAAAATAAATGTATTATGATTTATAACTCAAATTTATCTGCTATTAATTAATTTTTATTTGAGTTTTTGGGCCACACGATTTCGATTTAGTCACTAAGGATGTTTAAAACGAAAAACCTTAAAAGAAGGCAAAGCTTGTGATGGATTCCTAATTAGAGATCAGCATAGTCTCTTTCTTTATGCTGGATCTATAAATTATTTTACTCAACGGGCATCACTTGGATTCATGGATGCTCCACGACCACTTGACGGTCTGACCATCCTTTGCTCCTTGACACAAAGCACAAGTAGACACTACAATGAAGAATCTCTTTCTCTTAATCTCATCGCTTTAGAGTTCAAAGCCTGTATGATTGCTGATTTTATGGATGCTCAATTTGTAAGATCTCTTTAGTAATTTTTTTGATCACCAATTGAAAAAAAAAGACACCCAATATTACTCGTGCCATGAAAATTTTATTCTTCGACTTTAAATTGTGCTTCGTTATGGCTTCATTCTCGATCTTAAGGTCAAGTATCTGAACTCAGCTTGGCAAAGATTTTGTTTCAAAAACCAAAGTCTAGACTATAGCGTTAGGCAACCATATAATTTCTTCAGTAAGTGAATGGCAGTTTTGTCTTTACCTGCCAGAGAATAAGTTGAAAGAAATTTACATAAAATTAATAGATTTTTTATTATGCCACATGAACAGATGCATTATATAATATTTGTAGTTATTGGAGATATTTGATGCGGCTCATTTTGGTTCACAAGTTGAGCACAGTCACGGACAAACGACGGGCAGAGAGACCAAGATATTTTGAATGTTGATCAAGCGGATCTGCACTTTAATTAAAAAAATTAAAGTAACAAAAAATAAAAAATAATTGTTTAAAAATGAATTAACATTCTAAATATATATATTGATCTAATTAATTTGATAATAAATCAAAATTATGTAATTCTAAAAGTTTAATAAAAATTAGTAATAAATAAACTTAAATTGTAACTTTTTTATTCGATATAAAAGATATATTTAGTTTTTATTATCGATCATCATCATGCTCTCAGTTGCACTGGTACTAATCCATGCCGTAAATTGAGCAGCCTTATTTGAAACGTCATACGTACGTGATGTTATTTTGCGTGTCCCCAAATGCATGGCTCGTCAATCCAATTTTGTCAACTCTTGGGGTACGTCCAACATCTTCCCTTATATTCCTTGTTCTTGGAATAGCAGTTGGAAGAATATTGCAATTAAATAATTCGAGGATGATCACCACATCACTTTCGCTATAGATTTCTTGGGACTTTTGAGAGCTCTAATTTATTTATGGTGGACGGCACCAGCAGAGCCACGGTTGGAAAAGAGTGAAAAGAGTTATTTGATAGAATTTAAATGCCAACTACCTTAAAGCAATTGCTTGAAGGGGCAAGCAATCTATTTTTTGTGGACAAAATATTTGAGAATTGCTATAAGTTACCCATGGTTGCATAAAAGAATAATTTTTACAAAAACTTATGAAATGAAACAATAAAAGAAATTTTGAAGGCTTGCCAGAAATGAAACGTGTAAAAACGTTATTTTAAAAATATATATTTCATTTAATATAGATATTTTATAAGATTATTTTTAAGGTACAATGAATTCTCTTCATTTTAAAATCTTCTATTTTTAGTATGATAGCAAGGAGGTGTGGCCTAAATAAACTTTTACCTTTAGTTGCTCAGTAATGAAGAAGCGAAAGAGGAAAATGGAGAATCAAAGATAGAATTTTTTATGAAAATACATAGAAATTTTTTGAGAGCGAAAGAAGCTCTCGAACTCTTGGATGGTAGTAGGGGAAAATGGAGAATCAAAGATAGAATTTTTTATGAAATACATAGAAAATTTTTGAGAGCCAAAGAAGCTCTCGAACTCTTGGATGGTAGTAGATCAATGATCTACTAATGTCAATAGTTATTATAATAAAGGTCCTCATGAGCCCCGTAACAGTATATAATTTTGATTCCTGCTTTATCTTCGTAAATAAAAAAAAAATCATCTCTATTCTTGTTCCATGAAAATGATATATAAATTTTTAGTAAAAATCCATCCTCCTATCATTATCTTTGTCCATCCCTTTCTTAATAATATATAAATTTTTAGTAAAAGTTATAAGAATAATTTTATAAATAAAAATATAAAAATACTATATAATGCTATCTGGTTAAGAACGGATCAAGAATATATTTATTCCTATCCTTGCCTCATTTCGTTAGTGGGAACAAAAATAGTCTCCGTCTTCATCCCATCCCTACAAAAGGTAAGAAATCCCCTCCTTAATTGAGAGGATAAAGTGGCTTCTCACATTATAGGTTAAAATTTTCATCCTTAATTTGTATGTAAATATCCAAAGTAGTATTAATTAATTGGGGTTATAAAAATTAAACCTTTTGAAAAGGAAAAAATAAATCTCACAATAGGTTTAAAATTTTAAAGCTAACAAAAATCTTAAAGAAGAAATTCTAGGTAACTTTATACTCTACAATAAGATGTTTAATAGAATTTAACTTAGTATTGATTATATCCGTTTGAAGGAGTTATAGTAGAATTGTCTTGAATCAAGTCTTACCCATTAACATGTTAATATTTTATGATAATTCATTTAGGCAAATCCAAATCTCTTGTCCTTCATGATAGTTCTTATGTAAATGAGCCCTTCAACGATAATTATGACCCAATACCTTCTAAACATTTATACTGTCAATTCATTGATATGCCAGTTTTTTGTGGGTGACAAGTTTTTCTTTTATATTATCCTATACATTTATAATGAAACATGACATATCAATTCATCTTTCTATTATTACATTTTTGAACGGTTAAATTTATCATAGTCATATTAACATATTAGATTGATATGACTAAAATTAATTTTATTATCAAATAACGTAAAATACAAAATTTTTAATCCATTTTGCTTTGTCGCAAATGGTATTTTTGAATAACAAAGTCATCCTAAATATAATTGTTTGCTTGGAAAATCATAGCTTTCCTTTAAATTTTAAATTCTAGCCATTATTAGAGAATTAACCATAATTATAGTATAGTTTCCTATTTTTGTATACCCAATTTTATGTATATATATTCACTCCTAAAATCATTGTTTCTCAATATTCCTCTCTCTACTTCAACATTTCCTTCTTTGATTTGTGCCATTGATTGTGAGAAAAAAGATCTTTATTCACCCTAGTTAAAAAGAACATTCAATTCTTGATGCGTTTGGGGATTTGTGGTTTTGGTCATGGTGTCTTCCTTATGGTAAGATAGCTTGGAGGGCATTAAGATTTTGTTGTTTCATAAGAGGGAAGCCATTCTTCATATCTCTGTCTTCTTGCTTTTTCCGTTTCTGCTTTGAATTGGAATTTTGGGTTTAGTTATGTTTCTTTGTATTGGTTTAGTGTTCAAGCCAAAAATCAACGAACCAAGGGAATATTTATGTCAGAAAGAAAGGAGCGAGCAGCGACAGTGATTCGATATTATTAATAACGAAAAGTGATGGCGGAAACGGAGATGGCCTCAACCTTGCGAGGAGGATATTCCAACCTCCAGTCCTTCATCAACTCCACAATCCACAAAATCCCATCTTTTCCCCCTATCGCTCCTCTTTCTTCGTTTGCTGGCTTGTTTTGCTATTTTAATCGTGTTTGATCATCCTTCTCCAATGCCGATCGCTCGTTGCGTTGAGATTGTTCCTTTCTAATTCCTTTTCTATTCCCTTTCTTCTTGATTTAATTTGTATTTCTTATCGATATATATATATATATATATATGTTTTCCCAGTGGTATGTATGTGTGTCTTGGAATAGACATGGAAGCATGATAGATTGATGGGGATTTATTTGGCGTATTTGTTCAATCGAGGCCGGATACTTGGGACTAGTTGAGAGCAAACTTTCACTGAAGCTTTCTTAAATCCTGCCGTAGAATAGATTTTCATCTCTTCCATTGAAGCTTTATTAGAATGGTATTGGATTTTCTTTTTCCGTCTTGATGCGATCAGTGGCAATTTTAATTTGTTTCAAAACCCATTCTCCTTCCCTTCCCTTCCAGACTGAACCTTGTTTTTCTTCCTGGTCTTGAATGTGTGAAAGCTAACCGTCACAAGATGACTTTGGTAATGGAGATCAAGTCAAGAAGGTGATTCTAATCTTGTCCATCAATTTCCCACTTCTTAATTAAGTGAATTAAGTCGAACGTCTTATTTAAGATTCTACTCAGAATCGCTTCCTCCCTTGTTTTACTTTGACGGTAGGAAGAGGAACCAGCAGAAGTTAGTAATCAAAGAGATGATCAAATGATATCAGCAGATAACTGTATCAGGTGGGCTGGTTTACCGGTAGTTTTTAGGATATCTTCATTTGATGTTAATAAACAAGCTCTCTTTTTCTCTCTCTCTCTGTAATTCTTGATTGGTTCTATGTTAACCTGCAATTGGTCCTCTTTTCATCCGTCCAGATGTGAACAGGAGTCAGATATTGTTGCAACAAAGCAACAAGAAGCAGTAAAGGATTGGGAAGAATTCCTTGGAGTTTGTAAGTTGGAAGTTTGCTTCTACAGCAGTTGCTTTTGTGTAATCATAACTATGATAATTTATTTTCTGATTTTGAATTCTAAATGATTAATCGTCGCTTTCAGAATTCTGATGTTAAGCCCTGTAAAGATACCAGTCTTCCTCAACAAAAGAAAAGGTTTTAATTTCTGAGCCTTTTCCAATCTAACTTACTAGTTCCCAACTCAAAATTCCAAACCTGTCTGACTTCATTCACTATTTTATTTATTGGTGACAGCATGCCCATTGGTGATAGTACTGCCTCCTGGGCTCTGTGGTAGATTTGCGCAAGGAAGGAATCCCTTCTTTTGAGCTCCCTGTTCCTCCATCAAATGGGGCAAGAGTTGGAGGTAGAAAGTGTCATGTTGGTTTTTCTTCATTAAGCATATTAGTTAGACCTTATTCTGATATCGAGAGATTAGAATTCAAATTCAAAATTTGAATTCATGATTAAGATAAGAATCCCTCAGCCATATCCGTTTAAATTGGCGCCCTCTGTGATAGACAGATAAGGCATAAAGAATTATAAAATGGGAAGGTCCCTGCGCCTCGTCTCATTGAGAAAGTTTACACCATCGCTAGAGAGACCACAAGGTGTGTGAAGAAAAATCAACAGTAATGGCTGAAGGTATTTATCGATCTTGACTTGCTTTATTTTCATAATAAATATATTGGTCACATGTTTCCGCATATCTGATAGGGATCAATATATTTAAATTAAGTCTATCATTTTGGTACCAGAGCGTATAAAAATACCTCTGCCTTGATTATTAGGATGTTTCCATTAATATACGGATCTGATAAAATTCCTGTGATTTATTTGATAAAGAAGGGCAAGCGTTCTTGATCTCTATTCTCTTGTTTAGGGATAGTCCAAAGGGGAGGCTACTGGTAGTACCCTGGATTATTTCACCCAACTAGGGTAGGGACGTACAATAAGGGAAGTCCATTTGCGAAGTTCCTTCAAAACATGGGATTGTTGCCCAATACAGTTTACCTGGCTCACCTAATCAGAATGGTGTAGCAGAAAGAAGGAACCGAACATTGATGGACATGGTGAGGAGCATGATAAGCAGCTCCAAACTACCTAAGTCCTTGTGGACAAAGCTCTCAAGATTTGTACATATTAAATCGGGTTCCAACCAAGGCTGTTTCTAAAATGCCATTTGAGTTATTTAAAGGTTGGAAACCAAGTTTGCGACATATATGCGTATGGGGATGCCCATGTGAAGTGAGAGTATACAATCCACAAGAGAAAAAGCTGGACCCTAGGACCATTAGTGGATATTTGTTGGATATGCCGAGAGGTCCAAGGGATATATATTTTACTGTCCATCTCACATAACTAGGATTGTGGAATCAAGGAATGCCAAATTTCTTTGTTGATCGTTGAAATTTCATAATTTGCAACTAGTAGATCTAGCATGAGTTTAGTTGAGGAGGTTGTTATAACATTAAGAGATCTACAAGAGAAAAGAAATCAGCAATTTATAGTGACTATATTGTCTTCAAGAGTCAACTATAATTTGGAGCTGAAAATGGAAGCCATAATTGTAAGGAATCCAATTTATGATATGATGCTATGAAAGATGAGATGAATTCTATAGCAGTTAATGGAGTCTGGGATCTTGTTGAGTTGCCTTGGAGCAAAAGCCGTTGGCCATAAATAAGACCAAGAAAGATATTGAGCGATATAAGGCAAGACTCGTTGCTGATTCACTCAAAGGGAGGGAATTGATATTTCTCCTGTATCTGATTCCTTCCGCATTATCATCTTGTTTACATTTTGATTTAGAGTTGCAACAAATGGATGAAAACTGTCATCTAGAGGAAGAGGTTTATATGAAACAACCTGAATCCTCTGATAATGAGCAATTAGTATGCAAGCCAACAAATATGGTATAAAATGCCATGGTTGCTGATATTGCTCAAGAAAATCAAGTCATAAAAAGACCAAAGCTGGATGATGGAAGATCTAGAAAGGTAGATATTTGGATTACTTTTTCTGTTCAACTTTGGAACTTTCAATTTTTAACTTTATTGTGGATGCGGAATTTGTTTCAAAACTGTTATCCTTGGATACTCAATATCAGGGCCTAGCGGCCCTCCAGTGTGGGCAAACAATCTGGCTTTGACATTGAGTATCTAAGGATAACAGTTTTGAAACAAATTCCGCATCCACAATAAAGTTAAAAATTGAAAGTTCCAAAGTTGAACAGAAAAAGTAATCCAAACATCTACCTTTCTAGATCTTCCATCATCCAGCTTTGGTCTTTATGGCTTGATTTTCTTGAGCAATATCAGCAGCCATGGCATTCTTCATGCCAACACTACCAGGACACCTACTCAGCCAAAAAAAACCAAAAAAAAAGGCATATATATAGACTCACAAACAAAATTCTTTCGTATGATATGTGTGCCAAACTAAACACTCACTTAATCACACTCTTTGGCTTGGTACATTTTGAAGATTGGACTTAAGGTGACTTGGTTTTAGGCTTTCCAACAGATGTCTGTTTAACCAAACTTGCTAATTTTTTAGCCATCAAATTCTTTGTACTGTTGGGTGCTCCTCCCTTTGCAGAAACACTTTGGGAGTATAAGCTGCTATAGCAACTAGGTTCTTTACACTGCTCGGTGCTATATTTTTTTGGGAACCTTTAGTGCATTAGGCGTAGAAGCTTCAGTAGCTGTATGCAAAATTAATCACAAAAGGTTATACAGACACAAGTATTTGTGGAGGAAGAGGGGAAAACAGAAGATTCATTAAAAGTATGTATGGCACTTTCTACCTCCAACTCTTGCCCCATTTGATGGAGGAACAGGGAGCTCAAAAGAAGGGATTCCTTCCTTGTCCAAATCTACCACAGGAGCCCAGGAGGCAGTACTATCACCAATGGGCATGCTGTCACCAATAAATAAAATAGTGAAATGAAGTCAGACAGGTTTGAAATTGAGTTGGGAACTAGTAAGTTAGATTGGAAAAGGCTCAGAAATTAAAACCTTTTCTCTTGTTGAGGAAGACTGGTATCTTTACAGGGCTTAACATCATAATTCTGAAAGCAACAATTAATCATTTAGAATTCAAAATCAGAAAATAAATTATCATAGTTATGATTACACAAAAGCAACTGCTGTAGAAGCAAACTTCCAACTTACAAACTCCAAGGAATTCTTCCCATCCTTTACTACTTCTTGTTGCCTTGTTGCAACAATATCTGACTCCTGTTCACATCTGGACGGATGAAAAGAGGACCAATTGCAGGTTAACATAGAACCAATCAAGAATTAGAGAGAGAGAGAGAGAGAAAGGGAGCTTGTTTATTAACATCAAATAAAGATATCCTAAAAACTACAGGTAAACCAGCCCATCTGATAGAGTTATCTGCTGATATCATTTGATCATCTCTTTGATTACTAACTTCTGCTGGTTCGTCTTCCTGCCATCAAAGTAAAACAAGGGAGGAAGCCATGATTCTGAGTAGAATCTTAAATAAGACGTTCAACTTAATTCACTTAATTAAGAAGTGGGAAATTGATGGACAAGATTAGAATCACCTTCTTGACTTGATCTCCATTACCAAAGTCGTAGAGAGTGCCGGTTTTGATGGTTCTACGCTTTTTGATTTTTAGCTTGAACACTAAACCAATACAAAGAAACTTAACTAAACCCTAAATTCCAATTCAAAGCAGAAACTAGAAAAGCGAGAAGACAGAGATATGAAGAATGGCTTCCCTCCTATGAAACAACAAAATCTTAATGCTCTCCAAGCTATCTTACCATAAGGAAGACACCATCTCCACTGACCAAAACCACAAATCCCCAAACCCACCATGACCCCGATCAAGAATTGATTGTTCTTTATAACTGGGGTGAATAAAGATCCTCTTTTCTCACAATCAGTGACACAAATCAAAGAAGAAAATGTTGAAGTAGAGAGAGGAATATCTTTGATTCTCCATTTTCCTCTTTCTTCTTTCCTGAGCAACTAAAGGTAAAAAGGTTTATTTAGGCTACACCTCCTTGCTATCATACTAAAAATAGAAGATTTTAAAATGAAGAGAATTCATTGTATCTTAAAAATAATCTTATAAAATATCGATATTAAAAGAAATATATTTTTAAAATAATGTTTTTACACTTAAGGGAAGATTTTTTTTTGGTACAGGCGGACGATCATACCACTCTGGCATGAGTCAAGCCCGATAGATCAGAGTATAAAATTTGCTGTAAAATAACAGGGCAGGGATCACCAAAATGCCAACCCCACTGCCCAATATGGCGAGCTGCAACAGAAGCAACCCAATCGGCCACGGCGTTTGCTTTCCGGTAAATATGCCGAATCAGAGGCGCACAGAAAGTCTGGAGAGAAGCCCAAATATCACATAGAAGGGATTATGGAGGGAGCAGTGATCCACATCCCGCCTAATCCAGCGGACGACCGTAAAAGAGTCTCCCTCAATAATCAACCAACAAAAGTCAAAATAACGAACAACATAAGTAATGCCAGCCCATGCAGCCTGAAGCTCTGCCATAGGGACCGAAATGTCGAGAGAACCATGTCCGCCAGTCGCAAGCAACACTCCCTCTGGCCCCCTAATAACAAATCCGGATCCAGCAAGATGACCCGGCATAGAACCATCAAAATTCACTTTGACATAACCCGGGGTGCGCTGCCGAAACAGCAGAGGAGTCCCAGTGACCAGGTCTATCCGAGTGAATAGCATAATGTGAACAGCTAAACTCCATACCAAGAGAGATGGCTGTGTGGGTGACCACCTGAGGCGAGACCGTCTCCTCAGCAAAGATAATCCGGTTACGGGTCAGCCAAATGTGATGAGCCAGATAAGTAGAAAGGTACCGTGAGGCCGAGGACCTCGCTAAGCAGACAGACGAATGGCACACAGTAAAGATAGCCGGGTGGGTCCCTCCTCCGGAATCCATGGGGTAAAATGAAGTTGCTGCCAAATCCGTGACGCACGAGAACATGTGAGAATGGGGTGCTCAACCGTCTCATCCTGAAGGCCACAAATCGGACAAAGAGACGAAATAAAGAGACCGCGGCCAACTAGAAAAGAGTATGTAGGAAGCCGGTCCCATACAAGCTTCCATAAAAATAGCTGAATTCTAGGATGGATGGGCAAACGCCCACTACAAGAAAATGCTGAAATAGCGATGCAAATTTGTGACGCCAAAACGGCATCGCTAAATAGCGAGAAAATTGCGACTCCTCAGTGACCAAATAAATAAAACGGAAAATAGCAATGCATTAGCGACGCAAAATATTTGAGTTGTTATTTAGTGACTACATGGTGACGCATTGGTTTCATAATAAATTTTTTTATTTTAGCGACGCAATAATTGCGTCGCTATGTAGCGACGCACTGGTCTTTCGTAATAAATTTTTTTTTATTTTAGCAACGCAATTATTGCATTGTTATATAGTGATGCATTAACGATGCATTACAGTTTCGCAATAAATAAATTTATTTTAGCGATGCAGATATTATGTCGCTAAATAAAAAAATTAATTTTTTAAAATAAAACTCTAATGCATCGCTAATCGCTATTGCGTCGCTATAATAACAAAAAATATTTATTATGAAAGACCGGTGCATAGCGACACAATAATTGCATCACTAAAATAAAAAAATATTTATTATGGAAGACCAGTGCGTCGCTAATGCGTCACTACATAGCGACGCAATAATTGCATCGCTAAAATAAAAAAATATTTATTATGAAAGACCAACGCATCGCTACGTAGCGACGCGTCGCTAAAATAAAAAAAAATTATTACGAAAGACCAATGCGTCGGTAATGCGTCTAATGCGTCGCTACATAGCGACGCAATAAGTGCATCACTAAAATAAAAAAAATATTTGTTACGAAAGTCCGAATCGAGCCTGATTCGCTCGAAATTAGAGTCGTACTTCCAAATCAAGCCCGATTCGACCCAATTAGGGCCTTACTCTCAAACCGCGAAACTCGAACCAAATTCAAGCTCCACACCCAAATTGACCTGATTGGACTGAAATTAGAGTCCTACAGTCAAATCCAGCTTGATTCGACCCAATTACGGCCTTACTCCCAAATCAAGCATGATTCGACCCAATTAGGGCCTTACTCCCAAACCGAGCGTAACTCAAATCAAATTCAAGCTCCACACTGAAATCGAGCCTGATTTGACCCAAATTAGAGTCCAGCCTTCTGCCAAATCAAGCCTGATTCGACACAATTTTAGGGCCTTACTCCCAAACCGAGCGTAACTTGAACCAAATTCAAGCTCTCCACCCATGCAAATCGAGCCTGATTCGACCGTAATTAGAGTCGTATTGTCAAATGCAGCCTGATTCAACCCAATTACGGCCTTACTCCCAAATCGAGCGAAACTCGAATCAAATTCAAGCTCCACACCCAAATCGAGCCTGATTGGACTGAAATTAGTCCTACTGCCAAATCCAGCCCAATTCGACCCAATTACGACCTTACTCCCAAATCGAGCGATACTCGAATCAAATTCAAGCTAGCTCCACACCCAAATCGAGCCTGATTGGACTGAAAATAGAGTCCTACTGTCAAATCCAGCCGATTCGACCCAATTACAGCCTTGCTCCCAAATCAAGCAAAACTCGAATCAAATTCAAGCTCCACACCCAAATCGAGCCTGATTGGATTGAAATTAATTAGAGTCCTACTGCCAAATCCAGCCCAATTCGATCCAATTATGGCCTTACTCCCTAATCGACCGAAACTCGAATCAAATTCAAGCAAGACACCCAAATCGAGCCTGAGTCAACTGAAATTAGAGTCAAACTCCCAAATCTAGCCTGATTCGACCTAATTAGGGCCTTATTCCCAAACCGAGCATAACTCAAACCTAGATTCGACTCAAAATAGAGTCCGGCCTCTAATTTATTTATTTATTTTACATTAAATTTATTTACTATAAAATAAAATTATTTATATTATTTAAAATTATATAAATAAATAATTAATTAATTAATTATTCATTTTATAGTAAAAAATATTTTTTACTGTAAAATAAATTTATTTATGTTTTTTAAAAATTTATAAAATAAAATTATTTATTTATTTATTTTATAGTAAATAATTAAATTTTTTACTATAAAATAAATTTATTTACTTTATTTTAAAATTTATAAAGTAAAATATTTATTTATAAATAAATAAATAAAAATTATTTATTTATTTTAGCGATGCTATAGAGTCGCTAAATAGTCGCTATATAAAAAATTAGTTAAAACTTTAGCGACGCATGATTATTGCGTCGCTATATAGCGACGGATGTAGCGACGCATTCTTTTGCATCGCTATATTGCCGCCTTATTATCCCGCTAATTTAGCAATGCAATTGTAATGCATCGCTAATTAACGACATATTAGCGATGCATATTTATGTGTCGCTATATTGCCGCCTTATTATCCCGCTAATTTAGCGACGCATTAGTCATGCGTCGCTAAATAGCGATGGATTAGCGACGCCATAATGGCATCGCTAATCGCGATTTATCTGCAACCGCGAACCCCCCCCCCCCCCCCCCGCCCTAATCCCTCCTCCTCCCCCCCTTCCGCGCCGGCGGAGCTCCAATTTTTTTTTTAATCTAGTTTTTTTTCATTCATTATGAATATATTGTTTGTTTAATTTATTTATGTTTATGAACTCAATTTTACATAAAATATTAGAGAAATTTGAGAAAACTATAATCTTGTTATGTAATGCATAATTTGAAATTTGCATAATATTTGATATATTTAAATTTTAAATATTTGGATTTATAAATGCCTTGTGTTATCGAATCTGTTTATTTCTTGAAATATTGTTCATGATATATTATTATAAGAATGCTTATCATGCAATTTATATGCTTTTGAGGTATGTTGAAATAAATTTATATGTTTATCATGAAATTAGTTAATTTTTTTATCATTCATTATGAATATGACTGTTTAATTAATTCGTTTATCTTTATAAACTCATTTTTTAAATTTAAACCCTTAAGATAGAAAAATTCATAGTTATTTATAAACTCATATGTTATATTTTACATGATCAAATTTTAGATAGTTTAAATAAAATATTTTTTTAGTTATTTGATGCTTTAGTCAAAATCCTTTTAATTATTGATTTGGTGTATGAATAGCTTAAAGATAACCATTCACACCTAATAACTTAAGTCCTTGATGTATAAACCATCTTCATATAATTCAAAAATAATATAATTTTTTTAAAGATGCAAACAAAAAATTTTAAAAATTTTATTATTATTCAATTCATCCAAACCTCAAAATCAAAATTAGTCAAAAATTTTCAATTATGTTCCTAAAAATTCAAAAAAAAACCAATATTAATTATAATTATTTATTAAGAATATAATTTTATTTAATACTTTCTTTTCCTAAAATTAGAAAAGAGAGAAGCATTAAGAATATAATTTTCAATTAGTTTTTTTAAAAATCTTATTAAATTTTTAATGAATTTATATTTCTTTATTACCTGTTATATTTTGGCTATTGACTCAAATGCAAATATTTAAATTTTAAATATTGTCATATTTTCTTAGCAAATTAGAAAAAAATTTAGAGAGTTATGTCATTTATTGTTGTGACAAAGTGAGCGCATAACTTTTCATGGTCAAAATATGAAGGGTTTGACTTCATATTAATTAATGTCACGTTCTTGTTAAATATAAAATTTTTATAAAATAGAAAAGAAAACTTGATTCGACCCATTGGTTTTTTTGTCTTTGATTTTTCATATTATTTCTCACAGCACTATAACCTTTAGACCCGTTTGAGACTTTGTAAGATTTAGTCTTGCAAATTCTCAAATTGTCCTAGTGGACAGTTTGAGATTATTTTTTGTGATATGTTTGTCTGCTATTCGTCATCGTTAGTTGAGCTTGCAGTTTGTATATCCTCATACGTTCTCCTAGTGTCCCATATAAGCCACACATTTACGAGAACATATGGGGAATTGCTGCCAAAATTTCAACATTAACGATGATAATTTCTAGCAGAATAACATATCACAGAAAATAATCTTGAATGGGATAGGGCCTTACCTAAGTCCTATTGGAGTGAAAGTGGAATTCATTTAGGACACTTGCTTGCTTGTGAAGTCTAATGATTGAACGGACCCCGGTCCTGGGCCTCGGTCCTGGATAGCATGACAAGGATCGTAGCCATGGCCCGGCCTTGATTTATCGGTATAATTAAAGATGCACAATATTTGTTATTTACCTTAGATGTGTAAAAGAAATAATCTATTGCTATAATGACTAATGCAAAATTATATTGTTGTCTCCTTTAATGGTTTACCAGAAATTGTATAAGTCGGTCAAAAATGAGCGGGCTCGCTGTGATGTATGTAAGGTTAAAAGATGGGTTGCTTAATCCAGATTTTCTGAATGGATTGAAGAATTTATTGCATTTGCATGTAGTCAACCCGAATGGATGGATGGGCCTAGGATCAGGTGCCCCTGCAACTTACGCAAGTGTCAGAATAAAGCCTATAGAGATGTTGAAACTGTGAAGGTGCACTTGTGTAAAAGGGGTTTGTTCCTGGGTACGATGTTTGGAACTGTTATGGTGAAACTGAGGAAATGTTTGCAGCTGTCACAAGCCAAGAAGTGTCAAATCCCATTGATGAACCATTTATGAATTTAAACACATACGAAGAAATGGTGATGAATGCATCGGATAACGAATTCAATCAGAATAAATTTATGGAAGAACCAAATCCAGATGCACAGCAATTTTATGATATGTTGTGTTCTGCAAATCAAGAATTGTATCCTGGTTGTGAGAGTCATTCCAATTGTCTATGGCTGCTCGGTTGTTGAACATCGATTATCAGAAAAGGCATTCAATGTTGTAGCTGGGTTAATGAAGGAAGTTTTGCCAAATCATAATGTTGTAGCAGACAGTTTCTACTCAACAAAGAAGTTATTGCGTGGCCTTGGGCTCCCAGTTAATAAGATCGATTGTTGCTTGAACAATTGTATGATATATTGGGGTGAAGACTCAGAGCTGAGATGTTGTAAGATTTGTGGGCAATCAAGGTACAGCAACGATGAAGGTGGAGCTAGTACAAGTAGGAGGAAAAGTGTGCCTTACAAGAGGATGCATTACTTTCCTCTTACTCCATGCCTCCAGAGATTATACAGATATGAGGCTATAGCTACTGATATGAGATGGCATGCCGAACATGAATCTAAAGAAGATGAAATGCGACATCCATCAGATTCAAAAGCTTGGAAGCATTTCAATGAAAATCATCCTGATTTTCGCAGAAGATATAAGGAATGTGAGATTAGGTCTTTGTACCGATGGCTTCCAACCGTTTGGTCAAGCGGGGCAACAATATTCATGTTGGCCTGTAATACTGATTGTATATAATCTTTTACTGTGAAAGTGCATGAAAGATACTGCAATTGTTAACCCAATTATTGATTTTGATTATTAATAAAAGACATGAGTATATTCATTTTGTTTCTAATAGATTTAACAAGTGTTTTAGGGATTAAAAATGATTGATCAATCAAAAAGAATAAAGAAACACGTTTTGAATCAAGTTTTTAAAAGAACTTTTCAAAGTTCAGAGCTTGGAGTCGACACCCAAATAGTTAGGAGCCGACCCCAAGGCGTATCAGAAGGTTTCTGGTATTTTGGCACGGTCTGGAGTCGACACCCAGGGTTTCGGAGCCGACTCCAACCTGAGATACAGAGAAGTGCATTCTGTTTCAGTTTCTGGAGCCGACACCTAGAATTCGGGAGCCGACACATGAGATTTCGGGAGCCGACACCTGAGTTTTTGGAGCCGACTCTAACCCGAGAACAGAGAGCATGTTTTTATGGACTTTTTGGAGTCGACACTTACAGTTTCCGGAGCCGACTCCCGAAAGCGACGAGCTGACACTTACCTTTCTCAGAACCGACTCTCCAACAACTTTTTCTTTACTATTTTTGAACACCCGACTTGGAGCCGACTCCTGAAAAGTTCGAGCCGACTCCAACCTGTCAGGAACAAATTTTTTATCTGTCAGAACGGACTTCAATGGTAAGATTTCTTTTCACCTAACCTCTAACAGCTATTTTCTTTGTGTGTAGAAGAATCTATACATCTCATAACGGCTATATTTCCCACCTAAACTTGGATTAAGAGATCTATATAAAGAGAAAAATCGTTCGTTTGGAAAGAGAGAGCATATACAAAAGAAAAAGAAGAAAAATCAAGAAAAATACTCTGTGAAAAAGAGAGAGAAATCAAGAGGAAAGACTTAGAGCTCAAATCCATCATCCTCAGAAAGCTCAAAGATAAATCCACAAGCTTCTCAAGTTCAAATCAAGGAGATTTCCAACCTTTGAAGAGAGAAAGCAAAAGCCCCAAATCCTCATCTTCTCAACTGCAAGTTTCTGAAGAATCTGAGCTGAGGCCCTGATTCAATCTTTCAAAGGAGAAGAGGAAAAGAAAAAAAGCACACATTCAAACATCTTNTCAAACAGGCTTTTCTTATCCTTGTTTAGTTTATTATTTATTTGCTCATTTGAGGAGCTTTGTGTACTTAAACTCTATTTTTCATTTGTGCTTGCTGATTCAATCAGGATTGAATTAGTGGAGGTGGTATACCTCGGTACAAGCTAAGGATAGCTTGTTTGGGTTTTGTGCTGGTGAGCCCGAAAAACCAGCTGGGTTCGTTGTAATCCCGGGGAAAACAACAAGTTTTGAGTTGTGAGCTTGTAAAACAACTCGGCTGTAATCAAGTAGATTATAGTGTGGACCCAAGTGATACTTGGGAGTGGACGTAGGTGTTGGATACACCGAACCACTATAAAATCTTTGTGTTTGTCGTGTTTTGACTCTCTCACTCTATCTCTTTATTTGTGCTTAGCATTTATCTTGCACTTAATCTCTTTTAATTCAAAGCACATAGTTTCAAAAGGTTAAATTCTTAAGAACCCAATTCACCCCCCCTCTTGGGTTGCCATCTGGGCCAACAATTGGTATCAGAGCTAGTGCTCATTTTTATTTGATCACACGATCAAGAGCTAAAGATCCAAATGGCAGCTCAAGCTGGATCTTCATTTGCTGAAGGTCATTCTACTAATAGACCTCCTTTGTTTAATGGTTCGAATTATTCTTATTGGAAAGCTAGAATGAAAATTTTTATTCAAGCTTTAGATTATGAACTTTGGAGTGTAATCACTAATGGACCAAGCACACCACACACTTGGTAGATGGTTCAATAGTTCCTAAACCCGAAAGGGATTGGAATGAGAACGATAGAAAATGGCTCAGCTTAATGCAAAAGCCATGAATGTTTTATATTGTGCTTTAGATGCTAATGAGTTCAATAGAATTTCTACATGTATTTCCGCAAAAGAAATTTGGGATAGATTAGAAGTTACCCATGAGGGTACTAATCAAGTTAAAGAATCTAAAATCAATATTCTAGTGCACAAGTATGAATTGTTTAGCATGGAACAAAATGAAACCATCACATGCATGTACACTAGATTTACTGATATTGTAAATGGTCTAAAAAGTCTTGGCAAGACCTACACTAACTCTGAATTGGTTCGTAAAATTCTTAGGTCTCTTCCAAGGACATGGGAAGCAAAGGTAACTGCAATCCAAGAAGCCAAGGACCTCAACACCTTACCTTTGGAGGAGCTACTTGGATCATTGATGACCCATGAACTGACCATGAAGCAACATCAGGAGGAGGAAGTCAAAAAGAAAAAACAATTGCCCTTAAAGCTGCAGAAAAGGAGATAAGCAGTGAGGAAGAAGAGATGATGAGACAGCTCTCCTTACTAGAAAATTTAAGAAATTTATGCAAAGAAGGAGACCCTTCCATAAGAAAAATATGGAACAAAAATGGAAGGAGAAAGAGAAAAAGAGAAGGACAAGGACAAAGAAAAAGAGAAAGACCCCTCATATGTTATGAATGTAAGAAACCGGGGCACTTTAGATATGATTGTCCTCAACTGAAAAAGGGGCACAAGAAGAAGAAAAAAGGCATATGTTGCAACATGGAGTGAAAGTGATGAATCCTCTTCCGAGGAGGAACAAAAGGAAGTTGCAAACATTTGCTTTATGGCAAACGACGACAATGAGGTAAGTTCTGAAAACCTTGTGATGATTTTACTTTTGATGAATTATATGATGCTTTAATGAATTAGTTAGTGATTTTAAAGTTTTGAAAAAGAAAACAAATCTTTAAAAAATGATAATTTAAATCTTGCCAAAGAGAAGGATAAACTAACTCATGAAGTTGAAAAACTAAAATCTGAAAATAAAAATTTGCTAAAAGATAAAGAGTTAATTTCTAATGAAAATGTTAATTTAAAGAAGAAGTTGATAAATATAGAAATATAGTTGATAAATTTACATATAGCTCTGAAAAACTTAATTTGCTATTGAGTAATCAAAGAGCTGTATTTGATAAGGCTGGATTAGGTTATAGACCTAATAAGAAACAAAAGTATGTTAAAAACTTCTTTAGAAAAGAACAGGATAAGAATGATTTTTCATGTTATTATGTAACAAGAAAGGACATAAATCCTATGAATGTAATTTTAGAAAACTTAACAAGAATTTAAGTATTAAAGGAAAGAAAATATGGGTTCCAAAGGAACAATCTTTGTTGCTACTAACCATGAAGGACCCAAGAAAGCTTGGGTACCTAAACATAAGTTTGATTATTTGCAGGAGTGTCTTGCGGCCAAAAGATCAAAACGAAAGTGGTATCTTGATAGCGGCTGCTCAAGACACATGACGGGTGACAAGGATCAATTCATCACCCTTGAAGATAAAAGAGGAGGAGTTGTTACATTTGGTGACAATGGCAAAGGCCAAATCATGGGATTTGGTAAAATTCAATAACTCCCTCCACTTTTATTGAAAATGTTTTATATGTAGATGGTTTAAAGCATAATTTAATTAGTATTAGCCAATTGTGTGATAAAGGTTTCAAAGTATCATTTGAAGCTTCTATCTGCACTGTTTCTAATCCCATTGATAATAGCATTGTATTTATTGGAATAGAAATGGCAATGTATACTTGATTGATTTAGACAATTTGTCTACTAGTAATCATTGCTTAGTTGCTAATAATGCTAATAAAATGAGATTGGATGGTTATGGCATCGTAGATTAGGTCATGCAAGCACACACCTAATTTCAAAATTAATTAAAATGGATTTAGTAAAGGCTTCCAAACTAGATTTTGAAAATAACAAAATTTGTGATGCATGTCAATTTGGAAAACAAACTAGAAACTCTTTCAAATCTAAAAAATTGTTTCCACTTCTAGGCCACTTAGAGCTACTTCACATGGACCTTTTTGGACCTACTAGAACCACTAGTCTAGGAGGAAAGAAATATGGTCTTGTGATAGTAGATGATTATTCTAGATACACTTGGGTATTGTTTTTAGCTCATAAGGATGAGACTTTCTCAATATTTTGAAATTCTTCAAGAAAGTCACAAATGAGAAAAACAACACCATAGTGTCTCTTAGAAGTGATCATGGCACTGAATTTGAAAATCACTTATTTGAAAATTTTGCATGAAAATGGCATTCATCATAATTTTTCTGCACCTAGGACACCACAACAAAATGGAGTTGTAGAAAGAAAAAATAGGACTTTAGAAGACATGGCCCGTACCATGCTATGTGAAAGCAACTCCCAAAGTACTTTTGGGCGGAAGCTATAAACACGCATGTTACATTCTTAATAGAGCTTTAATTAGGCCAATCCTTAAGAAAACTCCTTATGAACTATGGAATAATAGAAAACCAAACATAGTTATTTTCATGCATTTGGTTGTAAATGTTTCATTCATAATAATGGTAAAGATAATCTTAGGAAAATTTGATGCAAAATCTGATGAAGGCATATTCTTAGGATATTCAACATCTAGTAAAGCCTATAGAGTATTTAACAAGAAAACTTAATTGTAGAAGAATCTATTCATGTAGTTTTTGATGAATCTTTAGCATCAAGTTCAGAAAAGATTGATGATGAGGAAGATACAAACATACTAGAAAGAGATATTGAAAAATTAAATATAGATGTATCTTCAGATCATGAACAAGAAGCTAAAGATGATGATTCACCTAGGTTGATGTTGTTGATACTAATCATAATGATGTAGATCTTCCTAGAGATTGGAGATATGCCTATGGTCATCCAAAGGAATTGATTATAGGTGATCCATCTCAAGGAGTAAGAACTAGATCATCATGAGAAACATCAATAATCATCTTGCATTTGTATCTCAAATTGAACCTAAAACTATTGAAGAAGCTGAAAAAGATAATAATTGGATGTTAGCTATGCAAGAAGAATTAAATCAATTTACTAGGAATAATGTATGGACCTTAGTTGATAGACCTAAAGTCATTCAGTTATAGGATCAAAATGGGTATTTAGAAATAAATTAGATGAAAATGGCATAGTAATTAGAAAAAGCTAGATTAGTTGCAAAAGGATATAATCAAGAAGAAGGAATTGATTTTGATGAAACTTTTGCACCTGTAGCTAGATTAGAAGCAATTAGATTATTACTTGCATTTGCATGTCATATGAACATATCAATTTATTTCAAATGGATGTTAAAAGTGCATTTTTAAATGGATTTATAAATGAGGAAGTTTTTGTTGAACAACCACCTGGTTTTGAAGATCATGAATTTCAAATCATGTTTTTAAATTGCACAAAGCACTATATGGTTTAAAACAAGCACCTAGAGCTTGGTATGATAGATTAAGTAAATTTCTGATTGAAAATGATTTTACTAGAGGAAATGTTGATAAAACCTTATTTTTGAAAAGAAAAGACAAGATTTATTAGTAGTACAAATATATGTTGATGATATTGTATTCGGTGCTACTAACAATCTCTTGTGTCAAGAATTTGCTAAGTTAATGCAGGGTGAATTCGAAATGAGCATGATGGGAGAACTCAACTTCTTCCTAGGACTTCAAATCAAGCAAAGCAAAGAGGGGATTTTCATCAACCAAACAAAGTACACAAAGGAACTTCTCAAGAAGTTTGGAATGGAATCAATCAAACCCCTTGGAACACCTATGAGTCCTTCATGCAAATTAGACAAAGATGAAGATGGTAAGAAAGTAGATCAAAAATATTATAGAGGTATGATCGGATCTCTACTTTACTTAACAGCAAGTAGACCAGATATCATGTTTGCTGTTTGTCTATGTGCTAGATTTCAATCTGAACCTAAAGAATCTCACTTAATTGCTGTAAAAGAATCTTAAGATATCTAAGTGGAACTAAAAATGTAGGTTATGGTATTCTAGAGACTCAACACTTAAACTTGATTGCATATTCTGATTCTGATTATGCTGGATGTAAACTAGATAGAAAAAGTACAAGTGGTGCATGTCAATTCTTAGGAAGTAACTTAATCTCTGGTTTAGCAAAAAGCAAAATTCGGTTGCATTATCTACTGCTGAAGCAGAATATGTTGCAGCTGGAAGTTGCTGTGCTCAAATCCTTTGGATTAAGCGACAACTTGAAGATTATGGCATAACACTTGATAAAACTCCTATTAGATGTGATAATACAAGTGCAATAATTTAACTAAAAATCCAATTCAACATTCAAGAACAAACACATTGAAATTAGATATCATTTTATAAGAGAACATGTAGCTAATAATGAAATTTGTCTTGATTATGTTAATACTGAAGAACAATTAGCTGACATATTTACAAAACCTTTGAGTGAAGAGAGATTTTGTTATCTTAGAGGTGAATTAGGGATTTGTGATCCCTTTGGAATGATTTGAAACCCTAAGGAATGACTATCTAGATTTCTATCAATTTCTTGAATTCCTTTCATAATTTTAAGGACAATTTATCTAGTCATTTGAGCAATTTGATTCTCCACATTCCAAAGATTTTTTTTTTTTATTTTGACAAGTTTCAGATGTTTGAAACTCTTATTTTTTTCTGAAACTGTCAGTGGAGTCGACACCTCAATTTGAGGAGTCGACACCTCTTCTGTGTCGCTCTCGGTCCTGACCTTGGAGCCGACACCCGCTTAAGTGGAGCCGACTCCAGTTCGGGCGCTAACTGTGTTAGCGACTTGGAGTCGACACCCGACTTTGCGGGAGTCGACACCTGGTGGACCCAAATTGACTATTAGGGCAGAGTCGACACCTTCTCATTTTTATCTTCTCCAAACCCTCTCCAAATCTTCTCCAAACCTCTCCAAAGCCAAATACTCTTCAAATCAACCATTCCCTAAGATTCCATGGCACCTAAGCGTAGGGGATCGGTCTTTGGATGCTCCGTGCTACGGAAGCGTACGGAGGCGTCCCGTCCGTGAACCTCTCCAAGCGATGATTCCTTCAACTCCTCAGATAATCCTGCCCCTCCTCTCACAGGTAGATACCCTTGCTGGGAGAGTATAACATGGGTAGGAAAGTAGATTTTGATTTCTTTGAAGCCGAGGGTTTTATTGGTAGACAATTAAAGAACTCGGTTGGGATAAGGTTTGTTCTTTGGATGTTCCTACTTATCCAGCTCTTGTTAAAGAATTTTACTGAATTTATCTAGAGGAGATGGTGGAATTGTTAGTTCTGTAAGAGGAAGAGAATTCATCTTACATTTTAAATTTTAGGAAATCTTTAAGCATTCCTGTCACTGGATTTGTTGCAAACATTCACAGTGAGAGATCAGATGCTTTGTCAAGGATGTTAGGAAGAGATGTAACTGAATTTGAAGAATTAGGGCAAATCAATTGCCCTTGAGCTTAGATGTTGCATAACATTTGCAGTAGGATTTATTTCCCAAGACTGGCCGTTTTGAGTATGTCTCAGAGCGAGACATTGTCATGGATAGTATCTTGACGGGTCAGCCTATAAATCTTGCTGGAATGATATGGTATATGGCTGAGGCCGGCAAAAGGAGATCTTCACTGCCTTATGGGATCCTAACCTTGGTTTTAGAAGTCAAGGAGTAGTTATTTCTGAGAATGAGCCATCAAAAACCTAAGGCACACTGACTACTACAGCTTAGCTACTATGCAGGATGGGATTTGTGAAAGTGGATGGTAAATGGGAAGAGAAAAATACTGGAGATAGGGTTGCAGAGACTAATGTGCCTGGCCCTTCTGAGGGGACCATCTGTGAGACACCTCACCAGAGCCCAGTCAGAATGTACCTCCAGCTCCACCTGTTCCTTCTACTTTTGATCAGTCATCTATTGGTTTTTCTGATATTCAGTTAGAGCAGCTTAAAGTATTTTTGCTACTCACAAGGAAGAAATGAAACTGAGTAGATAGCCAATTTATGAACCTTAGAGAGACCCTTTATTCTTTGGATGAAAGAATTGGTAAAATTGAGTCTACTCTTGGAGCCTCTGCTGAATCTTTAAGAATGATCTCAAGAATATTTTTGAAGAACTTAAAGATATTGGTGGAGATTCAGACCTATCCAAATGCAATGCTGAGCTTCAGGACAAAATTACTGCATGTGGATTTGTTGATAGAAGACTAAAAGAATTTGTAAGAACTCAAAGTGAAGGAATGGAAAAATATAGAAGATTGCAAAGACTTCTTAGAACTAATTTTTGATATATTGTAATGAAGTTCTTTGATGATTTTAGTTTGATGTTGATTTACTTTGTTCTGATGTAATGAAGTTTAGTTTAGTTTGATTTTGATGTAATGAAGTTTCTTTTTGAATATGATGTAATGTTTGACATTTGATTAATGAACTTATTTGATACTTAATGAATGTCATTTGATCTTTGAAGCATCTATCAATTTGTCATTTCACTTAAAACTTTAACCTTTTTGTTGATTACAAAAAAGGGGAGAAAATTGATAGTCATATATGCATTGAAAGTTATAAAAGGGAAAAGCATTTAATTGCATATTTGTATGCATTGTTATTTAATTGGCATTAATTAATTGCATCATATATGCATTGAAAGTGAATAGATGTTAAAATTGATATAACGGTTAATTGGTATCAAACATTAAAAGTTTACTGTTAAAAGGAAGAACAGATGTTAAATTGAGTATCATAGGGGGAGCTACCTCATTCAGGGGGAGCTTACTGTGAGGATAAATATTTAAGAAATTTGATTTGAAAATCTTATTGTTTAATCATGCATATACTCAATGTTTTTATAATCATCAAAAAGGGGAGATTGTTGACCCAATTATTGATTTTGATGATTAATAAAAAATGAGTATATTCATTTTGTTTCTAATAGATTTAACAAGTGTTTCAGGGATTAAAAATGTTTGATCAATCAAAAGAATAAAGAAACATGTTTTGAATCAATGTTTTAAAAGAACTTTTCAAAGTTCAGAGCTTGGAGTCGACACCCAAATAGTCAGGAGCCGACCCCAAGGCGTATCAAAAGTTTCTGGGATTTTGGCATGGTCTGGAGTCGACACCCAGTTTCAGAGCCGACTCCAACCTGAAATATAGAGAAGTGCATTCTGTTTCAGTTTCTGGAGCTGACACCTAGAATTCGGAGCCGACACCTAAGATTTCGGGAGCCGACACCTAAGTTTCTGGAGCCGACTCTAACCTGAGAACAGAGAACGTATTTTTATGGACTTTTCTGGAGCCGACACTTACAGTTTCCGGACCGACTCCCGAAAGCGACGAGCGACACTTACCTTTCTCGGAGCCGACTCCCCAACAACTTTTTCTTTACTATTTTTGAACACCCGACTTGGAGCCGACACCTGAAAAGTTGGAGCCGACTCCAACCTATCAGGAACGGATTTTTTATCTGTCAGAACAGACTTCAACGGTAAGATTTCTTTTCACCTAACCTCTAACGGCTATTTTCTTTGTGTAGAAGAATCCATACATCTCACAACGGCTATATTTCCCACTAAACCTGGATTAAGAGATCTATAAAAAGGAAAAAACATTCATTTGAAGAGAGAGAGAACATACAAAAGAAAAAGAAAAATCAAGAAAAATATTTTGTGAAAAAGAGAGAGAAATTAAGAGGAAAGACTTAGAGCTCAAATCCATCATCCTCAGAAAGCTCAAAGAGAAATCCAAAGCTTCTCAAGTTCTAAATCAAGGAGATTTCCAACATTTGAAGAGAGAAAGCAAAAGCCCAAATCCTCATCTTCTCAACTGCAAGTTTCTGAAGAATCTGAGCTGAGGCCCTGATTCAATCTTTCAAAGGAGAAGAGGAAAAGAAGAAAAGAAAAAAAACACATTCAAACATCTTCAAACAGGCTTTTCTTATCCTTGTTTAGTTTATTGTTTATTTGCTCATTTGAGGAGCTGTTGTGTACTTAAACTCTATTTTTCATTTATGTTTGTTGATTCAATCGGGATTGAATTAGTGGAGGTGGTATACCTCAGGTACAAGCTAAGGATAGCTTGTTGTTGGGTTTATGCTGGTGAGCCCGGAAAACCAGCTGGGTTCATTGTAATCCCGGGGGAAAACAATAAGTTTTGAGTTGTGTGCTTGTAAAACAACTCGGCTGTAATCAAGTAGATTATAGTGTGGACCCAAGTGATACTTGGGAGTGGACGTAGGTGTTGGATACACCGAACCACTATAAAATCTTTGTGTTTGTCATGTTTTGACTCTCTCACTCTATTTCTTTATTTTTGCTTAGCATCTATCTTGTACTTAATCTCTTTTAATTCAAAGCACATAGTTTCAAAAGGTTAAATTCTTAATAACCCAATTCATCCCCCCCTCTTGGGTTGCCATCTGGGCCAACAAAAATCTTTAAACCTCGATGTGACCAAGCACTATACAAATGTTGACAAGGCCGATCAGGCTCTCCTACACTTTCGAAAGAGTTAGATACTCCTTATGAACGTCGATATGGCTGAATAAAACTACTTGAGACTTGGTGACAACTAAGTTCATATCTCTTCTAATGTTCTACAAATCCCGTCCAATCGAGTGTAACAATTCATATCTCAGAAAAACTAAGTGTTCACTCTTCTAAGCTAAGAAATGCCTCATTGGATATTCTCATGGCTCGGCAGGTCCGAGCCTCTCTTACATTATTGAGTATTCTCATATCTCGACAAGACCAAGCCTTACCCGTACTTTGGTCAAATCAAGAAATCTAACCTTAGTGCACATAAGCATGGTCTATACCTCAAAAAGACCGAGGGAATTACAATATCAAAGTGACAAACAGAAGCAAACACTGAAAAAAGGAAATTTTTTTCATTTATTCTAAAATGTTTCATTACATGGAATTATTGCCTGTTACTAGGCATTACAATTGCATTAAAGCACAGGAAATACAAAATTATTTTTCAAAGTTTCAACTATAGTTTTCGCGCCAGCAACGCTTTGGTTCCAGAAGAACGTGAGGATCACCTTTAGACTCCGTTAAATTGCGATCTTCGAAACATTAGGCAAAGGAATGAAAAGAAGCAACCTGAAGAAATCTATCTTAAGCTTCTCATCCTTTGAGAAAATACTTGATGGATCTTCAGCCATCTCCTCTGATGGATCAGTAGCAGCTGCTACTGATTGATGTAAAGCCTATGGAAGAAGAGGCCCAATGAAAATGCTCCTTTTTGCGTTTCCACTGTGTCCTCTATAGTTCCACCCTTCTTCTTCTCCTTCTTCTTATTCTTCACACCTGAATATCAAGAAGAAAGTTTCTGGGCCATCTCTGATAACACCGTGTTCGCAAATTTGCAAGATCTAGAAAGTTTACCCCTCAGCCTGTTGAGAATATTTTGCTTTCCAACAACTTCTTCATCTGAACAATCAAGCCCAAGCCAAATCTCAAACAAAAAGGCCAACCCTTCAGCCTTTGATTTTGACATGGGATAAACCCTCACAAGCCTTCCTCCCCACACCAGCAGAAAGAGACTCTCCGACTATACTCAACACCCTTGTTTTCTCTTTTTTATAGCCGTTGAATGAGGAACAGTCGCCATTAATGAGAAGAAAATCCCAAGATTCAAAGCATGTCAATCATTGTGCCCCAGCCCCGTTAAGGCCGCGAGTCGCTCATCTGCTTTTTTCTAGGCAAAATTTGAAAGATTTTTCTTCGCCCAATGAAAAAAGCGCTTTTCGAGCTAGTGGATCGACCACGTAACATCATCCTGATCAACCTCGATATGCATACAAGGAATCTCCTCTCGTGCCGAAAAAGTAAAGAGGCCTTCCTCAATCTTAGCCATGCCTTAAATGCAAGAAGCCTTTTACATGTCTCAAAGTATGAATAAAAGTTTAAAAATCGACTATAGAAAGGCGCATGATTTGATAGCAATTGATCACCTGATATGTGTAGAAGATAAGCCCCGCATCGGAAAAGGAGCATATTGGTTGTAAAGTAAAAGCCTAAAAAATTCGAGCTATTGACGAGCCTCAGCAAAGCTGAACAATTCCTCTTACCTCAGCAAGGTCGAGCGATCTCCTTCATCTTGACAAAGCTGAGCAATCCCTCTTACCTTGGTAAGGCCGAGCAATCTCCTTAATCTTGGCAAAATCGAGCAATTCCTCTTACCTCAGCAAGACTGAGTGATATCCCTCATCTCAGCAAAGACGAATGATTTCTCTTATCTTGGAAAAGTCAAGCCAATTCTTTATCCTTGGCAAACCCAAGCCACTGATTTGCTCCGCCAAAGTCACGTTGCTTCTGGGCCATGGTAAAAGTGATTGAAAACTTTCTCTATGCAACTCGATGAAAACAAGGTTCAGGCATTCAAACCTAGCAGATTATAGAGCGTGCTGAAAGCGCCATTAAGTACACAATAATCGAACAATGAAAAACATGAAGATAAACGAAATTCCATTCATAGAAATTGATATTACAAGACACAAATGTTCACAAGGTCTTTCCAATTACAAAAGAGAAGGAGAATACAAGAAAAACTCTTAAGCTTCAAGCTTGGCCTCGGAAGCAACTTCGAGAACATTGGAAGAGGCTGTCTTGATTCACCTACATCAAAAGTAGCCGACAGCAAAGCTTCAGTCCCCTTGGCAGCAAGCTAGGGAACTTCTCCCTCTTGAATAGGTGCTGTTGGATCCTCGATCATGTTCACATCCGAAGCCACTTCGAAGTCAATATCCAGTATCTCTTCATACTTGGCTTCAGCGAATGATTGAATCATTGCCGATGATTTGGCCCCCGGGGTACGACCACAATAGTTTTTAGGTTCTAAAAAGAAGAGGCCCAGATCTAGGTACTCCCGAGATAATCTTGCTCGTGCTTCCTCCCCTCCAATCCGATATTCTTTCGCATAAGCCACCATTCGCTCCTTCAAAAATTTGATAGAACTTTTGTATCTCTCCACTGCCAAGGCGGCCTGCCTGTTGGCTTCAACCGCTTGATCGCGAAGCTTGGAATATTTATGGTGACTTGAAGCCAACTCCCCACTCATGGCCTTTATTTTATCATTAGCATCGGCCCTGATGTCCTTAATCTGAAAAAAAATGATCAAGTTGACAACATTAGTAAAAAAGGGCACAACGCAAGTAAAGCAAAAGTACTTGCCGAATCATACGTCCTTGTCCCACCGAGCCATCTCCGCTTCCATTTGTTTGATTTGCTTAAAAGCCTTTGTTCTCTCCTTGTTATATCATTGATTCAACTATTTGTCCTCGACCTCCTTCTGAGCTCGAACTAGGTCAGCCATAAGCTTGGCAATCTGCTCTTGATGCTGCTTATTTAAGCCATCTCTTTCCTTGGCAAAATGCTTATTCAAAGCTTCTATCTCTCTGGTGAAATCAGCCCAGTACTGTGATAGCTCTGATCGAGCTTTATTGGCAAACTCACGAGCTCCTTTAGGCTCGGCCACTTTAGCCCGAAGTTTGGTTACTCTTTCTTGGGCAACCCTTCCCGCTCTACCTACCCGCTCAAGCATATCTTGGGCAGACATCAGGGCCCTGGAAGTCTCATCGACTAACGCCGCTTTCTCTCGAAGATCAGTGACTTCCTTCCTAGTTTGGGCATAGGCTCTCATAACCAAGTTTAGGCGATTATACAATGCCCTTATTAAAATTGCATTCTACGACAGAGCTTAATCAATGAACTTTGGAAAGACAAATTAAAAAGAACAAGATGATTTGACATTTCAACTTACCTGGAAAGCATAAGCAGCTGTGGTCTTGGTAAGAACAGAACTGAGGAGCCCGGGCAAGAGTTCCACATCCCTCAATACACCTAATTGCCCAAGCGTTATAGTAACGAGATCCTCTTCAATAGGTTCCATCACCGAAGAATTCTCTCCTCCACACAGGGTGGACCGAATCAAAATGACCAGCATCTCCTTGATCCCAAGATCAGGACAATCAAATTCATGGCCGAAAAATTGAGAGTCCCAGCCCGAGGAGCCTCGGCCTGAGGAACTTGGGCTCATTTTGCCTCTTTAATCAAAATCTCAATCTGGAAGGATTTATCCTGATTAGGCCCTTCAGCCGATGCCTCGGCTTGAGGAACCTTGGCTTGATCAGTCCCTTCAGCTGAGGTCTCGGCCTGAGAAACATCGGCTTGTTCCTCTTCAGCCAAGGGCTCTCCCCAATCCACGGATGCCCATCCAATATCCTCTGGCTCTCCAAGGATGAATTCCTCAACAAGAGGCTCCTCCCGTGCCTCAGCAACCCCTTCAACCTCCCTTGTCTCTTCAATAAGTGGCTCTTGAACTGGAGGGATCTCCAAACCTTCAACCCCTTTAAGGGGAAGCTCTTTGTCACTGGGAGGAGGGATTGCGTGACCAGTCGGTGATGCCCCATCAAAATCATCCAGCACCACCATTATTCTTGAGCTGGGAGCTTTGTCTATTTTCCCTCCCAAACTTCCTTCGACCACCAGTCTTTCTTCTAATGGGACCAACTTTTCTTTCTCGATCGGCACCTCCTTTTCTCTTCTCATCGGTGTGGAAGACTGCCGACCAATCTTAACTTTCTTTACCTCCCTTGAGCTCAATTCAAGAAGGCAGGATTTCTTCTCAGGCTTGCACCTTTCCTTGGAATAATGCTTCCTAGGATGCTTGCCCAACACATCCCTTAGCTAGACTCCAAACCTTGACCTCTTGACTGCAAATGCAATGGATAAAAATTTAGTCAGTTAAAGACCACTATGGTCTATTTAACAGAGGAACGATATGAAATTTACCTCGAGGATCAAGGGGGCTGAGTCCGACATTGTATAGGGTATCGTTGGCCAAAAGGACATTGATTGGCAACACTTGGCTGCTAAGGAGAATGGCAATATCTTCTTCTTCTCGCCTCGTCAATATTGAGCGCTCGTTCAGATCCTTAAGGTAGTTTGCTCAAATCTGAGGGAAAGCAAACCCAACGTTCCCCTCGGTAATAAAGAATCGAGACTTCCATCCCTTTATGGAAGATGGAGTTTCTGATATCATCTTAAATGATCTCCGGGATCCGATGAAGGGCCACTCCAAATTCTTCCCGAAGATGAGGCTGTAACAAATTTGGAACTGGGAAAGCATCGCCGTGCACATGAAGATGAACCCAATGGTGTGATGCCAGCTATTCAGATCTACCATCGCGGATAAATTCCACAGAACCTCATTATTTCCCTCACCAATTGATGAATGGAAAACCTAAGATCCACCCGCAAACTTTCTTCATAGAAGAAGGCTTCGGACTCCAACTGCTCCATAATCCTCTACTCATATTCCGGCACTCGTAGCCGAATGTCTCGAGGAAGCCAATACCTCTGATGAATTTTCTCCAAATCTTCTGAGGTCATCGTTGAGGCAAAATCACCTATGTGCTCCTTGTTCTCGAGATGAGCAAAGGAAATTTCGAAGAGATATATAATTTATGAGAGAGGAGTTTCTAAGAGAAGAAACAAGAAGAAGGCATAACAAAGAAAGGCATCGCCCAGCTCTTTTTAACTGCCTCACAGAAAGATGGGATATCATCAGCAAGAATCTCCAGGCTTCCAGACTGTCAGCCCAGACACCATAAACGTAGGAGTTTGCCACGTGTCATTCCATCAACCGTCGTTCACATAGAATGAAGGGTTCCGCCTCATCATTCGCATAGAATGAAGGGTTCCACCTCGTCCGCTTAAAAGAAATGATGAAATGATGATGTGGCATTTATTAGGCTATCATAACGTGCCTCTATGAATTCAAATCCC
Source organism: Calamus simplicifolius (assembly GCA_900491605.1). Lineage (NCBI taxonomy): Eukaryota > Viridiplantae > Streptophyta > Magnoliopsida > Arecales > Arecaceae > Calamus > Calamus simplicifolius. The sequence goes on along the minus strand of UESW01005041.1, from coordinate 432,572 downwards.
TCCAACCGAATCGAATCATCTGGAACTCTACTTCCTATGCCTGAACCTACGCTTTGGACTAGGGCATGCGGGGCATGTGATGCGGGATAAAATTGTTACCTCATCAACATTAGCGTATGCGGCTAAAAGGATGGGTCATTCTTGACTTTTGACCCACTAACAGCCATATCCAAGAAAAGACAAAGCATAACTGAGCTTTTACGGTGTTTTGGCAGGACCGAGCTATTTTTGTGCCATCAAATTATCTCTATACCTCGACAGGACCGAGCTACCTTTGTACTTTGGCAAAACCAAGCTATTTTCATACCTCGGCAAGATCGAGCCTTCTTTGTGCCTCGGCAAGATCGGGCTATCTCCACACTCTCATTGCACACTCTCATCGCCTCGTGCTACACTGAAAATTATGGAAGATGAACCGCCCCAATCACACAAATCTCATAACAATCTTCCTAAAATGGAAATGAGGAACCAAACATGACCCTCCAATCGTAATCAATGAAATTTCAAATCTTTGATTAGCTGTCGAGATTCCAATCGCATCGGCTCCTAACACCCCAGAAAGGAAATGTAAACTAAATATGACCTAACTCCCATGAATAACTGAATCTTGAAATGCCAATCAGCTATTGATCCTCGTAACCGCCAGGATTCGAATCATAACAGTCTCGTAACTAATCAAATTCAAATCGTACTAGATCTTGACTTCTTAAAATGCACATAAGAAACCAGGTAACAACCTGACCTCATCCCAACGGTCTATAATACCAAGTCCCAAGATTCCTTTAGGTATGCGCAAGCTAACTCTAAGAACTCTAGCAGAGTTCATAGCTCTCGTGAGGTCATCTCTGAGAGATCCTTCTGTTAAAGCCTTCTCCTCTCATCTGTTTGAGAATCACCACTGACTTGGGCGTCGAAGTGTCTTTTGCAAGGACCACCTTCAGCGCTTCATGTATGGAGACTATCTTATAGGTTCAATCGGACGGAAGATCGCCATCTGGATCCTGAAGTACGTTGCTCCCAAGCCGGAAAATGAATTTTTGCAGCAACATATTTAGGTTCTTATATTTGAGTTTATTAATCTATTTAAATCTTCACTGGCTATAATAAATTTTAAATTTTAAATATAATTTTTTATAACATAATTGGGCCAAAGTTCGTAACAATCTAGGAAAAAGAAAAGAAAAGAAAGTAATGACCAAAAATTTCCGTGAATATGGGGAATTTGAGGGTGAGGGTGTCGAAGGGGGCGGTACAAGGGACAGGGAAGGAAATGGAAAATATACCATGGACTTCAACAACGTATACATCTTAATCTCAGGAGAACTCAATTCTTCATTTCCTTCCATTCATCATTCGGGTTTTTGGATATGTAATCAGGGCGACTCCTGTCCTGTTGTTCTTAAGCAGATTTTATACTCTGATATGTCTGAGTTAATTTGCACGAGGTTAGTGTGATTGCCCACTTGTACCAAAAAAAAAGCATAATGGCTAGATTCCTTGCATTTGGAAACCAGGTAGATGCCTTTCCATCTAGTGCTCACACTTCTTTTGTGCACAAATTTGTACCTCGATCCACCACCTTTTTCTTCCACTTCGTCTCTGTCATCCTTGTTGCAAAGGCTTTGGTCAACTAGGTCGTGTCTCAATGTTCGGTACTTTTCATTGAGGGGCCTTGCTTCAATCCTCTCAAAGGATTCTCTCATCGTGCTGTGTTCTTACGCTTAAAGCATGAAGGCGTGCAATTTGGTTCATGTGGCATGATTAGCGCATGTAGTCGCGCGTGGTTCGCCTTGGTCAACAATGGCAGCACGATGTGTCGCTCCTTACCATAGTTCGAGTATCTCTCATTTTTAACACAGTTCAAGTATTGCAAGACTTGGACCTGGGATGATCCAAGTGCAAGAGGTTTGGGATTCTAATCATTGTTAAAATATACCGTTTAAATTTTTATATAATTAATAATTAACATGAGCCAAGCACCAGTGCAATAGAGGAGAATGAAGTTATAGTAATTTCATTTGATTCATGAATTTGGGCACATAGCACATGGAGTGATTAGGATTGAAAGTGAGCTTGGACTGATTGTGGTTTATAAGGCCGGACAATAGGCTAGGTCTGTACTAATTAGATTGAGTTTAGTCTCAAAACAAGGAGCCAAAAAAATTTAGGTTCAGATCCAAAGCCCGAGCTTGAAAAAGGCCCGAAGTGTTGACACTTAGTTACCCTAAATTTAATTCGAATCTAATTCCAAAATCTTAAAGGCTGCATATGGGTTGGATTGATCCATGACTTAATCTGATCCTAACCCAATTAGACCCAATCCGATTTCTATAGGTAAGTTGGGTTTGAAATCAAACTTGATCTAAATTCCGAATCATGTCTGATCTTATATCTTTTGGCCCAATCTGATCCAGCTCCATTTTATTTTGATCCATAAACCTTAATTATATAAATTTTATTTTCTTTTACTCTAATAATCTTTATAAATACATTGAATGGACTCTAATTTTATTTTAAATACTAGATTGCTCCCATGTTTTTCTCTAATTATATCTAAGTACTTATGTTTTATTGCATATTTTGATGGATTCTTATTTATAATATTTTAAGTATATCAATAAATATTTTTAAATATCATAATTTATAAACTTAAAGATGTTCATTACTTAGATATAATTAAAAAATTTTGAATAAAAATTTGATTTTAAGTTGATTCTTTTTAATCTCATTTAATTTTTTTAAATGATCTACATTTGATTATCAATTACTAGGTTTTAATAATAAAAATAGTGATATAATTGACTCAAATAAAAAAAAAAAATTGGTTTGGACATGAATAAATCTATTGGGTCTAAAATTTCTTTTTTATAAATCTAATTCGATTGCTCAATAAATGAGTTGGGTTTTAAATTCAAAATCTAATTCTAAATATACAATCGAGTAAGATGGGGACCAAGCATTGATCCAATCCAATCCGATTGATTCATTTGTGGTCCTAAAAATATTAAAATATAGCAAATCTTTTAAATTTTATGGTATATTTTTTTGTAGAATAGCTTCTCATGTCATATAAGTTATCTCTAATGATTAGGTGATGTATTTAAAAGTAAAACTTGGTTCTATTGATATAATTTTTAATTCAATGGTTTGCTAAGCCGATTTGGTTGGGTTTTGTGTTGGGTTTGAGCTCAGGCTCTTGTAGGTCTGCTTTTCGAAAATAGTTCAAGCATGTTCGGCTCACGGTTCAAAAAGTTTTCGATCTCGATTATGCCCGGTCCACCTCCGGCCCAGGAATGAGAGGAGCGAGGATGGCACCGGGCGCTGCCGCTGTGGCCTTATGTATCGCCCTTTGTCCGCGTCGTTCCCATTTCTTTACCTCCCCCTCCTGCCCAAACCCACCACATGTACTCACCCCACCCTATCTTCTCTCGGCTGCTCAAAATCCCCAAACCCTTCCCATTCTCCCCCGTACTCCCCCTCTCCAACCAACTCCGAACCCAAACCCCAACCTCCTCCCCGGAACCCCATTACGACCGAGCCACATTCTTAGCGAATCAACTCGAGTCCTGCGCCGACCCATGGGAGCTCGCCCAAATCCACGCCCATGTCCTCCGCAACCGCCTCCTTCTCGCCGCATTCCACTGGAACGCGCTCATGCGCTCCTACCTCCGCCACGCCCGCCCCCTCCCCGCCCTCCTCCTCTTCGCTCAGATGTCCTCCTCCGGCGCCACCCCCGACTCCTACTCCCTCCCCATCGCCCTCAAAGCCGCCTCCCAGACCTTTTCTCGTGCCGCCGGCCGCCAGCTCCATTCCGCTGCCGTCAAGCTTGGTCTCGAGTTCAATGAGTTCTGCGAGAGCGGGCTCATCAGCATCTACGTGAAAACCGGCGAGTTCGAGTCTGCCCTCAAGATGTTCGACCAAAATCCCCAACGGAAGCTCGGCTCCTGGAACGCCATCATAAGCGGCCTGGCCCAAGGCGGCCACTCGGCTGAAGCCATCGACATGTTCATCGAGCTAAGGCGAGCCGGTTTGATCCCGGACGACGTTACCATGGTCAGCGTCGCCTCGGCATGCGGTGGGCTGGGCGAACTAAACCTAGCCCATCAAGTCCACAAATGCGTGTTCCAAGCCCAAAATCTAGGCGGATTAGACGTCATGGTGTGCAACTCCTTGGTGGACATGTATTCCAAGTGTGGACGGACGGATTTGGCTTATCAGGTGTTTAGCAGGATGCCACAGAAGAATGTGGCCACATGGACGGCTCTGATAATGGGTTTGGCGACGCACGGGGAGGCGGGTGCCGCGCTGGACACATTTAAGGCGATGACTGAGGAGGGGGTGAGGCCGAACCACGTGACGATGGTCGGCGTGCTGTGCGCGTGCGCGCATGGAGGGAGAACGGAGGAGGGGATGAGGTATTTGAACAGCATGGCAAGGGAGTGGGGGGTGGAGCCAACGGTGGCGCATTATGGGTGTGTGGCGGATATGCTGGGGAAGGAGGGGAGGCTGGCAGAGGCGAGAGCGGTCGTGGAGGGGATGCCGGTGGCGGCGAACGCGGTGGTGTGGGGGACGCTGCTGGGGGCGAGCGAGAAGCATGGGGACGTCGAGGTGGGGGAGTGGGCGGCGGGGAAGCTGCTGGAGCTCGAGCCATGGAATGATGGGGTGTATGTGGTGCTGTCGAATATTTATGCGGGAAAGGGGATGTGGGGGAAGGTGGAGAGGTTGAGGAGGTTGATGAGGGAGAGGAGGGTGGCAAAGGCGCCGGGGTATAGCTTGGCAGCCATGTCAGCTTGAACTGGGTAGCAGTTGGTGGTCTGACTCAAGAGGAAGGTGTCTGTGATGGCTGGGATTCCATTGCTTGGTTGAATTGGTTTTGCTCAATTTGTTACATAAATTATACGCATTCATTTCAAAAGAAGGATTATCTAATAAACGTAATTCTTCTGGCGGATGAAGTCTTTTAATGGTGGATTGCTTCGTAAAGTGTGTGTGGTTTTTTTTTTTTTTTTTTTTTTTTTTTTTGGGGGGGGGGGGGGGGGGGGGTTGTGAAGGAAGGGAGTATATATTCACCAAAACAACGGAGGGAGGAGTCTATATTGAATGGTTGTGGTTCATTTGACGAAGAAATTGATCCAATTTGGTTTCTTCATTTTTGTCTGAGTTCATGTATCGTTTTATTTCATGGTAACGTGCTCTTGCTTTCCTGTGGACGTTGTGTCACGCTGCAGACTCAAAAGTTTAGCTAGGGTGATAATCTGCGCATGCCGGGCATACAAGGCGTCCAAATTTACACATCGATCATTATACATCAATAAGTATAATAAGTCAATCCAAATCCATACTTTATTATAAACCACTTATATAAGTTTTGGGCTACAAGCCCTACACATAAATATTACTGGGGTTACATCAACACTATGGAACTATTTTATTTAGCTGAAGCTCCATCTATCCCATAATTTTATCTTCAATCCCGAGGCTCTGAAAAACATTTGAGATTTACATGAGCTCACACTCAATAAGTAAGCCTATAATAATGACATAAAATAGTCATATATCATCTTATTTTTTAAGATATTATCAAGTCATAATTTTTATAAAAACTTCCAAATTAACATGCTATCATAATCATGCATATCATTAAGTCAAAATAATCATGGAAGCTTATGAAACAAATACCAGAATATGCATTGTAAATAAATCCACTGTTTATATTTAATCATTGTCATATTATATCATATGTGTCCTACGGCCCTGCAATGCATCCATCAATCTGCACACATCCTCTAGATGTGCGTGGCCTCCACATGCCATATCAATCAGCACACATCTCTAGATGTGCGTGGCCTCCACATGCCATATCAAAGAAGAACCGCGGCGACACACATAAATATAATTCAAATCCACTGTTTATATTTAATCATTGTTATATTATATCATATGTGTCCCACGGTTCTGTAATGTCTCCATCAATCAGCACACATCCTCTAGATGTGCATGGCCTCCACATGCCATATCAAAGGAGAACCGTGGCCATACACATAAATATAATTCAAATCATTTTACACATGCATGTCACATGTTATGCATCATCATAAGCATAATTTCTCTCATAACACATAAACAGTGGTTTATACATTTTAACCATTGCATATAATTAATTCACTTTGCAAATAATATCAACTATTATAACAAATATGCAATTAGATACACATGGTACAGCTTACCAATTTCCAAAATAATCAATAAAACTCTATTTCATAAATATGCATAAAAATATAAATACAACCATTTATAATTTATGAAATTATTATATTTGGCTTACTTACCTCAATACGCAAATCCAAGGTGATAAATCAGCTACATGGACCTCTGGGCACCTACAACATTATTTTTCATAATTAGATCTCTAAAATCTGAATAATAAAAGACTCCTATAACTCTACCCAAACTAATCCACGGGCCCGACTTTGGGCTTGAATATCTCCCAAGATACACGTCCAATTGGCGAATCAAGATTACACCAAGAAAAGAATTCATCCAGAATCTAGCCATAATTTTATTTTTCATTTTTCGGCCCAATATAGAGCCCAAAACCCCGCCCAAAGAGGGCTCCAGGAATGGCCCAATAAGGCCCATACGTGGCAGCCCAGCCGGCCCACAGAGCTTCTTCTTCCCAGATCCCCTGTTTCAACCGAAACAGGGGCTCTGCGATTCGGTGGCTAGGGCCGCTGCCGGCCAAATCGGAGGCGGCCCGGCCGTCGGTCGGACCGAGGCCGGCCGCCGCCGCGGCCGGCCACCCCCCCTTCTCTCTCTCTCAATTTCTCTCCCTCTCTTTCTTTTTCTCTTCCTGCTCCCGTGCGACACGATCTGCACCGGCATCGACTCCGGCAGAATTAGAGTCGGTCCGGCCACCGCCGCGGCGGCCCCCCTCCTTCACTGTCTCTAATTACTCTCCTCTCTCTTTCTCAATTTCTCTCCCGTGCGGCCGTTACAGTGCCGGCGGCTTGCCAGCGAATTAAGGGCAGTCCGGCCACTGTTGGCCGGACCGGAGCCGGCCGCCACCGCGGCCAGCCTCCTCCCTCCTTCTACTCTCATCGATTTCATTCTCTCTCTCTTTCTCTCAATTTCTCTCCGCGCGGCCGTTACAGTGCCGGCGCTTGCCCGGCGAATTAAGGGCAGTCCGGCCACTGTTGGCCGGACCGGAGCCGGCCGCCGCGCCAGCCGCCTCCCCCTTCCACTCTCTCGATTTCATCTTCTCTCTCTCTTTCTCTCATCTCCTGCACAGCCGTGGCCTGTTACGGCACCAGCGGCACGGTCGGCCTGTTGGCCGGCCGGATCTCCCTCCATTTCTCTTCCTCTCTCTCTCACGCTCTCTCTCTCTCTCTCTCTATCTAGCATGGACAGAAAGGATTACCTGAGGAAGACGTCTGCCAGGATGAAGGAGGGAGTCACCCTCCGTCACCCTTTAAACCCCTCCACATGACGCTTCGGTCAGGTAAAAAGATCGGCACTCAAAAGGCATGCGACGACTTGGGCATCCAATCGTCAAGTCGGGGCCTAAACGTCATGACGGAAGTCTAAGCGACAAGAAGGTTCCCTGGATGCCAGGTGTCCAAATAAGTGCTGGGGGGTTACATTCTCCCCTTATAAAAATTTCGTCCTCGAAATTGACACACTTAAATAAACTATAGAATTCAAATAGGTCTATTCAATAGTCAACAATTTTGAATAGAGAATTACCAGCAAATAAGTGTGGATATTTCTTCTTCATTTCTTCCTCAAGTTCCCAAGTTGCCTCTCTCTCAGAGTGATTACTCCACTGAATCTTGACATAGGGAATGGTGCGACGCCTCAGAACCTGATCCTTGCGGTCCACGATACGCACAGGATGCTCTTCATAAGATAAATCTTTCTTCAACTGAATAGGCTCATATTCTATTACATGGCTGGGATCAGAAACATACTTCCTCAACATAGAAACATGAAACACATTATGCACACCAGATAGAATTGGAGGTAATGCTAAGCTGTAAGCCACCTCTCCAACTCTGCTCAAGATCTCAAAAGGTCCAATATACCGTGGACTTAGCTTTCCTCTAATCCCGAATCTCATTACATCCTGGTTGGTGATACCCTTAAGAATACATTGGTCCCCAACCTGAAATTCCAATTCCCTTCTTCTGATATCAGCATAGCTCTTCTGTCTGCTCTGAGCTGTACGAAGACGATCCCTGATCAAATGCACTTTATCCACTGTCTGTTGAATTAGCTCAGGGCCTAACAATTTCCTTTCCCCCACATCATCCCAACACAAAGGAGATCTGCACCTCCTACCATACAAAGCCTCGAATGGGCCATCTGGATACTGGCTTGGTAACTATTATTATATGCAAATTCCACCAAGGGTAAATGATTATCCCAAGTACCACCCAAGTCCATCACACAGGCTCGCAACATATCCTCCAGAATCTGTATGGTTCTTTCTGATTGTCCATCTGACTGGGGGTGATAAGCAGTACTGAAGTCTAATTTGGTTCCCAGGGCCTTATGAAGACTCTTCCAAAATTGGGACACAAACCTAGTATCCTGATCCGATACAATAGAGACGGGAACACCATGGAGTCTCACGATCTGCTCAATATACAAACTAGCCAATCTTTCGCTAGAGACCCCAACTCTGAAAGGTAGGAAATGAGCTGACTTTGTTAGTCTGTCCACAATAACCCATACCGCATCATTACCCTTATGAGTTTTGGGCTGACCAGTCACAAAATCCATAGTAATCTTCTCCCATTTCCACTGAGGAATCATCAAAGATTGAAGAGGTCCTGCAGGCCTTTGATGCTCAGCCTTTACTCGCTGACACACTAAGCACCTGGCCACATACTGAGCAATCTCCCTCTTCATGCCCTTCCACCAAAAATTTTTCTTTAAATCTCTGTACATCTTAGTGCCACCTGGATGCACAGTATATGGAGAATAGTGAGCCTCCTTCAAGATTTCGGCCTTTAGCTCCTTAATATTTGGCACACAAAGTCTTCCTTCAAATCTCAGAGATCCATCTTCCATGACATAAAATTCCTTCTGAACTCCTGACTGTACTGCTTCCTTAATTCTTTGTAGATCTGGATCTTCAATCTGGGAGGACTTGATTCTGTCAACCAAGGTCGGCTGAAGTACAAGTACTGCAACAATCCCATCAGACTGCTGAACTCTCAATCCAACCTCCCACCTCTCAAGGTCTCTCAGAATGTGAGGCTAGGACGTTATCATAGCAGCTAGCTCTGAAGAGGACTTTCTGCTCAAGGCATCAGCCACAACATTAGCCTTCCCAGGATGATAATAAGAGTCAGATCATAATCCTTCAGTAGTTCCAACCACCTTCTCTGTCTCAAATTCAATTCCTTCTGTGTGAAGATGTATTTTAGACTTTTATGGTCTATATACATCACACGACACTCCATAAAGATAATGACGCCAAATTTTCAAAGCAAAAACACAGCAGCTAACTCCAGATCATGAGTAGGGTAATTCTGCTCATAAGGCTTCAGCTGTCGAGAGGCATAGGCTATCACCTTCCGTTCTGCATCAGAACACATCCCAATCCTTTCCGAGAAGCATCCATATATAGAGTAAATCCCTCAGATCCTGTCGGAAGAACAAGAATGGGAGCTGACACCAGGCGTTGCTTTAACTCCTGAAAACTATTCTCACACTCCTCTGACCAGTCAAACTTCGCTCGCTTTTGGGTTAAGCGAGTTAGGGGTAGAGCAATGCGAGAGAAGTCCTCCACAAATTTACGATAATAACCAGCTAATCCCAAGAAACTTCTGACTTCAACTACATTGGAAGGTCGGCTCCAGCTAATGATAGCTTCAATCTTCTTCGGGTCCACAGATATGCCATCCTTAGAGATTATGTGACCCAAGAAAGAGACTTGATCCATCCAAAACTCACACTTCTGCAACTTGGCATAAAGCTTCTTCTTTCGAAGAATCTGAAGCACAATCCTCAGGTGATCTTCATGCTCCTTATGGCTCTTGGAGTAGATCAAGATATCATCAATGAAAACCACACAAACTGATCCAAGAATGGCTTAAAAATTCTGTTCATCAAGTCCATGAATGCTGCCGGGGTGTTAGTCAGACCAAACGACATCACCAAGAACTCATAGTGGCCATATCTGGTTCTGAATGCGGTCTTAGGCACATCCCCCTCTTTGAATTTGAGTTGATGGTAACCTGACCTAAGATCAATCCTTGAGAATATCCGGCTCCTTGGAGTTGATCAAACAAGTCATCAATCCTCGCAGAGGGTACTTATTCCGCACTGTTACTTATTGATTTCTCGGTAATCAATGCAGAGCCAAAGACTGCCATCCTTCTTCTTAACAAATAGAACTGGAGCACCCCAAGGAGAAACACTGGGTCTGATAAACCCTTGATCAAGAAGCTCCTGCAATTGATCTTTCAATTCCTTTAACTCAGCTGGGGCCATGCGGTAAGGGGCCTTAGATATAGGTCCAGTTCTAGGAACTAAATCAATAGAGAATTCAACCTCTCGATCTGGGGGCAAATCAGTCAATTCATCAGGGAAAACATCAGGGAATTCTCGAGCAACAGGAATATCCTCTAACTTGGTCTCCTCCTTCTAAAGATCCTTGACTACAGCAAGAAATCCTCGACCACCATTCATCAGACACTTTCCAGCCTGCAGCGCTGATATGAACACTGAGGCTAGTTGTTTCTGACCACCAGTAAAACTAAACTCAGGCTGACTTGGAATTTTGAAGTTGACAGTCTTCCCGAAGCAGTCTACTAAAGCATGGTAAGAGGCCAACCAATCCATTCCAAGAATAACATCAAAGAATTTCAATGGAAGAACAATTAGATCAGCATTCAACCTTCTATCCTCCATAACAATCGGACGGGATTTGCAAACTGTCAACCCTCATAATGTCTCCATTTGGAAAAGCAATATGCAACTCTTGCTCTAGAGGAACGGGCGTCAATGATGCATTCTTGTCAAGATATGTGTCAGATATAAAAGAATGCGTGGCACCCGGGTCAATTAAAGTTTGAGCATAAGTAGTGCCTACTTTAATCATTCCTGAACATAAGTGAAATTTATTTTAACATCAAATATTTAACCTAGTATTATAATTAACTATCAATGCATTGCACTAGATAAAAATGTAATACTAGATGTCAAATTAAATGGTTTACCTGTCACCACAGAATTAGAGGCGGCAGCATCCTACTGAGTGAGAGTGAAGACCCTTCCCTGGGCCCTCGGTGGCTGCTGCTGACTCATCCCTTGACTGGAAGAGGGCTGCTGATTCTTTCGAAGAGGACATGTGGCAATCTTATGGTCAGTCTTTCCACAAAGGAAGCAGGCACCTGGCCCACCTCGGCAAGGTCTTCCTGGGTGAAAATTTCCACAGTGATGGCAGCGAGCCTCCCTATTCTTTTGTCCTGCTGGGGCCTGATGTGCACCTTTCTTCTTGGCCTGAACTGGGGGTTGGCCAGAATTAGACCCTTTCCTCTTCCTCTGTTGTTCCCAATCCTTCTGAACTGTATTCATATCTCTTTCAATCACTAAGGCTTTATTCACCACAGCACTATAAGAATGAAGCTCGAAAGCATTGACTGCCTACATCAGTCTGGGTCGCAGTCCCCCAGTGAATCTGGTGATCTTGGCCATTTCATTTGTCACAATTCTGGGAACAAATCGGGCCAACCTGGTGAATTCAGCTTCATATTGTGCCACAGTAAGATTCCTTTGTTCCAATTTAAGAAAGTCTGATTCCATCCGCCTCTGCACACTCCTGGGGAAGTACTTGTTGAAGAACACCTCCTTAAACTCCCCCCAAGAAATAACCTGACCACCCCGACGCTGCTCCTCAACTAGCCACCAATCATAAGCTTCCCCCTGAAGAAGATAAGTGGCAAACCTGATCCGCTCCACCTCCTGGCTACCATGGGCCATAAAGGCCTTTTCCATGTCTCGCACCCACCACTCAGCATCTACAGGGTTGGTGGATCCAGAAAAAGGGGCAGGGGCAAACTTCTTGAAATCCGCAAAGCTGCGGCCAATTCCTACCCAGGGTTGAGATGGAGTAGACTGGGTCAATGGTGTGAAATGAGTAGTAGGTACAGTTGACTGAATTTGTGGAGCAGGAGGGACAAATTGAGTCTGTGGCATAGTGGAAGCAGGCTGCGTCAGCGGGACTATAGGGGTAGGCTGACTCAACGGAACTGTGGGAGCAGGCTGAGTCTGTAGAGCAGGAGTGGCTGACTGAGAGGGTAAAGCTTGCTGAATTGTTGCTGCATGTCTCTCATCGACTGTGCCATGCCTGAAAGAACCTGAAGCATCTCAGTCTGGAGTCACTGATGATCAACCCCGACAGGATTAACAGGGGCAGCAGCTCCAGTAGCTTCCTGACCTCCTGGTTGACTGACATTTCCAATCTGGGAGCCCTCATCATTTTGTTGGCTCCTAATGCGACGAGTCATTCCTATCCCTTGACAAATTAGTTATTGTTAATAACATAGTAAACTTTTCATGTCAAGCTTCCAAAACATAAGGTTTGAAATTCATCTAAAGTAATAATTGTCTCAATGTCAACCTATTTGTTTGCCTAGGGTGTCATTATGTATGTGGTCCTAAGGTCAATAACCTAGGCTCTGATACCACTAAAGCTGTCACGCCCCAGACCCAAAAGTTTGAGCTAGGGTGACAACCCGCCGCATGCCGGGCATGCAAGGCGTCCAAAATTTACACATCGATCATTATACGACAATAAGTATAATAAGTCAATCCAAATCCATACTTTATTACAAACCACTTATATAAGTTTTGGGCTACAAGCCCTACACACAAATATTACTGGGGTTACATCAACACTATGGAACTATTTTATTTAGCTGAAGCTCCATCTACCCCATAATTTCATCTTCAATCCCGAGGCTCTGAAAAACATTGTGAGATTTACATGAGCTCACACTCAATAAGTAAGCCTATAATAATGACATAAAATAGTCATATATCATCTTATTCTCAAGATATTATCAAGTCATAATTTTCATAAAACTTCCAAATTAACATGCTATCATAATCATGCATATCATTAAGTCAAAATAATCATGGAAGCTTATGAAACAAATACCAGAATATGCATTGTAAACAAATCCACTGTTTATATTTAATCATTGTCATATTATATCATATGTGTCCCACGGCCCTGTAATGCCTCCATCAATCTGCACACATCCTCTAGATGTGGTGGCCTCCACATGCCATATCAATCAGCACACATCCTCTAGATGTGCGTGGCCTCCACATGCCATATCAAAGGAGAACCGCGGCGACACACATAAATATAATTCAAATCACTATTTATATTTAATCATTGTTATATTATATCATATGTATCCCACGGCCCTGCAATGTCTCCATCAATCTGCACACATTCTCTAGATGTGCGTGGCCTCCACATGCCATATCAATCAGCACACATCCTCTAGATGTGCGTGGCCTCCACATGCCATATCAAAGGAGAACCGCGGCCACACACATAAATATAATTCAAATCATTTTACACATGTATGTCACATATTATGCATCATCATAAGCATAATTTCTCTCATAACACATAAACAGTGGTTTATACATTTGACAATTGCATATAATTAATTCACTTTGCAAATAATATCAACTATTATAACAAATATGCAATTAGATACACATGGTACAACTTACCAATTTCCAAAATAATCAATAAAACTCTATTTCATAAATATGCATAAAAATATAAATACAATCATTTATAATTTATAAAATTATTATATTTGGCTTACTTACCTCAATACGCAAATCCAAGGTGATAAATCAGCTACATAGACCTCTGGGCACCTACAGCATTATTTTTCATAATTAGATCTCTAAAATCTGAATAATAAAAGACTCCTACAACTCTACCCAAACTAATCCACGCCCGACTTTGGGCTTGAATATCTCCCAAGATACACGTCCAATGGGGAATCAAGATTACCCCAAGAAACTAGAATTCATCCAGAATCTAGCCATGATTTTATTTTTCATTTTTCGGCCCAATATAGGGCCCAAAACCCTGCCCAAAGAGGGCTCCAGGAACGGCCCAATAAGGCCCATACGTGGCAGCCCAGCCGGCCCACAGAGCTTCTTCTTCCCAGATCCCCTGTTTCAACCGAAACAGGGGCTCTGCGATCCGGCAGCCAGGGCCGCCGCCGGCCAAATCGGAGGCGACCCGGTCGTCGTCGGTCGGACCGAGGCTGGCCGCTGCCACGGCCGGCCACCCCCCCTTCTCTCTCTCTCAATTTCTCTCCCTCTCTTTCTTTTTCTCTTCCTGCTCCCGCGCGACACGATCTGCACCGGCATCGACTCCGGCGGAATTGGAGTCGGTCCGGCCGTCGTTGGCCGGACCAGAGCCGGCCGCCGCCGCGGCCAGCCCCCCTCCTTCACTGTCTCTCTAATTACTCTCCCTCTCTCTCTTTCTCAATTTCTCTCCCGCGCGGCCGTTACAGTGCCCGCGGCTTGCCCAGCGAATTAAGGGCAGTCCGGCCACTGTTGGCCGGACCGAAGCCGACCGCCACCGCGGCCAACCTCCTCCCTCCTTCCACTCTCATCGATTTCATTCTCTCTCTCTTTCTCTCAATTTCTCTCCCGCGCGGCCGTTATAGTGCCGGCGGCTTGCCCGGCGAATTAAAGGCAGTCCAGCCACTGTTGGCCGGACCGAAGCCGGTCGCCGCCGCGGCCAGCCGCCTCCCCCTTCCACTCTCTTCTATTTCATCTTCTCTCTCTTTCTCTCATTCGTCTCCCGCACAGCCGTGGCCTGTTACGGCACCAGCGGCACGGTCGGCCTGTTGGCCGGCCGGATCTCCCCACCATTTCTCTTCCTCTCTCTCTCATGCTCTCTCTCTATCTAGCATGGACAGGGAAGGATTACCTGAGGAAGACGTCTGCCAGAATGAAGGAGGGAGTCACCCTCCGTCACCCTTTAAACCCCTCCACATGACGCTTCGGTCAGGTAAAAAGATCTGGCACTCAAAAGGCACACGACGACTTGGGCATCCAATCGTCAAGTCGGGGCCTAAACGTCATGACGAAAGTTTAAGCGACAAGAAGGTTCCCTGGATGCCAGGTTTTCAAAGTAAGTGCTGGGGGGTTACACGTTGGCTCTCCAATGAAGCATCTGAAGCCCTACAATCTTTTTGGCCCGCTGAACAGTGGAGGAATTATGACATTTCTGTTTTGTTTTCTCATGTCATCAATTCAAGGAAAAGTCTTTTTACATTTCCTTCGATAACCTATATTAAGCGTGATGATTTGCCCATGTATGGGTCTACACTAGAAGGCTTGTTCATGAGTCCTGCATTGCATCTGCAATGCATAAGTTTATGCATGAGCAAATTATTGTGTTTGAATTATTGTGTTCGATGCAAACCATTCTGCATCGAAAGATAGTATAGAAAAATTTTTCCTCAATTTAATTGCTTGGGCTTCACAATCGTCAACCAAAGAGAAGGAAGCCACGCAGCATCTTTGCTAGTAGGATTTGCAAGGGCTTCTTAACACCTTGCGGGAATCTTACATGTGACCGAAGCATGATTTTGAAAGCTGGATCGAACTAGCCGATCGAACGAATTTAACAAAAAAATTGATCATCAATCTGATTTGATTTTATTATTAAAGTTAACTTTTATATAATTCGATAAAAAAATGGTAATTCATTGAACCGATCGAATTGTGAAGAATCGATCGACTTCGATTTTTAAACTTTTAGTTTTGATAAATATAAAAATTAAAAAAATATTTAAGTGGTTAAGAAAAAAACTTGTACATTTTTTTTTGAAAAAAAAGCTTAGATGAATTGAGTTGAGTTTTGATAAATAAAATTAGGATTAAATTTTTTTAATTTTTAAATTTTTACTTGAATTGATATTTATATATTATTATTTATATATTATTAAATTAAAAATTAATTATAATATTATTTGATTTGATCAAATAGATTTATTCAATTAAATTGATTGACTCACGGTCCAAATGCCAAATCGATTTGTTGTCCGATTCAATTTTCAAAACATTCGACCGAAGGGTAAGTGAGTTGCCAAGGGACCGCCACATTCTGCTCAATGTGGTGTGGCTCTCAATTCCATGAGGTCCTTAGCACCCAAGCTCAAGCAGATGCTGCTTACCGTGCGTTCCTTCATTGCTAGCTAGCAGCTTAGCTGCTCAACGGTGCTGCAGTTTGTTATTGAGTTGTGTGTGGGCTTCAGGCCTCGACGAGGCTTTTGTAATACGTACGATTGGATTAGTTCCTTCTTTATTCACAAAAGAAAAGGATTTTTTTTAAAAAAACGTAGGTGCATATGGAGGCTCGCTAGTTACATGTATGGTTGCAAAATTAAGAGCTCTTTGGAGAGTATATCGTGCGTACAACATCTTCATCATGTTGCGACAACAAGAGCTCTTTTCTTGGGCAAAAAATTGGAGTTCTTTAGGGTGGCATTTGATAGAAAAAATATTATTTATGGATAAGTGTATGGGATAAAGTTTATTCCTTGGCTATCTCTAGGGATATTCCTTGGCTATCCCATTGATCATATCAAATGCAAAAAGGTAAATCCATAGGATAACTTTTTTTTACTCTTATTTGAAGAGATAACCAGCTATTCCTACATTTCTAGGAAATAAATTGAGAGGATATCCCTGTTAACGCTCGGCCGTTTGGAAAACCAAACGCCGACGTTATAAAAAAAAATAAAAACAAACAAACCAGCGCCCGTTTTCCACCGTTTCAAACGCTCGGCCGTTTAAAAATAAAACGGCCGAACGTTTGGCTAATTTAATTGAAATAAATAAATTGCCTACAATTTAAAAAAAAAAAAAAACGTTTTGACCGTTAAAAAAAAAAAAATCTATAAATAAGGTTTAAGAGGTTGAAAATGTAGGAAATGTAGGGAAGAACCACAACAAGTTTTTCTACATTTCAGTTTTCTGTTTCTTCGAATTGTGTTGAAGATAGCTGATTGACGTTCGTTGAGATCGTGCCGTCGGCGAACGTAGGAGTTCAAGCTCTTGGGTTGTACCTTGGAGGAGGGTTGAGGTCCAAAGTTCTTCGCACGAGAAGCGGGCCGGTTCTCCTTTAGGGCTGTGGTTGAAACTGCCTCCCAGGCTTGACTTCTAACTCATTCTTATTTTGAGTTTTTCATTTTCTACTGAATATAATTAGCCACTCACACTCTATTGATTTGTTTTCATATATAAATATGCATTGATATAACAAGGATGAAGAAATAAATTTATTTTACATTTGAACTTTATTTTATTGTTCAAATTTTTTAACAATCTAAAGGAGAACCGTTTGCAAATTAATTATATTTATTTACATTGCATATTTAATATATTTAATTTCCTTTCACTTGTAGCAAAATATCTTGTTCTCTTATTGTAAAACAAAAAAAAAATGTTTGAATTATTCAAACAACTTTGTAACAAATCATTTTCATTTTTCAGATCATCCTCTCTGAATCTAGCTTGGACCATATGGCAACCCTTAGGGATGATATCGTTAGTCTTAGACCAGAAAAATTTGATGGATCCAATTTTAGGAGGTGGCAAAGCCAAATGAAATTTTGGCTAACTACCTTAGGTCTTTGGTCAGTGATTGACAAAACATCTACCAGTTCCTCTAGCACAATGTCAACCACTACCCCTGAAGAGGATTATCTATGTAAAGGTAGAATCCTTAGTGCCCTGTCCAACTCTCTCTATGACATTTATCTATCGGCTAAAAATTCAAAGGAATTATGGGATAACCTTGAGTCTGAATATGGACTTGATGATGCTGGAGTAGAACGATTTAATACCGCATCATTCCTCAGATTCAATATGGTAGATGACATGCCTATCAATGACCAAATTCATAAATTCCAAGAATACCTTAGGAAACTTCAAGCCAATGAAGGTAAATTTTCTGAAGGTTTTAAAGTTTCTAGCCTCTTAGATAAAATGCCTCCTTCTTGGAATGGCTTTGTCAAAAGTCAGCTTCAAAAACAAGGAGAGCTAACCTTGGCTCAACTTCTAAACTCAATCAGGATTGAAGACCAACATAGGTCTAAAACCCTTCAAAATAAAACTCCAAGTGTCCAAGCCAATCTAACCGAAAAACCCCAAACCAACAACAATTCTAAACGAAGGTCAAAGCCTAAATTTCAATCGAACCTTCAAAAACAATCGAACCAACCCTACCATCCTAAACAAACAAGTTCAAACCCAAGGGTGAAACCTTTAAAACACACAATACTAGACCTAGCCAGCCAACCCAAGGTCCAAGTAAAAGATTCTGTTTCGTGTGTGGGAGGACAAATCATCTTGCTAGAGACTGCTTTTATCGGAAAAGGGAACCCTTTCACAAACCTTCTGCTTCCTCTGGACCCCAAGCTCACGTAGTTGAAGGTCAAGATGATTCCATTCTTAGGTTAGTAAACTTGAACCCTGAATTAAATCTTACTTATTCCAACCTTGACTGGTGGTTGGATTCAGGAGCTAATGTTAATATTTGTGTTGATCGCTCCTGGTTCACTACTTTTCAGGACTCAAGTAGAGGAAGTGTGACTCTAGGGAACAACACAGCCGCCAGGGTCGAAGGACAAGGTCGAGTGAACCTGAAAATGTCATCGGGAAAAAGTTCTCACCTTGACGGATGTGCTTTATGTTCCTGATCTTAGGAAGAACCTTGTCAGTGGATCTCAGCTAGTTCAGAGAGGATACAAAGTTGTTCTTGATTGTAATAAAGTTGTAATAACTAAGAATAATGCCTTCATAGGAAAAGGATATGTAAGTGAAGGCTTATTTAAATTGAATGTAATAAATCCTTTTATTAGTAAAGTTGAGAATCAATCTTATCTTGTGAATAAATCTAATCAAAATCAGTGGCATGCCAGGTTGGGTCATGTACACCTAAGAAAGGTTGAACATATGATGAATTTAAAACTAATTCCTAAATCGAATCTAGATATGTCTAAATGTGAAATATGTGCTGAATCTAAACAACCAAGAAAGCCTTTCAAATCAGTAAAAAGAAATTCGTCAATTTTGGAGCTAATACATAGTGATGTTTGTGACTCAACTAAGACTGCAACTCGTGGTGGCAATAGGTACTTAGTGACCTTCATAGATGATTTTTCTAGATATTGTTACTGTTATCTAATTAAATCTAAAGATGAAACCTTCAATAAATTTAAAATTTATAAGAGTGAGGTAGAAAATCAACAGACATCCAATAAAAAGATGAATAATCATATCCTGATCAGGTATAAATCTATAAGAAATAAAATGAAAGAATCAATATCACTGCAGTTTATAAGATCTAAACATAATTTGACAGATTTTTTAACCAAAGGCCTTTCGAAGGCTGCAGTGTTTGAGACATCGAGGGGGATGGGGCTTAAGCCCATATATTAGTCACCAGAGTGGACCCCTACCATCATGGCACCCCATGGTTAAGGTTCAAAGGGAAACGATCTCTGAGGTGATATCTGGAAGCACCGCTTTAGGAGTCTATCTCCATCCCATCCCTATGGTGTGGTGCTTTATTGTGACGGTTAGGTTGAGCATAGCTCTTAATAGATCCAAGGCTGTAAATTCAGCAAGGTATGATTCCGTTGCACATACCCTTGGAGGATTTACCTTAGTGAGAGTAGTCGTGAGGCCGCGACTATGGGACCGGGGCGAATCCCTAGTAACTCTCATGAAAATCAAGGCAAGCGCATGGCCTAGATAGCGCTAACCCGCATTATGATCAGCTCATCTTCATACTGTGTGTATTTTATACTAAATGCAAGTTCAAACCTAGAAGGTACTTGCACTAAGCACAATAAATTTTAAAGTTTTGAAATTGCTTATTGAATTTAATTTATTTGGTTATTATTCCTTTGTTTTATTTTTTTTTGTGGGGGATTGTTAACGCTCGGCCGTTTGGAAAACCAAACGCCGACGTTATAAAAAAAAATAAAAACAAACAAACCAGCGCCCGTTTTCCACCGTTTCAAACGCTCGGCCGTTTAAAAATAAAACGGCCGAACGTTTGGCTAATTTAATTGAAATAAATAAATTGCCTACAATTTAAAAAAAAAAAAATGTTTTGACCGTTAAAAAAAAAAATCTATAAATAAGGTTTAAGAGGTTGAAAATGTAGGAAATGTAGGGAAGAACCACAACAAGTTTTTCTACATTTCAATTTTCTGTTTCTTCGAATTGTGTTGAAGATAGCTGATTGACGTTCGTTGAGATCGTGCCGCCGGCGAACGTAGGAGTTCAAGCTCTTGGGTTGTACCTTGGAGGAGGGTTGAGGTCCAAAGTTCTTCGCACGAGAAGCGGGCCGGTTCTCCTTTAGGGCTGTGGTTGAAACTGCCTCCCAGGCTTGACTTCTAACTCATTCTTATTTTGAGTTTTTCATTTTCTACTGAATAATTAGCCACTCACACTCTATTGATTTGTTTTCATATATAAATATGCTTGATATATAACAAGGATGAAGAATAAATTTATTTTACATTTGAACTTTATTTTATTGTTCAAATTTTTAACAATCCCATGGTTAACCATGGATTATCCTTTTGGTTAATTTATTCCCAGCTATCCCTTATAGTTATGGCTTTTGGGAATAAGAGGGGATATCCAGGTTTCAAACACTACCTAATTTGCACACCAAAAAGATTGGCAATAGGCACCACCTCACCCTCTTGTTCAAGCATTTGATATTATGCTTAAGGCAGATATAATCCTCTTCGGCTGATTAGGCTTTGTGCACTATCTTTGATGTACGAAGATGTGCACCAAATGTGATCATGGCTGCACGCCCATGTAGGCATGCGGGCCATGACTTAATGAACCGTGGCGCGCTTCGTATATGCGCCCATACTTTTTCGATCTTCTAGTTTTCTATTTAGTGGGGGCCGACAAATCACATGGCGCCCAAGCAAGCGTATGTGCAAAAAAATCCTAAACTACGCCATGTTCTTCCCCGTCTTCTCCCCCCTTCTCTTTTCGACACCAGTGCCTCCTCCTTTCTGGCATTGCTTCCCATCCCCCCCTTGGCACGGTGCCAAAGAGGGAAAGAGACGGTGCCTAGACCGAGGAATGGAGAGGAGGGGAGGGAGTGAGTGGAGGACGGTACCGAGGAGGAGAAAGGAGATGGGGCTTAGGAAGAGGAGTGGGGGATGGTGCCAGAGAGGAAAAAGAAGAAGGAAGGCTGCCGAAAAGGGAAAAGAAAAGATAGGAACAAAAAAAAGGGATGAGAGGCAATGTCAAGAAGGGAGGGAGGGCCGATGATAAGAAAGGGAATGTTAAAAATAGTTTAAAATTTATTTTTAAATAAAAAAAAATATACTAAGTAATCGAAACGGTGCAAATAAAAATTCTTCCCAATGAACCGTTGTACTTTTTCGATCTTCTAGTTCCTGTTTAGTGTGGACCGACAAATCGCACGGTCTGAAGGCCCAGGACCTCGTAGCGAGCGTCGTCCGGCTGGCCAGGTTTCTAGTTTCTACGGCATCGTCAGCGGCTGAACAGCCTAACCTCAAAGACACCAACAAACCCCCTCTTCAACCTCCTTTGCTCTGCTCTTGCATCCGAGCCAATCGCAAGCGGACAGAGCAGGAGCGAAGGGGGATAAATGTTTCCCTTCCGGCGAAATCCATCCCAACCCTCGAAAAACGTATCCTCCTCTTCTGCAATATAAATCGACTCTCTTCCCCCTTCTCTTCTTGCGTTTCCTCGAAAACCTTCTGATTTATTCTCTCATCTTTCCAATCCACAGAGAGAGGAGCCATGGCTCGCCGCCAGCCTCAGGCCGGAGAACTTCCTTCCAGGACTCGTAATCGGGTTTCTGCTGGGCTTATTTGTCGATCTCACGGCTTCCAATAGAAGCGGTTCCAAAGGGAAGTCCTTTCCTTCGGGCAAGCACCAGTCGGTTGTTTCCTCCGGCAATGGCGAAGAACTCAAGATGGTATGTTTATTCTCTCTTCCACCCTCCCAATTTTATTTGGGTCTTACTTCACAGGTTTGGTTTGCCCTCCCTTATTTTTCTCTCACTTTTCCGCAGCGCAGAAGGAATTATAATTGAAGCACAAGGTTTTTTTTTGGGGGGGTTAAGGGTTTTATGAAGTTCTCTAAATTGGAGAAATTTCGCAATTTATTGATCACGATCATGTTGAGAGATTCTAATTATCTCATTTGAGTCTATTATCATGCCAAGTTATCCGCCATTTCTCAACATTCATGACACCATATTCTTTGCCTTATACATATGCACATAATTTTTGCAAAAATTGGCTACCAAAAGATGCACTGCCAATTGCAGGTTCTTGTTGTTCGACAAGATCTGAAGATGGGAGCTGGAAAGATTGCTTCTCAATGTGCTCGTAAGACGCATGAATTGATAAATTTGTTGCCATCAATGATAAAATGTCATTAGTTCATTTTAAATAATTATTTTGTCAGTATCATTGGCTTTCTTACTTCTTGGTGGGGTATCTGTTGCTGCCAAGTCACCGGTGATGAGCTTCGGGCGTGTCGAGATCTTCGTGGGCCTTCAAGGATGGAGAAAGACCGCCTTCGTCCTTCGGAAACTTGCAAGAAGTCTCGGGCCGATGGTTTCGGCGGGGACCCTTCGACGCTCAAATGAATGAACTCGTAAAACAATAGTCTTTTTTTTTTTTGTAAGTTGGAGAAAGAGAAAGGGATCAAAAAAAAAAAGAGCCCCCGCGCCGAGCTCGGGTCCTCTTTTTATACTTGTCCCAAGGGTCGCCCTCACCCCGTTTGAATCTGCTTTGTTAGGTAGAATAAACTCCGAGAACGACGGGCAGTGAGCTGTTGCTGAATAAGCGCCGCGTATATCGTTAACTGCGTAGCGCTTGTAACTGCCCGTGATTTTGATGAATGGTAGATGAATAGATTGTATCGTAGTATTAAGTTTGTTCAGCATTGAAGTTCGGCTTCATGATTTGAACTGCGTCGATGGCTAAAATCGGAGCCAAAATTGGAGCCGGGGCCGATGCCGGGGCCAAAAGCCGATGTTGTAGCCAAAAGCCGATGCCGGAGCGAGAAGCCGATGCCGGAACCGAAAGTCGAGAGGAAGTGCTGTGGCCAACGTGGCAGCTATAAGTGTTTTAATGCGGGAGAGAGTAAGGCGATAAATGCCTTAAAGTGGATGCGCGTGGCCTTTGGGGCCATAAATATTTTGGTGCTAGAAATGTCGTGGCCGCGTCGGCCGAGGCTGAAGCTGGAGGCGAGTCGAATCCGAGGCTGAAGCTAGAGGCCGAGCCGGATCCACGGCCGAAGCTAGAGGCCGAGCCGGATCCACGGCCGAAGCTGGAGGCCGAGTCGAATCCGAGGGCCAAGCTGGAAGCCAAGCCGAATCCGAGGCCGAAGCTAGAGGCCGAGCCGGATCCACGGTCGAAGCTGAAGGTCGAGTCGAATCCGGGGGCCAAGCTGGAAGCCAAGCCGAATCCGAGGCCGAAGCTAGAGGCCGAGCCGGATCCACGGCCGAAGCTGGAGGCCGAGTCGAATCCGGGGGCCAAGCTGGAAGCCAAGCCGAGCCTTAGGCCAGCGATAATTGCTCAAAAATCGTGTGGTGTTATTGTTCCGCCCGACAGTTGATTAGCCATATCAGATGCCCCCCGCCTCCGAGATGGGTGAGCGTGCATTTACCATTGAACGGGGGCGCTTTATCACCCGGTGGCTAATCCTCAGGCGCCACGTGCCAAGGGGGATGCTGCGATGCCATCATCTCGCCCACCTTGACTGTTGGGATCGAGGCGGATCTCCCTCGAGTGCTGGGCGAATACATCATTACGGTGAGGTCACCGCTATCTTTTCGTTGGCTGGGGCTCCCAAATTCAACGCTTTGATGGTTGCCGTAGCCGCCCCCAATGGGAAGCGAGTACGTAGCCGAAGCAAAATTAGCGGGACGGTTTTGAAAAGACAAGTCTATAAAGGGTGGCGTTTCAGGCTGCAAGTGTTCTTACTGCTGCCATTTTCGTTCCTGTCCTGATTTTACCCGGGCCTGTTCGTCTTCCATCTTCCCGAGTCCCTCACCCTCGATTCTTCGTGCTCGAGTTTTCCAGGTTAGTTCTGCTACCATGGCTGACTCGTCCCTTTCATGTTCTATTTCCGGTTCTGGGGGTTATTCCCCCGATCTTCCTCAGCAGTCTGCCTCCTCTCCAGCGTCTAAATGGTCCACCTCTGCAGAGGATGTCCCAACGGAGCAACCGAAGGTGGTCGGGCGATCTCTCGCTGAGAATCGCCCGGCGCGGACGGACCCTTGCCCGGCGCCGTCCAGCCATCGCCGGCCCCTCTCACGCGGGGGAATACCCCGACGAGATTGCCTCCGTGATGACGACCCAGGAGATAATTAATCTTCGGGCTCGTTATCAAATCCCTACCAATCTCCGTCTTTACCGGCCTCTTCCCGAGGATAGGATAACTTCTTCCTATCCCGGGAGGGTTGCCCTCTACGAATACTACTTTAAGGCTGGCCTCCGCATTCCCCTTCATCCTTTCATATTGAACGTCTTGGATAGGTATTCCTTAACCTTAGCCCAGTTGGTCCCAAATTCATTCGAACCCTTGTAGGTTTCTTAGTGCTATGCCACATACATGGGATAGAAGCCAGATTTCTCTCTTTCGCAACTTCTATACTCTTAGGAAACAATCAAGCTGGTGGTCCTTTACCCCAGGCCCACTAGAATTCTTAGGCTGTATCTTCCCACTTCGGTTAAGGGATGAAAAAATAGGTTCTTCTTTGCCCAAATCGACGGAGTGAAGACTGAGTGGGGAATGCCCAATACCGAAGCCAACAAAGACCCCAGAATTCTTCCAAGGGATCAGGAGGCGTTCGGGCAGTTGATTACTGCCGACGTCCCTCGCTGCAACCAGCTGCTAGCCGAGGAGAATCTTCGGCTAGCGGGTAGGTGATGGTGAGCAGTGCCGCCTTTTCTCTTGATTTTTCCTTTTTTTCCCCGTTTAACCAAAATTCATTGGTTTGTAGGTATGGCACCATCGCTGCGTGATATAAGGAGGGCTGCTACGAGGAAAAGAAAGGCTCGGGAAGAGGAGGCTCCCGCTAGAAGGGAGGTCGCCACCAAAGCCGCTGCCGAAGCCGAAACCAAAGAGGTTTCAGCAAAGGACAAGGCCGAGAGAGGACGGGCTCGTTCCCCGCCTTCTGCTCCGTCCCCTATCGACCTGACGGATACCCCTCCGGAGCAAAGGAGGGAGGCGCCACCATCACCACCAGCGGCTCCCAAGGCGGAGCCAACCGACACAATTCCGGGGCCTGACCTGGAGGCCGCCCCTTTCAGCGAGGGGGCAGGAGCTGAACCTGCCCAAGCCGAAGCGTCGGGCGTGCAACCAGAAACCGAACCTGCGCCGCCGCCACGGAGTCTGCTGAAGAGGAGATCGATGTTTCGTTCTAGTCGATCTTGTCTCGTCACACTCGTTGGGCCGAGCAGACAATGATTGACGCCTCCATGCCTGAGTTGCAGAGGTACCTCCAGCATCAGAAGACCTCTGTGTTTTTTTGAGAGGCGTTGTGGCCCAACTTTGGTAAGTATTGCCCCCTTGTCAATCTCTATTGTCCCTGTTTCTTTATCTAACCGTGAGTGGTGCGTAGGCATTGAATTCCTTGACCGCCATGAGGGGCCTTTGGTCCCAGTGCCAGGCCGCCCTCGATCAGTCGCTGGAGGAAGTCCAAGAAGTAAAGGCGAGGGCCGAGGCGGCTCTAGAAGAGGTCCGGGTAGAGTCTGCCCGGACGCAGAAGGCCGAAGCCGAAGCTGAGGCTGCTCGGCTTAGGGCTGAGAAGGCAGAAGATACGCTGGAGGTAGCCCAGCACCAAGTGGCCAACGAGTTGGACAATGCTCAAGCGGCCGAGGAAAAGCAAAAAGAGGCAGAAGAAAAGTTGAAAACGGCGGAGTCGGAAGTGTATCTGCTGACGGGTCGGCTACATTCTGCCACCATCGAGATCGGTGTGGCCGAGGAAAGAGCCGAAAACGCTGAGGAGATCGCCCGCCGGTCTGACGCAGAGATCGCCAATCTAAAAGCGGCGTTGGCCGAAGCCGAAAAGAGAGCCGCCGAGGCTGAAAGGAAGGCCGTTGAGGATGTGGATGATTTTAGGAAGTCTGCTGCCTTCAACTAAGAGTTGGCTAAGACAACGGCCTTCACATATGACGGTGGCTTTCAGGACTGCAAAGAGAAAATCCGAAAGCTTTACCTTGAAGGGATTGAGGATCTCCAGCCAGACGAGAGGATGATGGCCCAGATCCTGCCGAATCTTAGTTTTTCTTTTTGGTTATGTCAAGTCCGGCTTTGACCGGCGATTTTGTAAAACTGTTTTGTTATTAATGAATTTCAATTCAATCTTCCTTTGATTCGCCCGTAGCTGGCCAACTCCAGCGAGTATAGTAAAGTGAATGGGCAGGGGTTGTTTTTAGGGGGTAGCCTAGACTAGAGTCGAGGCCGAAGGATCGAGACGGAAGTGAAACCAAGGCCGTCGATCAAGGCCAAACCGAGAAGTGGAATCAAGATGAAGTTGAAACCGGTAGCCATGGCGAGGCCGAAGCTGGCAGCCACGGCGAAGCCGGAGCCGGTAGCCGTGACGAGACTGAAACCGGTAGCTGTGGCGAGGCTGACGCCGGAGCCAACAGCCTAGAGCAAAGTGAGGCCAAGGCCGGTAGCCGCGGCAGGGCTGGAGCCGGTGGCTATGGCCAGGCCGACGCCGGAAGCCGTGACGAAGCTGAAGCCGAAGTCGTGGCGACGCTGAAGCCGACGGCCATGGCGAGGCTGAAGCCGGAGCCAACAGCCTAAAGCAAAGTGAGGCCAAGGCCGGTAGCCGGGCGGGGCTGGAGCCGGTGGCTATGGCCAGGCCGACGCCGGAAGCCGTGACGAAGCTGAAGCCGGAAGTTGTGGCGACGCTGAAGCCGACGGCCGTGGCGAGGCTGAAGCCGGAGCCAACAGCCTAGAGCAAAGTAAGGCCAAGGCCGGTAGCCGCGGTGGGGCTGGAGCCGGTGGCTATGGCCAGGCCAACGCCGAAAGCCGTGACGAAGCTGAAGCCGGAAGTCATGGCGACGCTGAAGCTGACGGCCATGGCGAGGCTAAAGCCGGAGCCAACAGCCTAGAGCAAAGTGAGGCCAAGGCCGGTAGCCGCGGTGAGGCTGGAGCCGGTGGCTATGGCCAGGCCGACGCCGGAAGCCGTGACGAAGCTGAAGCCGGAAGTCGTGGCGACGCTGAAGCCGACGGTCGTGGCGAGGCTGAAGTCGGAGCCAACAGCCTAGAGCAAAGTGAGGCCAAGGCCGGTAGCCGCGGTGGGGCTGGAGCCGGTGGCTATGGCCAGGCCGATGCCGGAAGTCGTGACAAAGCTGAAGCCGGAAGTCGTGGCGACGCTGAAACTGACGGCCGTGGCGAGGCTGAAGCCGAAGCCAACAGCCTAGAGCAAAGTGAGGCCAAGGCCGGTAGCCGCGGCGAGGCTGGAGCCGGTGGCTATGACCAAGCCGATGCCGGAAGCTGTGACGAAGCTGAAGCCGGAAGTCGTGGCGACGCTGAAGCCGACGGTCGTGGTGAGGTTGAAGCCGGAGCCGACAGCCTAGAGCAAAGTGAGGCCAAGGCCGGTAGCCGCGGCGGGGCTGGAGCCGATGGCTATGGCCAGGCCGACGCCGGAAGCCGTGATGAAGCTGAAGCCGGAAGTTGTGGCGATGCTGAAGCGGCCATGGCGAGGCTGAAGCCGGAGCCAACAGCCTGGAGCAAAGCGAGGCCAAGGCCGATAGAGTTGTCCATGCAGCTCCAGGCTTGGAGCGCTGACGCGGATTCGGGCTCAATTGCCGAGGGAGACTCGGGCTTGTTGCTGACGCAAAGCCAGGCTTGGAGTGCCGGCGTGGAGCGAGCTTAATTGCCGAGGGGAGACTCGGGCTTAATTGCCAAGGGGAGACTCGGGCTTGTTGCTGACGCAAAGCCAGGCTTGGAGTGCCGGTGTGGAGCCGGGCTTAATCGCTGAGGGGAGACTCGGGCTTAATTGCCGAGGGAAGACTCGGGCTTGTTGCTGACGCGAAGCCAGGCTTGGAGTGCCGGTGTGGAGCCGGCTTAATCGCCGAGGGGAGACTCGGGCTTAATTGCCGAGGGGAGACTCGGGCTTGTTGCTGACGCGGAGCCAGACTTGAAGCGCCGATGCGGAGCCGGGCTCAGGTGAGAAGCCAGAATGCTTAAACACTTCCATTAGTGCAAAAGGATGAACGATAATTATAGGTTAATGTTTAAAGCAAATATGACAATGGGCTACTGATAATACCGCCTGAGGTTATCCGCATTCCAGGTATGAGGGAGAGGTTTCCCATCTAGTTCTTCGATCCGGTAAGCTCGTGATGAAGTGCCTGGGTGACTCGGTAGGGCCCTTCCAATTGGAAGATAGCTTGCCTCCCTCCGTAGGTTTGGAGACTGCAGCTCGCCTGAGGACCAAATCTCCCGGGAGGAACGTCCTGGGACGGACTCGGGCGTTATAGTACTTTGCGACCCTTTGTCGATAAGAGGCCATTCTGATTCGTGCTTGATCACGAAGCTCTTCAACGAGGTCGAGGTTAGCCCTTAGTTGACTGGGATTGTCATCTTCATTGTATGACTGTGTCCGGGGACTAGGGACACCGATCTCCACTGGGATGACGGCTTCTGTTCCGAAGACAAGGCTGAATGGGGTCTCTCCAGTGGGAGCACGGGGCGTTGTGTGATAAGCCCACAGCACGTTCGGGAGCTCTTCTACCCATCTCCCCTTGAAGTTGTCCAGGCGCGTCCTGAGTCCCTGTAAGATTGTACGATTCATCACCTCGGTAGCTCCGTTAGTTTGCGGGTGACCGACAGAAGTGAACCTTTGGTGTATTCCCAGTTCAGCACAGAAGTCTCTGAATGGGCCATTGTCGAATTGGCGCCCATTGTCGGTAACAAGCATGTGGGGTAATCCAAATCGGCAGATAATGAACTTCCAAAAGAAGTTCCTCACCTTAGCCTCAGTAATCTTGGTTAGCGCTTCAGCTTCCACCACTTAGTGAAATGATCGATGGCGACAAGCAAGAATCTCCTTTGGCCAGAAGCGGAGGAAAGGTCTCAAGATGTCCATTCCCCATTGGGCAAACGGCATGGAGCCGATAGAGGGCTCAGTCGAGAAGTTGGTTGTCGTTGGATGTTGGCATGCCGCTGGCAACTATCACATTTCCGGACCAGCTCGGTCGCATCCTCCTGCATGGTGGGCCAGTAATAGCCTTGGCGTTGGGCTTTGTAGGCCAGTGCTCTGCCCCCAAGTGGCTTCCGCAGATACCTTCATGGATTTCTCGGAGGATGTAATCGGCATCTGTGGGACCAACACACCTCAAGAGGGATGAGAGAAGGACCTCCGATACAGCTGCCCATCGAACATCAGGAACTTGTGTATTCGCCGTTTGAAGATCTTGACGTCAGTGGGGTCGGTTGGTAGGGCTCCAGTAGCAAAGTACTTAGTGTAGGCGTCCATCCAAGAGGGCTCCTGGCGGACTGGCATGGATTCTTTTATTGTGTCAATGCTCGGGGCCTCCAAGCGCTCCACATAGGTTCTTCCCAAGGTTCCGTCGGCCGATGTAGCTAGACGAGATAGCGCATCGGCTCTGGCGTTCTCCTTCCGGGGAATGTAACTGATGCTGAAACGGGTTAAGGAGAGACCTGCGACTGTACCATACTCAGGTAACGTGACATGACGGGATCTCGCGCCTCGTATTCCCCCTTTATATGGCCACAAACTAGCTGAGAGTCGATGAAGACTCTGAGATGCTTTACCCCGAGCTCGCAAGCTAGCCGTATCCCGGATAGTAGGGCTTCTAACTCGGCTTGGTTGTTGGTAGCTAGGAAAAGGAAACGAAGGGCGTACTCTGTCACCACTCCGTCTGGGCTGGCTAGAATGAGGCCAGCCCCACTTCCCTGAAGTTTGATGCCCCATCCACATGAAGGAGCCAGTCCCTCCCCTCTTCCTTGACTTCATCATTCGAAGGGTTCGTATGGGATTCTTCTCTTTGCTCTTCTGTCCAGGTGCCTTCGACCAAGAAGTCCGCTAAAACTTGGGACTTCATAGCTGTCCTGGGTCGAAACGACAGATCGAATTCTCCCAGCTTGACCGTCCACTTTGCCAGCCGACCAGAAGTATCAGGACAGGACAGGACCGCCTTGAGCGGCTGGTCGGTGACCACCACGATCGGGTGAGCTTGGAAATAGGGCCTGAAGCGTTGGGCGGAGACGATCAGTGCAAAGATAACCTTCTCGACTTTCGAGTACCTTGTCTCCGCATCATGCAGTACCTTGCTGGTGTACATCGGCTTTTGCGTCCCCTCGGCATCCATGCGCACCAGCACGGAACTAACAGCTTCGGGGGAAGCCGCGAGGTACAAGAAGAGTTCTTCTCCACTCTTTGGCTTGGACAGCAGTGGTGGGGCGGATAGGAATTCTTTTAATCCTTCGAAGGCCTCCTGACACTCCCTGGTCCATTCGAAACCATTGACTCGGCGCAGTGCCTTAAAGAAAGGCAAACACCTCTCCGCAGACTTGGACAGGAAACGGCTCAGGGCCGCTACCCTTCCAGCCAAACGTTGCACTTCCTTCTTATTGGAGGGAGATTTCATGTCCAAGATGGCTCGGACTTTATCGGGATTTGTCTCGATTCTTCGTTGGGTCACCATGAAACTCAAGAATTTGCCGGCCGTCACCCCAAAGGCACACTTACGGGGGTTCAGCCTCATCCTATACCGGCGAGGTTATCGAAAGTTTCCGTCAGGTCGGCGATATGGCTGGTGGCGTGGATGCTCTTCGTCAGCATGTCATCCACGTATACCTCCATGTTGTGTCGATCTGGCTCTCGAAGACTTTGTTCATCAGCCTTGGTAGGTGGCTCCGGCGTTCTTTAGTCCGAACGCATCACCTTGTAGCAATAGATTCCCTTGTCAGTTATGAAGGAGGTGGCCTCCTCGTCAGTGGGTTCCATCCTGATTTGGTTGTACCCGGAGAAGGCGTCCATGAAACTAAGTGTTTCATGGCCAGATGTAGCGTCTACCAGTTGATCGATTCGGGGCAGAGGGAAGTGTCCTTTGGGCATGCTTTGTTGAGATCGGTGAAGTCTACACACATCCTCCAACTCCCGTTGGCCTTGCGAACCATCACGACGTTGGCCAACCAATCGGGGTAGCGAACTTCCCGAATGTGGCCTGCAGCTTTTAGTTTACGGATTTCCTCGTCGACAGCCTTCTATCTATCCGGAGCGAAGCTCCTCTTCTTCTATCGGATAGGCCGACATTCTGACTTGAGGTTAAGTTGGTGAGTGATTATCTCCTTAGGGATGCCTGGCATATCAGATGACGACCATGCGAAGACGTCGGAGTTGGCACGCAAGAAAGCAAGGAGCTGATCGCGGGCCTCCTCCGGAAGTGATGCCCGACTTGGATGGTCTTCGTGGGGTCGTCTCCCAAGGAAAAGGTCAGGAGGTGCTCGGTCGGCTCCCCTCTCTTCTCACACTCAAGGGTCAGTCAGTTTAGGTGCAGTTGCCGATGCTGTCTCTTGCAGACTGGGGGCTAGGTGGTAGCAGAGTGGCAAAGGGTTTTGCTCTTCCCTCATTTCTCCTATTCCTTCGCTGGTGGGGAACTTCACAAGTAGCCTTTTGGTGGAGATGACAGCATCCAACAGGTTTAAACCAGGTCTCCCCAAAATAGCATTGTACGCCAAGGGGACTTGCACCACCAGGAAGTTCATGAGAACCGTGCTCTGGCGTGGTGGGGTTCGGCTGTGACTGGGAGAATGATTTCCCTTCGACCCGGACTGAATCCCCGATGAAGCCCATCAAAGGAGTGGTGACGGGTAGAAGAGAACTTGCAGGTAAATTCATTCTAACACAAGCGTCGTAACTTAAAACATTCATGGAGCTTCCACTATCAACCAAAATCCGCTTTACAGGATGTTTGGCGATCGTCATAGAAACGACGACGCCATCATCGTTTTTATTTACTACCCCCTCTAGGTCTTTTTTGAAAAAAGGAATTACAGGATTGTCATCTTCTCTCGTTGTCTTTTAGAACCGCTGCCTGCCCCCCAGGAGATCATGGTCATCATCTTCTCTGTTGGGGCGTTGTCTAAGACAATCTGCTGCGTAGGAAGTGCTGACGGACCCGCGGTTGTAGGGTTCCCCCGGCGGACGAATTTGCTCAGATGGCCCTGCTGGACAAGCTCCTCGATAGCTTTTTTCAGTTGGCGGTAATCTTCAGTGTCGTGGCCATAGTCTCTGTGATATCGGCAATAGACTTCTTTGCTGCGGGGGACCCCTGACTTCATTGGAGGTGGACGTCGGAAGTAAGGCTCTTCCTCGATCTCTAATAAGATGTGAGATATCGGAGCGAGGAGGGTTGTGAAATGCTCCTTGGGAACTAGTGCTTGGGGCTGGCTATCCGAGCGACGAGACGGCTCAAGCTTTCTGGACCGTCCTCCAACAGGTTCTATGGGTGCTGACTTCTTGCTGGAACTCTTGTCGGCCTCCCTTTTGGAAGAATCTGCCTCATCGGTGCGAATGTACTTCTGCGCCCGGCTTAGCAGCTCGGCGTAGGAGCCGGGGGCTTTTTATCTAGAGAATACACAAATCTGGATGGGCGAAGTCCTCGCTTCAGCGCAAGAGTGGCTACAGAATCTTCCAAGTTATAGACCTCGAGCGCGGCCTCCTTAAACCGAGCCACGAAGTCCTTCAGAGTCTCCCCGCTCCTTTGTTGGACAGCGAACAAGCTATCGGCGACTCGAGGGATCTTTCGGCATGCGTCGAAGTGGGCCAGGAAAGATCGCTCGAGTTGCCTGAACGAGTTGATGCTGCGTGGTGGCAGACGAGAGTACCATGCACGCGCTGCCTTCCGGAGTGTGGCTGGAAAGGCAACACACAGGAGAGGGTCCGTCACCCCCTGGACCTGCATGAGGACCTTGTAACTCTCCAAGTGGTCTAGGGGTCTGTCGTGCCGTCATATGGGTCCAGTTGAGGAAGACGAAACCGGGGTGGGACCGGCTCCTCCATGATGCGACGAGAAAGAGGTGGACGGCGGTTGTAATCCATTCCGTTTGGGTTGGCGATCCGCGGCTGAGTTCTAATCGTTGATGATACTCGTCGAGCCGTTGTTCGGCCCGACGAGCAGCCTTCTTGCTCGAGTCTCCTTTAGAAGAGTCAGAGGAAGAGGATGAAGAGGCCCACCGGTATATAGAGTGCAACCGCCATGGCTCCTTCTCACTGTGTCGCCTGTGAGAACGATTGGAATGGCGGGAGAGGGACCGTCGCCATTTCGAGGTTTCCCGGCGGCGAGACCTCGGGGACAAGTGGTGGGAGGCCTCAGGAGGGGTCCTTCCCTGATGAGGTTGAATGGTTTCGTGACCTTCCTCGCGGAGCGGAGGGAGGGGGCTAAGGCAGCGGCCCAGGCATGGTAGCGAAGCAATGCTCCTGTAGTCCCCGCACCACCATCATCAGATCCTGCACTTGATGGGCCAAGCATCTAGCCGATCGAATTGGCTAACCTGCGGTGGCGCAGGAGGCGGAACATGGAGGTTGTCCTCCGATTGTTCAACCTGCGGGATACGCTCCACAGCCTGACTGGTAGAAGCTTCCTGAGCTCGCGTGGTCACCATCGCCTCCCTTGCAGAGGTCAAAGGTTGAGCCATCCCGCCCCCTATCTGGCGCGCCAATCTGTTGCTGCCAAGTCACTGGTGATGAGCGCCGGGCATGTCGAGATCTTCGTGGGCCTCCGAGGATGGGGAAAGACCGCCTTCGTCCTTCGGAACCTATAAGAAGTCTCAGGCCGGTGGTTCCGATGGGGACCCTCCGATGCTCAAATTAGTGAACTCGTAGAACAGTAGTCTATTTTTTTGTAAGTTGGAGAAAGAGAAAGGGATCGAAAAAAAAAGCCCCTGCGTCGAGCTCGGGCCCTCTTTTTATACCTGTCCCAGGGGTCGCCCTCACCCCGTTCGAATCTGCTTTGTTAGGTAGGATGAACTCCGGGAACGACGGGCATATCGGTAACTGCGTAGCGCTTGTAACTGCCCGTGATTTTGGAAAATGGTAGGTGAATAGATTGCGTCGTAGTATTAAGTTTGTTCAGCATTGAAGTTCGGCTTCATGATTTGAACTGCGTCGATGGCTGAAATCGGAGCCGGAATTGGAGCCGGGGCCGATGCCGGAGCGAAAGCCGATGTCGGAATCGAAAGCCGATGCCGGAGCGAGAAGCCGATGTCGGAACCGAAAGCCGAAGGAAAGTGCTGTGGCCAACATGGCAGCCATAAGTGTTTTAATGCGGGAGAGAGTAAGGCGATAAATGCCTTAAAGTGGATGCGCGTGGCCTTTGGGGCCATAAATATTTTGGTGCTAGAAATGTCGTGGCCGCGTCGCCGCGTCGGCCGAGGCTGAAGCTGGAGGCCGAGTCGAATCCGAGGCTGAAGCTAGAGGCCGAGCCGGATCCACGGCCGAAGCTGGAGGCCGAGTCGAATCTGGGAGCCAAGCTGGAAGCCAAGCCGAATCCGAGGCCGAAGCTAGAGGCCTAGTCGAATCCGGGGGCCAAGCTGGAAGCCAAGTCGAATCCGAGGCCGAAGCTAGAGGCCGAGCCGGATCCACGGCCGAAGCTGAAGGCCGAGTCGAATCCGGAGGCCAAGCTGGAAGCCAAGCCGAATCCGAGGCCGAAGCTAGAGGCCGAGCCGGATCCACGGCCGAAGCTGGAGGCCGAGTCGAATCCGGGGGCCAAGCTGGAAGCCAAGCCAAGCCTTAGGCCAGCGATAATTGCTCAAAAATCGTGTGGTGTTATTGTTCTGCCTGACAGTTGATTAGCCATATCACATTATCTCCAATGGTAGTGAGCCATCATTACTTGAAGCATCACTGGTCAAGAATGATTATACATTTTCAATAGCCCCTCTTTATTGAAGGGCCAGCAATTAGTACCAGCTTTCAATCATCTTAATCTTCCAAACTCAGCCACATTTGTAGTCTCATCACTACATAAATTTTAAAACTTTAGTTTGATGCCCCTTTTTATTACTACTTACACGGCACTCTTTGAAATGACAGATGCAGCCACTGGCATGTATGCGGAGATGTTGCAAAGGTACTGCTGTGCTTTCATATCTTATTCCATTTTAAGCTATTTTTGGTTCAATGACATTTCTATGGTTTCTGTCTGTTGTTTACTGAGATGTACAACTCATCAAGCTTTATGCAATTCTGTTTGCTGCAAGTTGCATAGCTAAACTTGGCTTGATGTTGTGTGTGTTTTTGTCTGTGGCTGGAAGGAGGGTTGAATTTGATGGTTTAATACACTAGAATTTTAAGCCCCTTCAAGAATTCGATGGTTTAATTTGTCTTGGTCTGCAGCAATCAAGCTCTTTCTATGGTTGAGTTACGGTAGGTCTTGAATTCTATTTTCATTATTGGAATATTTAATGCATTGTAGATGAAATTTTATTAAGCAAAGGTGATTAGATGACATTTGTTATCTGTAAATTAGATTTACGGGCTTACAGTCTTAGAAAAATGACCCCAATTAGTTTTTTAAAATCCCAACTAGTTTTGGATTAAGGCTTTGTTGTTATTGTACAGTCTTAAAAAAATGGTAACACTTGAGGTTTGATTCTTTAAAGTCAGCATATAACAAATATTTACAGGCGAATACTTGTTTAGCTTCTGTGGAAATGCCTTATGATTGGGTGCTCTTTTTAACGCATGACCTTTGTATTTCTTTGTTATATTAACTATTCAAACCTGCTAAGCACCTGTACATGCAAATGATATGAACGGTAACTTCAAATCTGGCAGTATGCATGTCTCTTTCATGTTGTCAGAAGTTGCATTAGTTATGGATGGTCAAAGTTCATTTGTTTAGTGATACTTTCTTGGTGTATCTCTGCCAGTGTCCCCCTTGCTCGAACAACAAATCTTGTTACAAGAATTATGCAGGCTCTCTAATTTCTCTTCTTTCAGTCACCGATCTCTTTTGAGGCAATGGGAGCAATGTGGCCAGCCGAAAATAGTTTTGTCATGCAAAAATCAACAAGAGATGTAAGCAAGTGGTACTTTTCTTTCCCACTTAAATGGACAGTGTTGGCATTGATTTTGGATTGTTTCTGAAAATATCTTTTCACATGTTAGTTTTTCTTTTTTATTTTTATAATGCATTTCATCAGGAATAAGCTGAAGGAAGCAGCAGATC
The DNA here is from genome assembly GCA_900491605.1 of Calamus simplicifolius. Lineage (NCBI taxonomy): Eukaryota > Viridiplantae > Streptophyta > Magnoliopsida > Arecales > Arecaceae > Calamus > Calamus simplicifolius. The sequence continues at coordinate 396,258 of UESW01005041.1, read as the reverse complement.
GATGTCACCTTCCAACTTTTGTTGTTGCTGATGCAGGGCGCACACAGGTTTACTTTTGTTTTTATCATGTAAATGTAAATATTACACAAATTTAACTAAAACATTCTCAAAGAAGTTGTGGATTATGTTACTGAAAATCATCCTAATCTATAGGCATGCCTCCTAATGACTTCTTTTGTTATTTGTGGGTGCAAACTGTTCTAATTCTGTCATGCAGTCCTCAAAGTTCTGATGGTAAGGACTTATGAATAACTTACTTTGTCCAATTTCATTAATACATTTACTCCTAAATAGTTATTACATGAAATGGCTAGAATTCTCTTGAGAAGACCGAATTGATTCAAGATCCATTGAGAGGGAGATCTGGATTATTTGGAGCCCAAGATTTTTTCTTTTTTTAAAAAAAATCTTGAATCTCCTTCCTGTCAAAAGTTATGCTTTGAGTATCATGGATGCTTAATGCATGCCAGTATATGTATATGAATCCTTCCTTGTTGTCATTTGCTTTCTTGGTGGTTTGTTTGACATATGTTTCCACATTGCTATGCAATCTTGAATCTCCTTCCTGTCAAAAGTTATACTTTGAGTACCACGGATGCTCTATGCATACTAGTATATGCATAAGAACCCTGCCTTGCTGTCATTTGCTTTTTTTGGTTTTTTGTTTGACATATTTAGTGACATTGCTATGCAGCAATCCTGCTCAGCTATATTGGATGCAATCCATGAATGGCTTGGTGAATTTTATTTTTACTGTTCCTTTTTCCCCCTATGAATGACTTATGAGGCAGGATCTAGTTATAAATATGACACTTATTATTGTGATTTGCTAATTGTGTCCAAGCAAGATTATGCTCTGTGTTGTAGTCATGATTAAATTTTCATGCAGGTTCAAGCTGGGTCAAGGACAGTTCTTGCCATTGGGCCAGGTTCAGTCCTCTCTACATTTTGCATATGAATTTATTATCATTTATGGTTGGGTTCTATTCTATTCACTTTTACAGTTGCAATCACACAATCTGCATTTATTTTTTTATTCAATGTGCTTTCCCCTCAAACAAAAATAAACTATTGGATTTGGGCTCAATTCTGCGGGGCAAAAGCTTGCTTTTAGGCAAGATTTGAAGATTTAGGGGGAAAAAAAGATGTAGAAGGAATAGATTAAAGAGAACTTGAAAGTTCTTGATGCACGGGTAGAATTGGGCAATCTTCAAAGGGGGAAATTAACCAAATATTAAAAATAAAGGGGCCAGAATTAATATCATAATTTTTTTTTTGAATAATCTGATATCTGAAAATTTTAATGATTTAGAAGGCCAGGAAGGTGTTTATTAGAAAACACAGAGGAATAATTATGTGGCAAGGTTTTGGAGCTTTCCTAGAAGCACTGAATTATGAGAGATTTGCATTTACCCTCTCTCTCTCTCTCTCTCTCTCTCTGTGTGTGTGTGTGTGTGTGTTTGGTTTGGGGGGGAGCGGGTGTCTTGCAAAAGATCTTAATTTTTCCCTATGTGAAGTTAAAAAAAAATGCATTTGTTTATTATATGGTTTGATATGGAAACCTCATTGGCAGAGGTAATAGAAGCTGTATCTTATGGTGAAAGTGTTGATATTTGACCATCCAATGATCTCTGTAGTATAGCGTGAAGGTTAGCTTTCCTTGTCCAATATCAATATTTGCTTGCATATTTAATTCAATTCAGTTGAAAAAATTGGCTATTCAGTCATAATACTTCAACATTCTAATGTGTAATACTTTCACATCCTAGTGTGTATGGTTGCCCCTAGTGCTATTTACTTTCATTTGTCATAACTTTTGTCGATCATCTGATGGTAAAACAATATTCAGTCAAATAAATACCCCTTTTTGAGGATATTGCCTGTATGAGACTGCATATTCACTATCCTGCTTTGCAATAGAGGTATGCTGTGTAATCATTATCTGTAAAGTCTTATGTGATTAATAATATTTTACTGAATGTTATCAAGCAGGAAGGAAAGCAGATATTGATTCAGTTACTGGAAAACAGCGGCTACTGTAAAAACAAACAGCCACAAATGGTTGGTACATTATGCCACTATTTCCTTTACCAACCCGTATAAAATGTTCATATATAAATATGCATGCAAGTTTCTCTGTAGACTGTATAAAATTTCACCTACCTTTTCAAATTGTGTTGCAAGAGAATTTGACATGGTGGAATTAGGTGATAAATTGTATAAAATAATTGCAGGAGTTCCGAGAGTATATAATGCTGGTTAATATACATATTGAGGAACCTGTTGGGGGGTTAAGAGGACAATATCAGGAAAAGAAAATGGAGAGTGGGGTTTGTGAGAAATGATTTTGATGTTGTACTTCAGCAAATATTTAGACCTCAAGAGGAATGAAATATGAAGTATCCAGAAGGTGTATTGTGTTTATAAGAGGTGTTTTAGTTATGGCCTACCTTGTTGCTGGAGTTTATGCAACAAACCTATTATCATGTTGCAAGGAACCTCTCATTTTTATTAGCATTCAGTTATAACACATGCAGCTTTCTCCTCTTAAATTCTAGTTGTGTAAATGCATCTCAATTTTTTCATCCTCTAGGCCTTTTCAAGAGCCTAGCTACTGAAAACAGTGTAATCTGACATCTTTATCCTTGGACAGAAGAGTTTGTTTTCTTTAGTTTGAGTTTTGGAGGATCTCTCCTTTTCTGTTGGTATGATGCCTATATGTAATTCTGGCTTTACTGAAATAAAGAAGAGCCACCTCATGCTGCCCAAGCCTTAAAGATTTTGTAGCTTTGATGAGCCGGTCCAACAAGCCATTACTCCTTGTTTAAGATAGGCTGCAAATATTGTTGCACAACTATAGAGTACATGAAATGTACTCTGGACCAAAATAATGGAGGATGTCTTTATGATAAAGACCTAGAAATTGAATGCTAGCAAATATAGCAATTTTAATGGGAATGTGTTGTTGCTGTAAGATTGGTTAATCAATGGGTAGAAGAAGGGAGAGATAGTGGAAAAGATGTGATTGCCATATGCTTGTGTGTGTGTGATATTAACAATTAATCAGATAGTAAGATCAGTTTTGCTCTGTATACATATTTCCGTAGATGAGCTCCATGGACAATAAAATATATATTAGCATAGCTAGCAATGTTGCTATTATTATTTACAAAGATTTTGTGGTCAGATACCATAACTCTGTAAGGATCCATGTTTGCAGTAATAGTTACCTGCTTTTGTTTGGCAGTCTGTTAATAAATCATATATATCAGTTTCATTATTAGACTATTTATGGTTGGCTGATTATTTTTGTAAGAGATATCCATTATTTGGCAGATTTTCCAGTACAGGGATGTGAAAAGCTATTCTATCTTGGTGTTCTTTTAGGGGTTTCTTCCAGGGCGCCAAGAGTGCAAGGAAAACCCATGATTGGTGACAGATTTTGGTAGTCCTAACTAAACTATGAAGAGAGTTCCTCTGCATGACCTCCTGTTCCCTAAATTCTGTTGAAACAGCAGCTCTTGTCCCTGCAAAGCCAAATCAAAAAACTCAAACTACGTTCATACAATACTATTAACTTTGCAGGGTATTGGACTTTCATTTGTTTTCTGTTGGGGCAATGTTCAAGAGTTTCAAGTGTTTGTTGAAGAAACTCTGACCTTAGAATTCAAATATTTATATTGAAAAAATAGCTCCTTGTATGTTTTAATTTGTACTCTTTCCTTTTAACCTAATCATGTTTCCTTTGATATTATACAAGTAAGATTTCATTCAACAGGTCGATTCTTCTCTGCTGGAAAGGAAAGTTCCAATTTGTTGCTAGCGTAAACCACTCTTTTTTCTGGATTGCAGTAAATCAATTGACATGATTGTGAAAACCCCCAAGAAAAAAAGAAAATGCAATCTCTGAGTAAAGATGTGGAAAAGATCTGCCTTTGTGATAAAAATAAATCATTAGCAGGCGTGAATATTGAATAAGTGGTATAAAATATTAACCACAAACGGTCAGGCGGGCCGGGTAAGGGAAAAAAAAATATAATAATAATAAAAGCTCCAAATTGGAAGCAGCAATTGCAAATTAATTTTACCGTTGCCTTGCTCGTTCGCCTCGCATGTCCATAGGGGTCAACCAAGAGTAGTTTTTTAAACTGGTGCCAAAAGGCACCGGTTTTAAAACAAAGGGATAAAATAAAAAATTTTATCAAAATGATGTTAAAGTAGAAAATGCCATTTGAAATGGCATTTTTTACTTCACGTCATCATTTTCTGGCTCGGTCCGTGAACGGGGTTGGGTAGAAATCGCCACTTAGAGTAGCGATTTCAATTGAATAAAATCGCCACTCCAAGTGGCGATTTCATTTGAGTTGAAATCGCCACTTAGAGTGGCGATTTCATTCCATTGAAATCGCCACTTCATGTGGCGATTTCATTTCAGTTGATCTCTCTATTCGGAATAGCGATTTCTATCCCGAAATCACCACTCCAAGTAACGACTTTCTCGGACTTAATTTTCTATGGGGACTTAAACGCTACGGATCCCTCCCTTCGCATAATCTTCTAGCAAATTAAAAGAGAGTTAGATGGTGGTTAATGATTCAGTATCAATCAGAATTATCTTGTTATATCTATTATCTTGTTAATCAGAATTATCTTGTTATATCTATTATCTTATTAATTAGAATTATCTTGTTATATCTATTATCTTGTTAATTAGAATTATCTTGTTATATATATATTATCTTATTATCTATTATCTATAACAAGATAATAGATATAATAATCAGAATTATCTTGTTATACCTATTATCTTGATAATAGGTATAACAAGATAATAGATAATAGAGGGTTAGGATCGCTGGGAGGCTCCGAGCGTTTAAGAAGGGATCGTGATCGGAAGAAAATATGCAGAAGCAGTGGTAATTTTAACTGAACTAAAATCGCCACTTGAAGTGGCGATTTCAATCCTGAAATCGCCACTTCAAGTGGCGATTTCAGGTGGCGATTTCATTTGGACTAGAAATCGCCACTTCAAGTGGCGATTTCAACCTCTTTGAAATCGCCTCTTGAAGTGATTTCTAGTCGTCCCGTCAGCGACCCTGCTGACGGGACCGAACCAAAAAAATGATGATATGGAAGTAGAAAACGTCATTTGAAATGACGTTTTCTACTTTAACACCATTTTGATAAAAACTTTTGTTCTCATTTTTTTTTAAAACTGGTGCCTTTTTTGGACCGATTTAAAAAACTACTCGGGCAACCAATCTTCCCAAGCTAGCACGGACTCTTCCCTAGTTTTGGCAAGGATCCATTGCGCAGCTAACGCCGCCGTGTCGGGATTTTTTTTTTTTTTTTGAGAAAAGAAAAAGAAGAAGAAAAAGCTTTGAGAAAGAACTACGCGGGTGGGTGGTGGCCAGCGAGAGACTGCCACGTACCCCATTTCAACGAAGGGGACGAAAGGCACCCAAGAAGGGGTTTCCAGCGGCCGAGTGAAAATCGGAAACCCTGCGAAAACCCTCGCCCCTTTGCCCTCTTGTTCTCTCCGACTCTTTCTTGGCCCTCTTTATCCTCTTCCGATCCCCATCTCATGGCCTCTCGTTGTCGCTCGATCTCGAGACCCGCCCTCTCTTTCCTCAGGTCTTCCATGAGGAAAACCAGCAGCCCGCTATCTCCTAATCTCCCCGCTCGCCCCATTCCACCTTTTCCGAGGCATGTTCGATACTTGCTCCCCTCTATATTAGAGTTTATTTTCCTGATTTTTTTGGGTTTTCATTTTAGGGTTCCTCGCGCGATGGCCTCCTTGCAATCTCTCCAGCCGTTCCACAGCGCGGTGTCTTCAGCTCGGCTGACCTCGCGGCTGGGGATAGACTCCACGGCGAGCTCAAGGGCGCTGTCCCAGGGTACGCTCTGCAGTTCCAACCCCGGAGTCTGATCCTCTCTCCCCCTTTCTCTTAATTATCTGGTGGAGTAAGACACCGGCTCACTTTGTTATTTGTTTATTTTTTGATTAGTTGTTTTTCTTTCGCATTAATATTGTCTTATCGATTTATGGTTTGTGTGATAGACTTTTCTCGTAAGATTTATGTGATTCTGAATTTTCTTTTGTTATATATTACATATAGTTTTGGTTGTCATATATTATACAATCTTTTCAAATTTAGTTTGCTGGGAAGCTCTATATGATCCGACATAGTGAAACTGCCATTTGACCTTGTTTTCTGGGATATGGTCAGCTGGATATTGTACACTTTTAGAAGGAGAAGGTTTTGCAGTGAAACGAATGTGATGGGGATTTACTATTATTGTTTCTAATACGGCTGATCCTCTTCTCTGAATGGTGTTATAATTTTTTGCATGATTTTTGGAAATAATGATGTGATAGCTAATCTCAGAAAGAGAATCTCGGCTTTGGCCTTCAGCTCCGGCCCTTGGCCCCGGCCTCCGGCTGGCCTTTGGCTTCGGCCTTTGACTCCGACCTTCAGCGGCGACTTCGGACTTTGGCTCCGACCTCCACTTTGACCTCCAGCGATGGCTCCGGCCTTTGGCTCTGGCCTTCAACAATGGCTTTGGCCATTGGCTTCGGCCTCTAGCGACGCTTCGGTCTTTGGCTCCGGCCTCCAGCGACGACTCGGCTTTTGGCTTTGGCTCTAACTTGGTGCCTTTTTGTATACACAATGACCCGCCTCAGGTAACAGAACCCGAGATTCGAGATCTGTTACCATATACCTCGCTTGCCGAAATCATGGGCAAGTGCTAGCACGCCCAACAGTTACCGCCACAAGCGGCCCCCATCCAGCAACGGCTTAACCACTTGCCGTTCGAAGAAGCTTATCCTAACGAGGAAGATTCGACGGTTCGAAAGGACAAAAAGAAAGGAACCTTTCAGATAGGTATAAAAGGACCCCGAGCTCAACAGAAAAGGGGGATCTCTCTCTCACTACGATACTACTGAGCGACAAGTTTACTAACTTGAGCGTCGGAGGGTCTCGCCGGAATACCGGTCCGGGGACTTCTTGCAGGTTTTCGAAGAAGGAAGACAACCTCTCACTCCATTTGGAGGTCCACCATAGATCTCAGCATGCCCGGTGCTCATTACCGGTGATTTGTCCGCATCAGATTGGTGCGTCAGGAAGAGGGGAAGCATCCGCACGCGGGGAAGATGAAAGTTCTCCCTGTGACCCCACCAATTCTGCAAGGAAGACGATGGTGACAACACGAGCACAGGAGGCTTCCATTAGCCAGGCCGCGGAGCGCATTCTGCGGCTGAGCAATTGGAGGCCAACCTTCGTGTTTGCCCCCTGCACAAATGAGCCAGCCTGACCGGCTTGAAGTTCTGGCTCACCAGGTCCAGGACCTGATGACAATGGTACGGGGATTGCAGGAACTGCTTTGCCGCTGCACCTCAACCCCTTCCGCCTGGTGAAGGGGTGCGGGGAATAATTCAGTCTCATCAAAGCAGGACCCCATCTGAGGTCTCCCGTCACTCACCTTCTGAGCCTCGTCGTCGAGAGGCCTCAAAGCGACGCCGGTCCTCCCATCATTCTGGTCGTTCCCACCAACGGCCGGACGAGAGAGAATCCAGACGGGTGCGCTCCTTACGCCGGCGGTCTTCTTCGGCTTCCTCTTCTGACTCATCTAAAGACGGCGCCCTCAGGAAGACTACCCGTCGGGCCGAACAACGGCTCGATGAGTATCATCGATGGTTGGAGGAGCTTAGCCGCTGGATCGCTGACCCTCACAGGACGGACTATGAGCACCGCCCCCCGCTTTCCAGACGCATCATGGAGGAATCGGTCCCGCCCCGTTTTCGTCTCCCCCAGTGGATCCGTACGATGGTGACGGACCCACTGGACCACCTGGAGAGCTACAAGGTCCTCATGCAGGTCCAGGAGCGACGAACACTCTTCTATGTATCGTTTTCCGGCCACCCTTCGCAAGGTGGCACGTGCATGGTACTCGGCTGCCGCCGCACAGCATCAATTCATTCCGACAGCTCGAGCAATTTTTCTGGCTCACTTTGATGCATGCCGGAAGATCCCACGAGTGGCTGATAGCTTATTCGTTGTCCAACAAAGGAGTGGCGAGACCCTGAAGGACTTTGTTGCTCGGTTCAAAGAGGCAGCATTGGATGTATATAACCTAGATGATTCTGTAGCCACTTTGGCATTAAAGTGAGGACTTCGTCCCTCTAGGTTTGCTATTCCCTAGACAAGAAGCCTCTGAGTTCTTATGCCGAGCTTCTGAGCCGGGCGCAGAAATACATCCGTGCTGACGAGGCGGATTCTTCCAGGAGGGAAGCTGACAAGAACCCCAGCAAGACCATCGCCTACTGAGCATGCCGGAGCACGACCCCGGAAGCCTGAGCCTCCTTACCGTCCAGATCGCCGGCCACATACGCTTATTCCTAAGGAGCAATTCACTCCCCTCATGGCTCCGATATCTCACATCCTACTAAAATCGAGGAGGAACCTTATTTCAAGCGTCGACCTCCTTGAAGTCTGGGACCCCGCAACAAGGAACTTTACTGCCGGTACCACGAGACTATAGTCATGACACCGAGGATTGCCGCCATCTAAAGAAGGCTATTGAGGAGCTTATCCAGCAGGGTCACTTGGGCAAATTCGTTCGAAGGGGAAACCTTCCTACTCCAGTTCCATCGGTGCCTCCGACACTTCAGATCGGCGTGGACAATGCTCCTACGGAGAAGACCATAGCTATGATTTCCTAGGGGGCAGGTGGTGGTTCAAAAAGACAGCGAGAGGGAATAGACTCTGTAATTCCTTTCTTTGGAAGGATTTATATGGGGTAGTTAATAAGCACGACGACAGCGTCGTTGTGTCCATGACTATAGCCAAGCATCATGTAAAAAGAATTTTAATTGATAGTGGGAGTTCGGTGGATGTTTTGAGCTACGAAGCTTTTGTTTGGATGAACCTGTTGAAGTCTTCCCTCCGACCCATCGCCACGCCTCTAATGGGCTTTACTGGGGACTCTGTGAGCGTTGAAGGGGAGATTGCCCTCCCTATCACGGCTGGAACCCCTCCGTGTCAAAGCACAATGGTCATAAATTTTCTGGTGGTCAGATCCCGCTGGCTTATAACGCTATCTTGGGGAGACCATGATTGAATTTGCTAGATGCCGTGATCTCCACTAAGAGATTATTGGTAAGATTCCCATCGACGAAGGAGTCGGAGAAATGAAAGGAGAGCAAAGCCCGCCACCGCTTTGCTATCACTTGTCTCCCAGTCCACTGGAGGCGGCATCGGCAATAACCTCTGAGCCGCTTGACCCCCGAGAGCTGAGGAGGGGAGAACCAGCCGAGCACCTTCTGACCCTCCCCTTGGGGGATGATCCGGCCAGGACCGTCCAGATTGGGGCGTTGCTTCCGGAGGAGGCACGCGGACTTCTTACTTTCCTGCGTGCCAACACCGACGTCTTTGCGTGGTCGTCCTCAGACATGCCGGGCGTCCCTGAGGAGGTGATCACACATCGGCTCAACCTCAGGCCAGAGTGTCGGCCGGTCCGACAGAAGAAAAGGAGCTTCGCTCCGGACAGACAGAAAGCTATAGACGAGGAAGTTCGCAAGTTGATGGCAGCAGGCCATATTCGGAAGTTCATTACCCGAATGGTTGGCCAACGTGGTGATGGTCCGTAAGACTAATGGAAGCTGGAGGATGTGCGTGGACTTCACCGATCTCAACAAAGCATGCCCCAAGGACAGCTTTCCCCTGCCCCGATCGATCAACTGGTGGACGCTACATCCGGCCATGAGGTCCTTAGCTTCATGGATGCTTTCTCTGGTACAACCAGATCAGGATGAACCCGACAGATGAGGAAGCTACCTCCTTCATAACTGAGAAGGGGTTGTACTGCTACAAGGTAATGCCATTTGGGCTAAAGAACGCGGGAGCCACCTACCAAAGGTTAATGAATAAAGTCTTCGAAGATCCAGATAGGACGCAACATGGAGGTGTACGTGGATGACATGCTAACAAAAAGTGTCCATGCCACCGACCATATCGCGACCTAACGGAAACTTTTGACAACCTTCGTCGATACCAGATGAGGCTGAACCCATGCAAGTGTGCATTTGGGGTGACAGCCGGAAAGTTCTTGGGTTTCATGGTGACCCGGCGGGGGATCGAGGCAAACCCGGACAAAGTTCAAGCCATCCTGGACATGAGGTCTCCCACCAACAAGAAGGAAATACAGCGCCAAACGGGAAGGGTGCCGCCTTGAGCCGTTTCCTGTCCAAGTCCGCTGAGAGGTGCCTACCTTTCTTCAAGGCGCTCCGCAAGGCCAATGGATTCGAATGGACGAAAGAATGTCAGAAGGCGTTCGAGGGGCTAAAGGAATTCTTATCTACCCCGCCGCTGCTATCCAAGCCAACAGGTGGAGAAGAACTCCTTCTGTACCTCGCGGCTTCTCCCGAGGCCGTTAGTTCTGTGCTGGTCCGCATGGACACCAATGGCATGCAAAAGCCGGTGTATTACACAGCAAGGTGCTCCATGATGCGGAGACCAGATACTCGAAGATCGAGAAGATTATCTTCGCGTTAATCGTGTCTGCCAGCGCCTGCGCCATACTTCCAAGCCCACCCGATCGCGGTGATCACAGACCAACCTCTAAGACAATTCTCGCTCGCCCGGATACTTCGGGTCGATTGGCAAGGTGGGCGCTCAAGTTGGGGAATTCGATCTATCTTTCCGCCCTCGGTCGGCCATGAAATCTCAAGTCCTGGCGGATTTTTTGGTCGAGTGCACTGGGGAGAGGAGCAACCGGAAGAGCCCTTTGCAAACCCCTCGCCTCTCGGAACCAGAGATGATGAATGGGTCCTTCATGTAGACGGGGCGTCAAATTCTCAAGGGAGCGGAGCAGGCCTCATCCTGGCCAACTCGGATGGAGTTGTAACCGAGTGCGCACTCCGCTTCCTCTTTCCAGCCACCAATAATCAGCGGAATACGAAGCTCTGCTGTCTGGGATAAGATTAGCTCGAGAGCTCGGGGTAAAGCGCCTTAGGGCGTTCACTGACTCCCAATTGGTCGCTGGCCAAATCGCAGGGGAGTATGAAGCAAGGGATCTCGTCATGTCCCGCTACTTAGTATGGTGCAGTCGCAAGCTTCTCTCTTAGCTTACTTTAATGTTAGCTACATCCCTCGAGGGGAGAATGCTAGAGCCGACGCTTTATCCCATCTTGCCACTTCAATTGATGGGATGCTGGGAAGAGCTTATGTAGAGCACCTGGAAGCCCCGAGTATTGACGTAACAAGAGAAACTCTGCCAGTTGAGCAAGCCTTCCTGGATGGACGCCTATGTCCGGTACTTTACCAATGGTACCCTCCCGGAAGACCCTGCCGAGGCCAAGAAACTCAAAAGATGGGCCCCGAAGTTTTTCATAATGGAGGAAAAACTCTATCGAAGGTCGTTCTCATACCCGGTTCTTAGATGTGTTGGCCCCACAGAAGCAGATTATATCCTGCGGGAGATACATGAAGGTATATGTGGAAGCCATCTGGGGGCAGAGCTCTCGCATACAAAGCCCTACGGCAGGATATTACTGGCTGACAATGAAGGAGGATGCGTCCAACTTGTCAAGAGGTGTGACAGCTGCCAGCGCCATGCTAACATTCAACATCAACCGGCGTCCCAGCTGACCCCCTGGCCGCACCCTGGCCCTTCGCCCAGTGGGGCATGGACATCCTGGGACCATTCCCTCCAGCCTCGGACAACGCAAGTTCTTAGTGGTAGAAGTTGACCATTTCACCAAGTGGATCGAGGCTGAGGCTCTCGCCAAGATCACGAGGGCAAAGTAAGGTCTTTCTTCTGGAAGTCTGTCGTGTGCCGGTTCGGGCTGCCGCACACCCTCGTTACTGATAATGGCCGACAGTTTGACAACACGGCCTTCCGGGAATTCTGCATCAGCCTGGGCATCCATCAACGATTCACCTCTGTGGGGCACCCCAGACCAACGGCGCAGCCGAGGTGACCAACGCATCATCCTCCAAGGGCTCAGGGCCGGCTAGATGGCTGCAAAGGGCGTTGGGTGGAGGAACTCCCCAGTGTATTGTGGCATACACACGACGCCACGAGCCCCCACTGGGAAACTCCTTTCAGCCTGGTCTTTGGGACCGAGGCAGTCATTCCGGTGGAGATAGGAGTCCCAGTCCCCGGACAAGTTATACCACGAAGAAAGCAACTCAAATCAGCTGCGGGCCGATCTAGATTTAGTAGAAGAATTGCGAGACCAGGCGCAACTTCGCATGGCGGCTTTCATCAGCGAGCGGCCAAATACTACAATGCTCGAGTACGGTCCAAGACGTTCCCATGGAGATCTCGTTCTGCGACGAGCTGAAGTATCAAAGCCAACGGAGGGCGGCAAGCTGGCACCAAATGGGAAGGACCATACGTGTCAAGGAGGTACTTCATCACGGGGCATACAAAGTTGAAGAGCTAGACGGGAAACCGCTTCCTCGCACTTGGAACGCGACAATTTACGCCGGTATTATCAGTAATGTGCTAACTTCATTAATTTGAATCTACTCGACAGATTGCTGTTCAAAATGTTTGCATTGTTTTTGAGTGATCACGCTTTGCACCAAAGACCGGCTCCGCGTTGGCACCAAAGACCGGCTCCGCGTCGGCACAAAGACCGGCTCCGACGGCTCCGCGTCGCACCAAAGATCGGCTTCGTCGGCAAAAGACCGGTTCCGCGTCGGCAACAAAGACCAGCTCCGGTCGGCACCAAAGACCGGCTCCGCGTCGGCAATTAAGACTGGCTCCGTCGGCACCAAAGACCGGCTCCGCGTCGGCAATTAAGACCGGCTCCGTCGGCACCAAAGACCGGCTCGCGTCGGCACCAAAGACCGGCTCGTGTCGGCAAAGACCGCTCCGCGCACCAAAGATCGGCTCTGTCGGCAATTAAGACCGGCTCCGCATCGGCCAAAGACCGGCTCCGCGTCGGCAACAAAGACCGGCTCCGCATCGGCACCAAAGATCGGCTTCGCGTCGGCAATTAGGCCTGGCCCCGTCGGCACTTAGGGACAGCGTGTCGGCGCACACAGTCCCGTTTTACGCGATGTCTAACGAGGTATTAGGCATTCCACGACTTCGCGTCGGCACGAGTGGGGTTGTATATTGCCTACGGTTCAACTTTCGTCTCTGCAACTGAAGTTGATCCCGCGTCAGTTCCCTAACAGAGAAATCGTGCTCTTCGGCTATTGGTTATTGGTTCATGACAACTCACACAAGCAAAATTAATTATGACTAAAGACAAGTGTCGAGAATCGAAATATTCATTGATGGCTAAAAGTTTACAAAATTGCCGATCTAAATCGGACTTGGGCAATACAATAAAAAAAAAACTAAGGGTCATTTGGGGTTGGATCGTCATCTTCAGGGACTTCATCCGGCTCCAACCCTTCAATCCCCTCGAGGTCGTAGAGTTCTTGGATTTTTTCCTTGCAATCCTGGAAGCCGGCCTCGTAAGTGAATGTCGTCGATTTGGCTAATTCCTTACTAAAGGCTTTAGACTTCTTGAAATCCTCTACGGCCTCTGCAGCTCTCTTCTCTGCCTCAAAGGTTTTTCGCTCGGCCTCCGTGACCTTTTTATCGGCCTCGACGGCCTTCCTCTTGCTTCGGTCACCGCCGCCTCCAAGTCGGCAATCTTGGCGTCGGACTGGCAGGCGACCTCTCTGGCTGCATCTATTTCAATGGAGGCGGAATGCAGTCGGTTCTTCAAAATACACATTTCTGATTCCGCTGCCTCCAGTCTCTCCTCGGCCATTCTTTGCTTCTCTTCGGCCGCCTGGGGTTATCCAGCTCGTTGGCCGCCCGACGCTGGGCAACTTCCAGCGCGTACTCGGCCTTCTCGCTCTTACCGGATGGCTTCGATTTTGCCCTTTAAAGTGGCCCGGGTATCCTCCAAGGCCATCTCTGCCTTTTCTGCCCTAGCCTGGAGTGATAGCATCTCCTCCCGCGACTGGTCAAGGGCAGCATCACTCAGGGTCCAAAGGTCCCTCATGGCAATCAGAGAGTTCAGTGCCTGGATGGAGTGTCAATGTTAAAAAAAAAAAACAAAGGCGAAAAGGATAATGGGGCAAGGCTCACCCAAAGATGTGCCACGGACGCCTCGCGGAAGAAGGTGGCCCTCCCCTGATGCCGGAGAAACTCCTGCACCTCTACCACAGATGCTTCGTCCAATGCCCGCTCGGCCCAGCGGCTGTGGTTCGCTAAGAGTGATTGGAAGGAAGGGTCGACGCCCTTCCTTTCCACTGACACGGGGGCCGCGGGGGAGGATTCCGCCTCTGACTCTGCTGCCTCGGCCCTTGGCTGGTGGAGGCGCTTCGGTTGTTGCCCCTTTGGGGGGCATGGTAACTGCTGGAATCGGCCTTATTGTTGCAAGGACCGGCTCCGTCCCCACGGCTTCGGGCGGGGTGAAGGTGCTTTTGCGACCTGCTCTGGAGAAGGATCAAGCAGAATGATAGGAGGGGGAGCCGAAACTGAAGGTGATCCCCTTTCTCCTGCTTGGCTCCGCCCGACTTCCTCGCTGGCCTCAGCCCTCACCGTGTCTTTCTTGGCGGGCTCGTCGGCTTGGGCTCTGGCCGCCTCGCGCATGCGCGGGGGATCCACAACTTTGGCCTTTCCAGCGTCGGCCCCCTAGCGTCGGCCCTTCCAGCATCGGCCTTCTTCAAAACCTTAGCGCGCAGGGGCTTCACAACTCTGGCCCCTCCAGCATCGGCCCTCCCCGCGTCGGCCCTCCTTGGAATTTTGGCGACGGCCCTCCTTTCAGCGAGGGGCTCATTCCCGTTGCCTTCCTCTTCTTGGTAACCGCCTGCCTGAGCTCGCGCAGCGATGGCGTCATCCCTATAAAAATAGGAGATAAGTAAAAAAAAAAGGGAGGGAAGAAAGAAGGAAAAAGGTGAGTAATCAAGTGCTCACCACCAGAAGGGACTAGGCCGGCAGACGAAGGTTCTCATCAACCAGAAGCTTATTGCATCGAGGGACATCGGCAGTCAGAAGTTGCCCGAATGCCATTCGATCCCTTGGGAGGATAGAGGAATCCCTATTGGCGTCGATGTTGGGTGTCCCCCAGCTTCCCTTCACCCCTTCGATATCAGCAAAAAAGAACTTATCCTTCCACCCTTTAACGGAGGTAGGAAGGTACAATTTAAGGATCCTAGTAGGTCTAGGAGTAAAGGACCACCAACCTGACTGTTTGCGAAGGGTATAGAAACTGCGGAATAAGGAGATACTGGCCTCTATGCCTTGAAGGTGACAGAGAACCAGAAAGCCAACGATGGTTCGGATCGAATTAGGAACTAGTTGGGAAGGTGTTAAGGAATATCGATCCAGAAGGTTAAGGATGAAAGGGTGGATAGGCAATCGAAGTCCTGCCTTAAAGAAGGCTCCGTACAAGGCAACTCTTCCAGGACAAGAAGTTACCCTGTTGTCAGGAGCGAGGTAGGATAGACGTAGGTTTGGCGGAAAACTATACTTGGCCCTTATGTTTACTATGTCTTGAGCAGACATAGTGGAAGCAGTCCCCTCGGGGGACTCCTTGACAGCGCCGGAGGGACCAGCAGCTGTTGGACGGCTCTGTGTGGAGGTCCGCCCGACGGTCAGATGACTCCCGGTTGCGGGGCGTCTGACCGGCCGCTCTCCGGCAAGGAGTGGTCGGAGGATGGGGTGGACCATTGGTTGGTAAAGAAGCGGAAGGTTGAGAAGGAGTGGGGGAACGACCCTCGGAATCAAAAATAGAACAAGAGGGCGAGGAAGCCATGGAAACTAACCTGGAAAGCTTGAAGAAGCACAGAGGAGAGAACAGACACGGGAGGCGGACGGCGCTGGCAAACTCAGGGGAGGAAGCTGTAACGTAAGAGAAGGGGGAATGGGAAGATAAGGATGATTTTTTCTTTTTATAGCTCCATTTCAAATCATCCCGTGGCCGTCCGATCTGGCCATGCGTCTACCTTCAAATGGAAGCCGCTTCGGTGGCCTACCGGCGTGAAAACACGAAAAGCTCCACCAATAGAAAGATGGCGGTGGCCTTACCGCAATGATGACGCTCGCCTTTTTACGACTCATTACTCGAGGGAAATCTTCTTCAATCCCAACAGCCCAAACAGACGAAATGATGGCGCGAAAGTCAGCCGCCCAGTGGATATTAACACCCCTTTCGTTGGTGATTATACGTTCACTCATCTCAGGGGCGGGGGGCATCTGATACGGCTGACCCTCTCCTCTGGGTGGTGTTATAACCTTTTGCGCGATTTTCGAAAATAATGATGTGACAACTACTCTCAGAAAGGGAATCTTGGCTCCGGCCTCCAGCTCCGGCCCTTGGCCCCGGCCTCCGGCTCCGGCCTTTGGCCCCAGCCTCCAGCTCCGGCCTTTGACTCCGGCCTTCAGCGACGACTCCGAACTTTGGCTCCGGCCTCCAACGACGGCTCCGGCCTTTGGCTTCGGCTCTAACTTGGTGCCTTTTCTGCATACACAATGACCCGCCTCAGGTAACAGAACCCGAGATTCGAGATCAGTTACCATATACCTCGCTTGCCGAAATCACGAGCAAGTGCTAGCACGCCCGGCAGATACCGCCACAAGCGGCCCCCATCCAGCAACGACTTAACCACTTGCTGTTCGAAGAAGCTTATCCTAACGAGGAAGATTCGACGGTTCGAAAGAGGACGAAAAGAAAGGAACCTCCCAGATAGGTATAAAAGGACCCCGAGCTCAACGGAAAAGGGGGGATCTCTCTCTCTCTCACTACGATACTACTAAGCAACAAGTTTACTAACTTAAGCGTCGGAGGGTCCTCGCCGGGAATACCGGTCCGGGGATTTCTTGCAGGTTTTCGAAGAAGGAAGACAACCTCTCCACCCCATTTGGAGGTCCACCATAGATCTCAGCATGCCCGGCGCTCATCACCGGTGATTTGTCTGCATCAGTTTCTATTATAAATGTTTTCAAAAGATGGAGACATGGGCAACATAGAACCTGAGATGCATTCACGTGAAGCAATGATTTGACACAGGTAGAAAAAGGGTATCGAAGTAGACTAAAAAATTACATTAAAAAAATAAAAAAAAAGGTTTAAAATTTTTGTATGTTATAAAAAAAAACTCAAAATTGAGTAGAATGAAAAAAAAAAGATTCATGTAACTAACCCCAACTAATCTTAAATTAAGGCCTTGTTGTTGTTTTTAATATAGATGCTTTCGCTCAATAGACACTAATGAGAAGCTTAAGTCTCATTTAACTCTTATGAGACTATCGCCAAATGTCCTGATCAAGAGTTGAAAGGGCTTATGGATGTGTATGAACAACACATGCAAAAGAAGATTGGGTCAATTGGTAAATCAAACCTTAAGAATGAATTTGAGAAAAAAGAAGATTGGGGCTTTCTTAGGCTTGTTCTAGAGCTTAATGAACATAGATGTTTGGTAAATATGCAAATGCTTTTTTCAGTCAGGGTTGGAGAATCTGCATAGTAATTTCTTCGTGCCATTTGAAAGACTATTAAAATGATCTTAAGGGGCAATCTCTTCAGTCAATTTTGTATTTCATTTATTGCTGTCATTTGATTAGGATGCATCATCATTCATCACCATTTGTTTTAATCACAAGCTTTTTTAGTAACACTTCTGATGATATAGTTGCAAATGGAGGTCAGAAGGTTGATAACCCTGATTACATTCTTTAGAATAAGGGAAACTATTGACTAATTGCAACAGGAAATATTTCTTTGATGTATTGATTTCAGCAGAACTATTGTTAAAACAACAATAGAGAAACTAGTGAGTTTTCAATTATTGTAGGTTTACATCAAGGATTTGCCTTAAGTCTGTATTTTTTGTATTAGTTATGGATGAATTAATCAAACATATTCAAGATGATATCTCGTGATGTATGTTATTTGTAGACGATATAGTATTGATTGATGAAACTAAATCTGGAGTAAATGCTAAGCTAAAGATTTGAAAAGAAGCTTTAAAATCTAAAGGTTTTAAGATTAGTAGAACTAAAACTGAATATATGAAATGTAATTTAGTGGAAGTAGAAATATAAATGAAGAAACAGTGAAGATTGCAAGCCAAGAGATATCAAGGAGTGAAAAATTTAGGTATTGAGATTAATTATCCAGCAAGAATGTGAAATAGGTGAAGATGTGAATCATAGAGTTAAAGCAGGATGGATTAAGTAGAGGAGTGCTTTGGGAGTATTGTATGATTGACGCATCCTATTAAAATTGAAAAAAATTATATAAAACCGTTATTAGGCTAGCTACGCTATATGGAATAGAGTGTTGGGCAATACTGAAATAATGTGAATAAATTAAGTGTAACAGAAATGCACATGTTAAGATGGATATGTGGTAAAACTTTAAAAAATAGAATTAAAAATAAACATATTAGAGGAATGATAGGAGTAGCCCCAGTTGAAAATAAAATGAGAGAAAATTGATTACGGTGGTTTGGACATATACAATGAAGACCTTTAGATGCTCTAGTTAGAAAGAGTGATCTTTTAACAATCCAAGGTAAGGATAGAGGTAGAGGTAGACCTAAACTAACATAGACAGAAATAATTATAAAAAAGATATAACTATTTGTAATTTGAATGTCAACTTAGTCTTGAATAGAATAGAGTGGAGGAAGCAGACCCCATGTAGTTGGGAAAAAGGCTTAGATGAGTTGAGTTGAGTTTATGTAATGATTTCAGCAGAACTCTCAAAATAGCAAAAATTGTGGCTGTAATGTCTGTTGTTAAGCGTGCTTTTATCATTTGTAACTCAGCTGCTTATTCATGAGCATATAAATTTGCAGCATGCAGTTATACATTTCTCTGGCCTTTCTCCTGAGTTGCCCATATATTTCTAGCTCTTCGAGTTTGAAAGTCTTATTTAAATGTTTCTTGAGCAGACAAAAACTCCACCATCTTATTGCTAAAGCTATGGGTTGAAATCCATATGCATGATCACAGAGCCTTGGTACCAGAGTTGCAAACTTAACATACTCTTTTCTTCAAGGCCATATGGATTTTTTATCATTGTCAATTGTTAGAGTGGAAGCTTTGCCAACCATTTCAATCTTTGAATATAAACCATATTCCTATGTGCTAGAACATAATCTTTCTTACATATACTTAATCTGACTCCCATAGTTGAATGATCAGAGATGAGTTAGAACACTTCATAGCATTCTAAGACTCATCACGGTCCTCTAAGTCCCACTATCAAACCAGTCAAAAAGAAAGTGAAAAAAAATTCGGAACCATTTGGCATGTGCTTTGGCTTCCATTCTTCATGCTTTAGATGATACCTCCTTTTGTGCTTATGCACTTATTGAACATGGTGCTGATCCATCATGCTGCAACTTATTGATTTCTTTAATTCGGAGAAGAATTTTTTTTCACTTCTGTTGTCAAATGTTTTTTGAAATTATCATTTTTTGCTGAATGGATTTTTCCTCCTTTCTGTGGAATGACTTTTAGAGGGCTCTTTTTCCACCATGAATGGTTGAAATATTTTTTATATATGAAAAAAATAGCCAGGAAAAGGAGAAAAAGTGAAATATATTATGAAATAAAGGCTAAAGTCGTTTAGTTTTTTTATCCACAAAAACTAGTGGTTTTGAAGTTGGTCTCTTCCAGGACATACTTAAATAATGTAGGGCCCTCAAGTATCAGTGAGTTTACCAGTGCTTCTTTGAGGGATATACAGGCCTTATTGACTAAAGATATCAACAAGTACAAGTTAGGCTATTGATCCAACGGTTTAAAAGACATACAAGGACACTCTAGAGGCTTGAAGTTGAAGACTACTAGAAATGTGTCATTAGGTGGATATCATGACTTGGGAAGCATCCCTAGTGTTTGATGTTAAAAAAATAAAGAATAAAAAATAAAGCCTTCATCCCAAATTAGTTAGAGTTGGCTAAATGAATACTTTTTCATCCTCAGTGTTTGGTGTGTATAGTGGAATATCTTCTTGATGTTGGTTGGTGTTTGCATGGTTATCTCTTAATTATACAAGAAGCAAGCTAACCAAGGTTTTCAGTCTCCATAGTGGACCCTGTACTGGTATCGGTCAGGTCAGTACAATATGCCCTTGTAGGCGTGTTTGAGATGTCGGATGGGATTGGATTAGATTGGATTTTCAATCCAATTCAGTGTTTGGGAGAATAGGAGAGGGAGTTGTATACTGTGGGTCCGATCAAAATATTAGCTTGGCATGCCTAAAAAGGTTGGATTGTCAAAACTTGTTTTTTTGTTTTGGTTTTTTTTTTTTGGGGGGGGGGGGGATTGCTAATCCAATCCCACCTCAATCCACTATGGGTACCAAACACACCCCTATTGACACATGGTAGATGCTGGAGTGGGAACAGCAGATGCACCATGTGTTGGTATGGGGGTACATCGAGCTTCCATACCATATCAGTGCTATACCAAGTTTCTACAGGATGCCTCATATTGGTGGTACAGGTAAGTACTGAAAATCTTGAAGCTAACCATGTATGGGTACCAAACACACCCCTATTGACACATGGTAGATGCTGGAGTGGGAACAGCAGATGCACCATGTGTTGGTATGGGGGTACATCGAGCTTCCATACCATATTAATGCTTGCGACTTCTGCATTCTAGGCTGCTCCTGAAATTCATTTTCTAAAAATTTGAATTGAGTAGATTTGACAATTTACTTTGGAAGATGATAAAAATGGACAGTTGTTTTACATTTGATGTATTGATTCAATGGAGTCCAATAGGAGACTTTATTTTTGAAATGGTTCTACTTTTGCAATTTTTTTCATCTTGGCTTCTATTTCCTTTGCAAATCCCTACTCTAGATTCATTAATTATGCCATATCAATTCTATGATCTATGAAAGATGAACACTGTTGTGTAGGTTAAATAGGATTGTCTGAACTGCCTACATACCAAACAGGCGAGGAAAGAGGCTTGACATATTTCTTAGTTGGATGATGAAGTTTACAGATGAATATTTGTGATTTCATGATCTGCAATATTTTCTATGAGGCTGTTTCTACCATCATGCGATTGCTAGGAGTAGGATGCGATTGCTAGTGAGGGACTACTCCAACATGTTATAAATTCCAAGGTCGAAAGTTCCTTGGTAAGCTCAACCCAACTGTTTGATGGCAGGCAGAATTTTAGGCCTGTCATGTATTATTCAAGGAGCAAAGGTTTCAGGAGATTATTTAGTGTAAGTTCTGTGGAGGATAGGAAGTAAGTGGAGATCTAACTGACTAGTACTAAGCATGATAAAGGCAGCAAACTGCTGTTGATGATCCGATATATACACTAACAGACTAATTCTAAGCATGATAAAAGCAGCAAACTGCTGTTGAGGATCCGATGGATACACTTCACCAATATGGTAAACTTTGTTAGTCTGGTTCTGGAAAGCATAACTCTAGGACAGTGCATTGCTTCAATTTGATGAGCGATGTGTTAAGATACTATGTCAGAGTAAGAGTAACAAGGTCGACCTGGTTGTTTCCCTGTCAAAATCCCTATTTTCCATACATTTAGTTCTAGGTGAGGGCAAAGGCATTGTGCGTCTATTTCTTGCGTCCTGTTAGATGTGGCTCTTCCCTTGTTTTGTTATTATTTGGACTTGCAGAGAAATATCTGCCATTGTTGGTTTTATGCTTGACAGAGCTTTATAGATGTGTCAAGGCAGTCATCAATTTCTAATTATTCTATCCTTGAACATCAGTCACAAACTAATAGATAAGCTTATACTGTAGTTGCATCTATGATAGTAGCCAAGCTATTCAGCAAAAATCAATAATTCTCATTCCAATGCTTTAAAAGATGAGTCATTTCTTTCTCTGTAAGAGGATATGCTCAGATAGATTCATATGCTTTGACCGCAATAAGTAAGAATAATTGAAATTGCCCTAAACAACTAATGGAATGTCATGTTTTCCCTTATTAATTGGTTCGTGATTTCACTAAATTGTTCATATTTTTGCTTGCTACTTGAAGTCTTGGTTTAAATTCCATTAATGCGTGCTGAAAGATTATGAAATGCATATATAGATGCTAATATGACAACTAACAGAAAGAGCTCTCATGAGCCAGAGACTACTCAGTTGACCTAATTTTCTCGTAGAATTAACATTCTATGGATGACAAAGTAAGATGGGTCAAATTCTGCAAATTATTCATTATTTGTTTAATAAAACAAATTGTTTGTTATAATTTTGGTTGAAGTGATAAATAATAACTAACTTTTATTTTGGTTACATGTAATTATATTTTTGTTAGATGGAAATTTTCTTGAGAAATACTTATTATCTTAGAAATGGCTAGCAATAAAATTCCCACATTATCACTCTCAATTATGTTCTTATTTTCAGATCACAGCATTTGGCTGGTTGTACTATATAATGTTGTAATGGCTGGGACTTAAAAATGGTTAACAGAAAAGAAAAGTCTTGCCGCACCGCGCGTGATGATTGGCGTACGACACATCCGCGCGCGTGCCAAAGATAAAAAAAAATATTTTTGGCCTTGGCATATGTGCGTGCATGCACCGCGTGCTAATCACTATGCGCGGTGCATTTGTTCCATGCCATACATGGTGCAGCAAGACTTTTTCTAACAAGAAAAAAAAAAGAAAAAAAATTTGTGTAAACGCCTTAATGCTTTTCTGAACTTTATGTGATCAAATCAACTGTCATATGATGTCTATTAAGTTTTTGTTTTCATTACCATTGAATTGATGCTTTATCCAAGGCATGGCGTTAATGTGTTTCGTGTTTGTCTTTCAGAAAGCGGCCTTTCCGTGCCTCGATAATATGCTGTGTTGGCTGCGGATGGAGTTTACCTCAGAACTTTCTTAGAAGAAACTTTGATTTGGACACTTGCAGTTTTGAGACGCAATTTTGAATTGAGTTCATTTTTGTAAGACACTCGTCTTGCTCAATTTATAAATTATGTTACACTCCTTACAAAGGACTAAGGAGGGAGCTGATTTATTTGGGGTTACCGTACTGGTTGTGTTTCTCATAATATCTGTAACTCGTTGGTGGATATCATATCTGTTCTAAAACCATGATGAGCTGCAATTCTCAAACTTGTCATTGGGAATCCATTGAATATGTTGTCACCTGAGGATGCATTGAATGGGCTTTGAATTGAATTAACCAGCAGGTTGGCCTTTCCATTGTATGAAAAGATTTTTTTAAAAAAAATTATTTTTATTTTATTTATTTTATTGTAATTGTATGTGTGCGTGCATGTATATTTGCATGGTATTGGTGCTTGTTTGGGTTCAAGTGCATCTTCCACAGTACTGGAATGGGGGTCACAAGTCCTATGTGGCTGCATCACATCTTCTTATTGATCCACGTAAATCTTACACGGCTTGATACGATATGGTAAGAATATCATTTTAAATTTTGACGTAACGTGCATTAATATATTTAGTTTTTTTTAAATTTTTGTATAGATTATGTTTTCTAAATGGATGTCGTAAATTTATAATACGGTATTGTAAATTTACAATTGGGATGTCGTAATTTATTTTGGCTTTTTGAATGGATGTCTTAATTTTAAAACTACGATATCGTAAGTTTACATCTGGGTGTCATCTTAAATTTTGACGTGATATGCATTAATATTTGTTTAACTTTTTTTGAAATTTATGTACAGACATGTTTTCTGAGTTGGTGTCATAATTTTGTAATTACGGTATCGTAAATTTACAATTAGTATGTCATAATTTTTTTTGACTTTCTTAATGGGTATCTTAATTTTATAATTATGGTGTCGTAAGTTTACAACTGGGTCTATCTTAAATTTTAACGAATTTGTGTACAGACACGTTTTTTGAGTGGATATTATAATTTTATAACTATGATATCGTAAATTCACAGTTGGGATGTCATATTTTTTTTTTTTACTTTCTTAATGGATGTTTTAATTTTGTAATTACGATATTGTAAGTTTACAACTGGGGTTTAATCATAAATTTTGACGTGACGTTCAGTTTTTTTTTTATTTGTGTATAGATATATTTTGAATGGTGTTATAATTTTATAACTACGGTGTCGTAAATTTAATTGGGGTATTGTAAAATTTTTTTTGGCTCGTAATTTTATAATTATGGTCGTAATTTTAAAACTAGGGTGTCGTAATTTTTTTATTGGGATGTCATAAAGTGTCTTAATATTTTTTACTGGGTGTCATATGCATATGGACCAATAAGAAGGGACGGTATATCTCATGTAGGACTTGCTACATCGAATGTGCTGTATAAAGTTTTTTCTAATTTAAAAATAATTTTTAATTATTAAGTATATAAGTAATATTTAAAATAATTATATATGGCTACATAAAAAAATTGTTATGATAGCTATTTTTACATTATTAATAAGAAATTTGATATAAAATTTTAAAAGCCTATCATATTTTAAAGCTTTAGTAGGATTGGATTTGGGACAAATTTGGTCCTAATTAAGCGATAATGTCTCATGTCTTCTTCAAAGTTTGGGGTAAGCTAGGTAAGGTTAAATAATGGTTCTAGTTTGTTTTGAAATAGTTTTACAGTTTTAATTAAGGTCAAATCTGTCTTGAATTAGTTTGAGTCTATTCAATGGGTTGCGAGCAATTCAAGCTTATTTTCAGGTATAGATACGTAGATTGCCAAGTAAATGTTGTCCATGAACATATTCCTTGCTATGGTATGGACCACTAGCATAACCAAAGGTAGTCATTCTCTATATTTCTTATTTATTTTAGGTTTACTCTTTAATGAATAAATTTTATTATAAAATTGGTCAACTTTTTTGTAGTTCTATTTATTCATGATCTCTTCTTCTTGGTTAAGGGAATTAGATAGGTAAATCAAATTCTCACAGGGATTATTTATCTATGAAATAAGAAAAAATAACTTACTCATTGAAAAGTGATTTAGTGTTTTACCAGTCTAGTAGCATGGTCCTTTTTTATTTTTAAAATATATTTATCTTCTAACATGATTCTTACTTAAGGATATTGATAAGTATAGATACCGATAAGTCTAGCTGATTTTTTTTTCTCAATCTATGTTGTTCATCATTTTTTTAATATCATTATTATTTTTTTTTCCTGCTCTCAATCTTTTTTTTTTTTTTTTACAGATTTTGATCGCATAGAATGAAGAATAGAATTAGAATAATGGTCTCTGCCCACATCATCCTTGACTAGATCTCTACCCTCATTAATTTTTTTTATATCATTATTTTTCTCTTTTTCTTGTTTCAACTCATATGGCCATATTTGATAAAGAAAGACTTTTTTTTTATTTGAGCCCATGGTCATGTTTGATAAAAAATAGAGGCAAGAAAAAATTCTTTCTCCCATCTAGCCTTTGATTACCATTGCATTGCTTGTAACAAGGGCACGAGAAGATGCTGTGTACAGTTTTAGACTAAAACTTTACCTCTTACAAGCTAATTGGATTAAAAATATAATTAATGTTTTATGAATAAAAATTATATTATTATTTAACTAGCAAATAATAATTTTTTTAAAAAATAAAATTTATTAATGATAATATTGAAAGTATAATGAAAAGTATTGTTTAGTATAAAAAAACTGAAGATCTAATATATATATATATATACTATAAGATAAGGATGCAAATGAGGCTTGCAAACATAAAAAGGTATTATATAAAAATTGAATAGGAATTTTCAACTTACTTAAAAAATTATAATAATAATAAAAAAAGAATACGAAGCAAGCTATTCTTCAATGTGTAAAAGAATATGAATTAACTATATTTCTAAATAAGTTTTGTTCGATAATATATTAAGAAGAAAATATAGATTCTTGGAAAAGATTTATGTCCAAAACAAAGAGAGAGAAGCCTTTTATTTCTCCGGTGATGAGCAACTTTGGAAGACTTATACCTGTCTGATAAATCGATCTTCTTCCAAAGAAAAGAAAAAAAAAAAAAAAAACTCTCAGAATCATTCGCCTAGACACGTGTCCTTGAGTTTTGAGTTTAATGAAAGAGCTGAGTGATGCTACGTTGGACTGATGTGAGATCAACCTTACTCGGTCCCAGAGCCACCCTTCCGTTTTTAAAAAGGGAAGATGCTTGGCAGCCCCATGCGACACCTCTTTCCACATGAGCTTCGAGGATATCTCTCTCACAACGTTCGTTGAGCAGTGAGACATCAATGATACTGAATTGGCGCAAGCAATTACAATGCAACGACAAACGATTGCCGTAAAACCTTCGTTGCAAAACAATCACGTTTGCGATTGACCATTCTTCATCACAAATCTTGGAACAAGTCGCGGATTCTGGACCGAAGTTTTTGTGTTCTGAATTATTCGTTGGACGCATATAACTCGTCTCCCGTATAGCTATACGGATATAAATATGAAAAAAAATAATAAAAAAAATACTAGATAGGGCATTTTAAGTTTGAAAACTTCTATTTACACCGTAAAAATTATTCTCCACATCTCCTACTTAAAAAAAAAAAAAAAATTCTAAACTATCCTTAAATCCCTTTCTCATCACAAAAATTTCTCTTTGCACCCTCCACATGAACATACCCTCCTTTTCTCTCCTTTCCTATCACTCCGTTCGACATATCAAGGCCGAATGAAAGCTTTTCGTTCAGCCCTGATAGGTCGATTAAAGGCCTTCTGTTCGGTCAATCAAGGTCGAACAGAGGCCCGACCAAATAGAAACCCTATGTTCGATCATGCCAAATCAAACAAGGCTATTTGTTCGGCCATGCCAGGCCGAACAAGATCACCCTTTGTTCGGCAGAGGGGCAAGAGAAAGCCTAGGGCTAGAAGAGGAGAGCCAGTGTCGAGGGAAGGGGGCCAGAGTTGTCAGGATTGAAAAAAAGAACAGGAGGGAGCTAGGGGCCAAGAAGGTTCAGAGCGAGACATCCTATCGATGAGGGTTGTTGCATCCATTCGCTGCCGCCGTGCCGTGCTGTAGCCACCGCCATCGGTGCCACGCTGCTCGCCGATGCCGATTGGAAAAAAAAGAAGGAAAGAGAAGAGAAGGGTGTCGATTGGGTGGGATAAGAAAGAGGGGTGTGAAGAGAAAAAAATTGAATGAGGAAGGAATTTAAGGGTAGCTTAAAAATTTATAATTTTTTTAAAAATCAAGAGAGAGTAATTTTGTTCTGTGTAAGTAGAAGTCCCTTTTAAGTTCCCTAGCCGTGTAAATTGGCTTTTCCCACCGCTGTTCCGTTTTCGGGCCTTACAGCATGATAGAACGGCTAATTTATTTCCCCCCTAATTCGAAAATTCCCCAACCTTCGTTTCCCCAAAAGTTAGGGTTTGAGTTGTCGACTCTAGCGACAAATAGAAGGGGGGTTGTAGTCGCGGAGATTAGAGATGGGCTCCTCTTCGATGCCTCGAAGCTCGAAACCTGGGCGGCAATCCCCCTTCTTTCGCGATCTCGCCTCTCCGATCTCTGCCCACCACCGCGGCGGCCGCTTCGCCACCTCCGGCCAGGCTGCCGCCGTCTCCGCCCTCTGGCGGGAGAACTTCTACTCCTCCGACCCCCCTCCGCCTCCCGTCTTCACCCTCGACGACCGCGCGGACTTCTCCCCCGAGCCGACCCTCGCCGAGCTCCCCCGCCCTCGCCGCCGTCCCGGTCTGGCACCAGGAGCTGGACCCCGCCGCCGCTCGCCAGGGGCGGCAGCGCTTCCTTTTCCCGCTCCCCCTCGCTCTCCTCTCCCACAGTTTTGAAAACTAGGGCAGAGCCGAATGGGTCCGAAGTGAAGCAGGCGGCGCCCAAGAGCACCGAAAACCCGAGTTGGTTCCACCAAGGCGAGAAGGGGAGGGGTTCTCCGGTGGATGGAGTGGTCGAACCGGGGGCGTTGCTTATGCTTCCGCCGCCGAGGGAGGTGGTGAGGCCAGAGGCGCAGAAGAGTAGCAGCGTGCCCAATGGAGGGCTTAACGAGGAGGAATGGGTCACTGTTTTTGGGTATGGTTTCAAAATTTTGAAAATTTCCCCCTCAATTTGGATTGTGGTCTTTTTCAATTGAATATTGACGTAAAATTTGGCTCTATTTATTGAAAGAGTAATGCCCTAAAGTTAATCATGTAAGGACATTTTTTTAATAATTTTTTTGAACTCATGTATGATATTTTATTAATTAAAAGATTTTTTTTTGATTCATTATATGCTGTGTTTTATATTTATTAAGGTTATGATGAACTCCATAAGGTTAGGGCAATGGAATTAGAATTATGATGAAGTTCATAACGATGGGACCTAAGTTTCTAAAAACTCTAATCTAAAATATTTTCGGAGGATCATCGAGTTGGGGATTGATGATTCCAGTAAGATTGGCACATTCTATGTATGCTCAATGAAGAGAATGGTTAGACTCGCAGCCACTTGTATAGAGACACTGATACAAGGATATGGGTGCTCATTAGGGTATGAGTTCACTGAATTGATCCACACTGAAAACATCTTATGGAGATTTTACTTACTTGTCAAAAGATGGTTTACTTAGTGGGAGTTGTGCAAGTGATCCTTAGACCTGAGATTATCATAGAATCTTATGCATATGAATCTATATTTTAGTTCATACTTATTCATGACTAAGTCATGTACGGGGTGTTCATGGATATGAAGGATTGTGTATGAAGGTTATGAGTAGGTCAACAAGGAATCGATCATTCCTAGTTGGAGGAGAAGTTATCCTATATAATCTCATCAAATGATGATTCAAGAAGTCTTTGATCAAAGCAAAATGAAATTAGAATAGGTTTCTAATTTTTTATTTGTCGAGTCTTTATTATTGATTTGAGATTTAAATGAATAAAATGTTAGGGTTTGATATTTTTTCATACCCATCACTTATTCGGAATAAAGAGAGATCGAAGGATTGAATTGTACAGTAACTTGCCACTAAAGGGTTTTTTGGTAATTCCATCAAATTCCTCATTTTCTAGGTAGGCATGACACATTGCTAGATGTCAATCATGTCTTATAGGTTTTTATGAATTAAATTTATTTAATTTATGAGTTAATTTGAAAGATGGTTTGAATTGGCAACTAGGGTTAGCACGATTTGACCTAATTCGGTTAGTCAGTTTCTAATCGAACTAAATCGACTTAAACCTAGACCCACTGCTCGCTAGATAAGGAACCCAATGGGTCACACACATAAGGAAATTGGTCAAAGAATCATTTTAATAAGATTATTTAATTTAATTGGTTAGCCAATCAGCATGCTAGCACATGTGGCTAACTATCACTCCAATTTGGGTCGAAATTGATTTGAACCGGCTTAATTAATTGATCCAAATTAATTTTAGAATTAATTTGGGATAACCTCTGACCTGATCAGTCATTTATTGGATTGGATAAGGTTGAATTAATAGAGTCCAAGAGATATGGGACTCTCGGGAGGGAAACTATGCGCGGGCAGAATTTTCAAGAGGCGCCTAAGAGTTCTTCTAATTTAAGGTACTAGGAGGTGTATTTTTTTGGAATTTATAGGTCCATTGAACGTGGAGAACCTTATCTTGATGTTATTGGATTGGATAAGGTTGAATTAATAGAGTTCAAGAAACATGGGACTTTTGGAAGGAAAACTATGCGCGTGCAGAATTTTCAAGAAGCATTTAAAAGACCTGATTTAAGATAATAGAAGGCGTATCTTTTGGGGATTTATGAGTCTATCTAAACATGAAGAATCTTATCTTGACACATGACAAAATTAGAGGCTATCTGATTTAAGGTGCTGAAAATTATAACGATGTGTCTCTTGATTTAAATTGAAATGAATTTAAATATTTATATCCTTTCAGAAGGACGTGGAATGGGTTGTATCCCTTCATTTGATGTCTCCTCATTTACTATTTAAAGGGGGTGGCACATATGGGATAGCATCGGATAATTTTTAGCAATCCTTATTAAGACAAGAGTCTTCTCTCTCTCTCCCGTTCCTACAAACCTTAGTCAATTTAGGACAACTCTTTTCTTAGCCTAATACAAGTTTTATTAGGTTTAAGAAAAGAGTAAAAGGGTCCTAAGAGGCAAGCCAAGAAGTTAAGAAGCCAAAAAGAGGTTTAAGTCAAGTTCGTGAGCATATCTTTGATCCAATTCTTGTGTGGATCACCATTGGAGGGTGAACACTTAGGCGTCTAGTGGAAAAGATTGGATAACCGACTTCCTTCTTTCTTTACCAAGTATTAAGGTACGTTTCTCTACATATTGTTACATTTCATGACTAATTAATTGTTATAATCAAGGGGTCTTGGGTCTAAGGTTTCAATTGATTAGGGTTTCAAGGTTAAATTTTTTTGAAATCCAGCCTTCCGCTACATGATCGGAACCCAACATTTATGGCACTCTCCTGCTGAGATTGACTTGAAATTAAGTATATGTGATGATTGGAAATTTAGCTATATCGTAATCATTCTCCTGTGGAGTTTACATAATTTAGTATTTTTATGGTTAAGATTTTAAATCTTATGAAACAGAACTGTTCTTGATTTTGTCCGGAATGGGATGCTTCTGTCTCAATCCCCGATCTGATCAGGCACATTCACTTGGGATGTTTATTTTAAAAAATATTTATAAATTTAAGTATTTTATTTAATTTTTAAGCATATTTAAACTTCAAAGTTTATATTTTTAGTATAAATTAGATCTATCTAAAATTAATACTATAAAAGTATAATGGCTCAGATGGAATGGAACAGGATGGAGTGGTTGAGATTGGTCTCAAAATCTCTTTAAATGAAACATCTCGGCTGTCTTGACCTTTATCCCCGCTGAGACTTGAATCACTGCTTGTGGTTATTAGAAATTTGCCAATGTTTGTGACATTCTTCTGTTGAGATTAGGTATAACTTGAGCAGAAATTATTTAGAGATTTTTCTGGTAGAGACTCATATAGCCAAGTTAAACTTTAGATGATGTTGAATTCTGTTGAGATTAAGTATAATTTATTATGTAGGGATTCTTCTGGTAGAGACTCATATAGCCAATTGAATGGTTTTTGAGATTAAGTATAACTTTAGATGATGTTGAATGGTTGCTTGTGAGTTTGAATGGAAGACTTTGGATCAGATATTGTTGATTTTTTCTCCTGACGTTGACTCTGGTTTCGGAAATTGTTGCTAAGGGCAGGAGACTATTCTAGAATTCTATTATTACCAGAGCATTATTCTTCATTGATGTTGCTACTTCTCTACTAGCTTCTATTGTTGGTTATGTATTGTTTCATGAGTAGTCTCTAGTCTTAAATATCATTGAATTGTATCTGTGAAGACCCTTCTGGTCAAAGATAAAAATGGCATGGTTCATTTTTAGTTGAGGTCTAGAATTGTCACCATTAGATGACATGTCTCATTGTGAAAGCTGCATTCTGGTTGTTTTGAATGGCTTTTTGTGGTTTGGAGAGCATCAGTTTTTGGAGAGTATCAGTTTCTCCTCTTAATTAAAGTTGGTTATCTTCTTCCATTGTCTTTATTCCTGTTCTTTTCTCAGATGACTTATTTGTTTGTGCTATATTATTTAAGAAGACTATATGACTTTCTTTTTCCTATGCTTTCTTGTGTGCATAATTATGTATCTTCAGATGGCACTTGCAATGTTTAACTAATGGTTTTTTCCTTTAAAAAAACCCAGCCTGGGTCACTTTGTCCACAAATATCATAGAATCCATCCTACTGTAGGCTAAATTATTTTTCTTTTTCCTTGTGTTGTTTTTGTAGTCATAGACTCATATCCTTATTTGATATATACTCACATGTGGATTTCAGATCCTGGATAACAACAATGAAATAACTTTGTTGCCATGACCAAATAAAGTTCCACATTTCTCTTCTTTCGCGGTTGTGGTAGCTGGCCTGGTGGTTGAGGATGAGAGATGTTGCTGTTTTAGTTAGTTTCCAAGGGGCATTTGAAATGTCCATCCCTTGAATGACAAAAAATAACTAGTAGTCGTGAAATGATATCTTTTTCACCTTATTCCAGGACAAAACCTCTTGAAGATGCTCTGCTGTTATGGACTTATGGGTTAATTAGATCTTGCAAATACTGACTATTAATATTCTTACTATTTCTATCAATACCATCAAAGCTAATATTTGGCGTATGTTATTATTTGAATTTATATTGGATCTATTATGCTCAATGCTACTCTATATTTTTCCCTTTCCAGATTCTCCCCTGGTGATACGAACTTCGTACTACGTGAGTTTGACAAATGTGGTCCAATATTGAAACATGTTCCTGGTCCAAGGGATGCTAACTGGATGCACATTTATACCAGGTGATTCTATTTTGTTCATTTATTGCAACATATATGCACTATTCCTTGATGTAATTTACTCTTTACTGTTTCAATTAATTAACTAATAATAACCATGTTTTTCATGCAAATTGCCAGTCATTAAGCCACTATTTTGTACCTGCAAAGCTGCTTACATGCAGTGAAATAGAGCGCATTTGTTTATTCAAATTTCTATAGTCACACCAAATGCTTAATTTCTTATGCATGCATGCATACATATATGTGTGTGCGCACCCGCACGTGTGTGTATATCGATATATGTATATGTATACGTATAGAGAAGACATTGTCCATTTTTTTGTATGGTTTTCTGGGCATGAATTCTTTGTGCATCTCTACACATGTTAGGAATTTACTCTTAAATTTGCCCATCATTACATTGTCAACGTCATTTGCCATTTTCCCTTATTAGAAAGGTATTGACAGCATGGAATGATGCAATTTCTAATTGTGGGTATTATGGTATCCTATTGACGTGCCATTGGCCTTTCTCAGTTCTCTTGCTTTTTAATTCTAGCCTTGACCAAAAGCTAGAGGCTTTCTGGGGATTGTCTAAGTTATATCCGATTCTGTTGTGGTTGTGCTATGCAAATATAGGATTGTCTTCATGTATCGAGGGAGTGAGTTTGGCTACTTGTGAACTAGGGTGTTGTGGTGAGTTAGAATTTAGGAGCTGTTTTGGACTGCTACCATGCCATGTTCCCGATTTATATTTATAGTAATTGGAACTCCCAATTTAGATAATCCCACCAGTTGCAGAATTGCATGGGGGTGGTCATTTCTTGTTAACTTAAAACATTGTGAAACCTTCTTATAACGTGTTGCTGCTTGTTATCACTTCTCAATAAGGATTATGTATCAGTTTCAGATTTTAGCATTTACAGTCAAAATTATCCTGGCATTACCATTATTCAACACTGATTAGTTTTTTCTTTTTACTTCTTTTCTCTCATTTCGGTACTGAGCAGAACCATTATGATGCTCAAAAGGCTCTTGGAAAGAATGGGATGCAAATAAACAGCGTTCTCATAGTTGGAGTGAAACCTGTGGACCCTATGCAGCGCCAATTTCTGACCGAGAAGCTCAACAGCATAAATCATGGGGGTTTCATGGTTTCATTGCCCTCAAAATTGCCTGCTGCAAGGAGCTCTGCTGCATCAAGTTCGTTTGGAGCTCTCTCTCGTCCCTCTCATCCACAGACCCTCACTGACACCATCACTGATGGTGGGCGCCATTCTACAGGAACCATTGCCTCCCCAGCAAAATCTATTGTGTCCAAAGTCATGGATTTGATGTTTGGCATATGAGTTGGATGTATTGCAATTCTTTGTTGTGTTGTATTAAAGTTTAGGCATGCTCTCTTGCCAGACCTTTCCTTTTCTTTGTTGCAGCTATCAAGAGTACGTCTTCTCAGCTCATTGCAGTTGAAATTCTGTGCTTCTGGATGGCTAAAGAGGATCATACAATCAAATCGGCTCACCCTGATTTTAGCCATGTTATATGCAAACTATGCTTATACTCGTTTTGGTATGGTTAGTAAGTTATAATAATATGTGGCAGACTTGCAATGTTACCTTGAAATGTTATAGCAACTTTCTGGCCTGCTACCCTGGTGGTGATGTTCTGAGTTTCTGCTGGCTGGTGAACAGACCCTGTATCAGTTCTGACTGATATGAGTTAGCCATGTGTTTTTGTTAATAGTCCAATTGAAACTTGAATAATAATTTGGTGGCTCTTTCCCTGAGAATTTCTAGCTCTTTAAGAAATTACGGCTGGTTCAAATGCATGCATGCGTCATTTGCAATACCTGAGTTCATGTGAATTTGTGCATATTTATCGAGCGTTTTTGGTCCAACAACAGGTTTCTCCCTGATCACTGATCTCTACTCCTATAGAATGAGATTCAGGCGGCATGGAGTGCGGCTGCACACCAGATTGTGAAGCCTTTCCCCTGAAAGTATTTTTATTGTTATCCCACGGCCTGGAAGGTTGCAACCATTTTAACTTTAGAGTTACCATATCACTACTCTGATCTCCTGGACTGTGTTGCATGTGAATTTGTCTAACGCGAAGCGCATTCCTCGAACGCTAGATGGTTCTAATCAGTTTCGCCTTGACCGTATGGTATTTAATCCCAATTGTGATCTGATCTCGGTCGGTACCGGTATGTTTCTTTAGCTCGTTGTCCCAAGCCAACTTCGACTGTCCTAATTTACCATTTGATTCTATACACTGTAATAGTAGTGTTGTTTCATATCATTCTTGACTCCATCTGTCCAGCTCTTCAGCAGACTAGTGCTTGAAATATGTCTGTTTACAATTAAAATGCTCACCATATTGGTAAGGTAGTGTTCTCGTTCGAATTGCTCTTTTTGACTCTTTGGGAGGGAGGCACTGGTTTGGATTTCGGGAAATGGTCTTTCCATTAGATCCACATAAAGTGTGGTTTTTATAATTATCATTATAACCAGCAGCTTGCTGATATTTTTAATAAAACATTTTTTACAGGCATGCTTATTAATTAATGATCAACAGGAAAGCCAGTTACTGCACTCATCATGGATGATGAAATGCTGGAGCATACGACAAAGAAATAGTCAAGCTGTTTTGCTGCCCTCTTTCCATGTTTTGAATATTATATAATAATCAACTTGCTCCGTAGAAGTTCATAATTGAAACGTAACACCATAATGGATCTTTTGATTCTTTTCCTACCCCGATTTCTTCGTAGTGTTCTTCATTTGAGACCAGGAGTTCCAACCATTAGAAGGCTGCTACCTCTGCTGCGGTGGAATCGTTTTCCGATTGGGATGAAAGCAAAGCGTGATCACTAATTTTTAGAATAAACTTTTAGACCTCGTCTTGCGAATGCTAACATTAACTATCAGTTCTTTCAAAGTTTTAGAATAAAATTTGAGACCAGGAGTCCATTAACTCTTTGATGTCTTATCAACATGATAACTCTCAGATGTCCCATTAAGATGATGTTTTTTAAGTGCAAGTACGGAAGCCGGTGGAAGCCAAAAAGCTGAGAGATGAATCATATCGAGCATTTAGCGATGGCTTAATTGATATGATGCCAGTGATGGCCCCTTTCGGGCTTCTTTGGAATAATAAATATATAACCATCACAAGCATCTTTAATTATAGGTATTCATCGCACGTATCATTGCCTCATGGCGATCATATTTTTGTGTCGCCCATTCTTGACCCTGCTCTAAGCCTCTAACGATGAGCTTTCAAAACAAATCTTTGGGTTGGCTCGTCTACCATATGCACGCCGAACCATCCAGCAAGCACTACATTAATCATTTTTAATTTTCCAATTTTGTTAATTTATCGCTAATCTAAGCAGTGAAATTTAACTACACATGAAATTAGAATTAAATTATTGTACAATTAGTAAAAATTTTTGATATGATGCTCGTTAATTAACCCAATTTATATATCCCACACCATATAATAATTTATTTAAAAATTTATCGAGCTTTTCTAATCAAAGTTCGTTTTGATATTTAACTACGCACTTTGATGAAGAGTAACGGAAGCATAAAAAGATTCCATTTTGCATCACTCACGGGTCATTACTTTTTAGTAACGATAAATCATAGTATTTTATTTTTTATTCTTAAGATCAAAAAGATAATAACTTCTTATCTCAGAGTCATATTCTAACCTTAAGAAGCTTTATACTTTAATATGTTAAGATTATTGCTTTTAATGATTGTTAGCTCTAATTAATAAGCACTCTATGTAGAAGGAAAATCGATCAACAATGATGCTCTTAGCATAAAACTTAAAAATAATTAGTATCTTTCACTTAAAACTACATTTATAAATTTCAAACCATCTACTTTGAGCAAAAATGTGTGCTTGAGGCAAATTATTATCGTTTTCCCTTTAAAGCCATCAATTTGGTGTGGCACAAGAAGATTGGTGCTTTATCCTACCTACAACTCTTCGATAAACTGCATCAACGAGCAAATCACATCAACTATTATGCACCATGTAGCATGCCAGTTTGAAAGAAATTTTTGACACCCAGTAGAGCATTACACTTTCTTTGCAAGTAATGTTGTCATGAGAAGCTTCACTTTCATATTCATAACTATTCTAAAATTAAAAAATATTTTCTACAACAAAATGAACTTAAATGAGTCAAAACCCATTAATTACAAGCATTAATGTAACATAACAATACCAGTATTATTATGAAACCAAAGATTGTCATCAAATAATATTACTGTACCATGTTAACAACTTCATATCGGTCATCCAATGATCTTATACAGAGATTTGAAGAACATGACATGATTTACAGAGATTAGTACCATAAATTCGATGATAATTATAGAGATGTCACGGAACAACTGTTACACAGTATCTTTCAGCAGGCCAGATCATTGTTTACATTCTTTTATTGGCATGCCATTGCCTATTTGCACATGCAATGCTCTAGACATTCACGGAGGAGCAAAAACAAGTAGGCTTGGTGGACCAATCATGCTAGGTTTGATCGAAAATCTTCCCGTGACTAACGTGTGCCCAAGATTTTAAACTATTAACTATTAATTTATTTCTTAGATTTGGACATACATGTGTTGGCATAAATATTTAATCGGTAGTGATGATGCCAAGTCACCTTCTTTAAATGTCGGAAAGACGGACGTCCTTCTCTTCGGGCCCCTGCAAGAAAAGTCCCTGGAGATCGATTGTTCCGTGGGACCCTCCGACGCTCAAGTCAGTTACTTGGGATCAGACAAGAACCGCTCAGCGGAAAGGAGCTGAGACAGTTAGGATTTTGCTAGGAGGAAGAAAGCTAGAAAATCAGAGTTCGGATCCTTACTTACAGTGCGGGCATGCATTTTTATACAAAAATCAGAGTCCGAATATCCCATCTTATTATTCCGAAAGATTGCCGTCGTACCATCACTATGTGCGCCGGAGGCATCCCGCGCTACCTGTCAACATGATGTTACACGTGTCTAGTAGCCGCGGTTGTATTTGGTGCGCACCGTTGCTTGATATGATCACGCATAGTTGTAAGTGGTAGCGAGTCGTACTTCGTAACGGGTACAGTCATGCACAGAAACATGCAGAGCATTACGCCGTTATGAGGCATGGCTGCAAGCAGCCACGGACGCATGAAGAGTCACGTGGAGCACGGAGAGTCACGTGAACGTGTCAGATGGCCTAAAACTGTCATTTGGTTCAAAGATTGATCCATGCTAATCGCTGATGATGCTCGTGCATTTCGAAATCGAAGAAGGTTTCGGGATCGAGAGATGATGATTTTTATTAGCTGCTATTACTTTTATTTTAACGGTATGGCATTGAATCAGTCGTATCAGATAGTGCACGGCAGCAATAGAAATTTTTTTTTCTTTTCTTTTCATTTTTCTTTTTCTACAGTTGCTGCGGTTTAAAACATTGGTCTGTGTGGTGGTTTCCAAAAGATTCTCCGAGGAAGTACTAGTTTTCTACCGATCAAATCAGGAATGGATTCGTCGATTAGCGTTCTGATAACTTTCTTGATCTTATTAATATATTTCAGCTTCCGTCTCTTTCGGTTCTTGGTTGTTTGGCCCTGACCCACTGATAGGGTGACAGGAGGCAAAGAAAGCATGCTTAGTCCCATCAAGATATCTCGTCATCAACTCTGTTCTCATGCGGTGTCACAGGTCTGAAAGAGGTGAACACCTTCTGCTTTGTTTGAATAAAAAATTTCGTGGTCTTCCATCAGTGATAAGGACCATCGCCTTTGGTACGATTCTGCTACCCTTTGAAAGGGGGTCACGAGAGCTCTGACATCTGCCCAAGAATGGCTAGGAAACTCGAGAGCTGGAATGACACTAGGGTTGCGTGATTCTTCTGTCTTCTTAGCGTTAATGCATGCGAAAAATAATGAGCCATTAAAAATCAGACTTTGTTCTTTATGCGGTTCTTTCATCAAAAAAAAAAAAAAAAAAAAATTATGATCCTCCTTCACATTAAATTAAGGCTCCACAATCTAAAGTCATGACATCTTTGAAGGAGAAGATGTATTTGCAAAGAATGAAGCTTGCACGAGATTATAATGATTTTGTCCGTTTGATGGTGCCTACAGAAGGAAAGAAATTATAAAATTTTTTCACTAAAATTCTTACACTTGTCAGTTGCTATACATAAAAGTCTTTTCTCTTTGAATTCCTAAGATTGCATCTCTAGGGCTAAAAAGGTTCACGAGTTCTTTAAGCTTTCGTTACATAATTTTTGATGTAACTCTTATAAATATTCTTTAATTTTTTCTACATCTATAATACTTTTAGCCACATATGAATAATTTTATTCAAAAAATATAAATAGTAGTACGAAAGATTAAAGACTTCAAATGAAATTTGAATGAATGAAATTTAATTTTTTAAAAAAAGTTTAAAAAATCTAATTGAATCCGTATTCTCTTTCATACCTTGTAAATAATTTTCATGCTGAGAATACCTTTCACTATTGATAATTAAAAAATATGAATAAGTTAAACCATTTTAAAACAAGAAAACAAATATATATAAAAAAAAATACTGCGCATGATATTAAGATCTCCAAGTTATACAAGACTTAAGCCATCTTCCAATCGAATGGAAAGGTATATGCCAGATTTTAAGTGCTCATTGAAAGCGAATAAGGTCACAACAACAATTATTTTTTTAGTAATTTAACAGTAGATATGAAAAGAATGAGAGTTTACAGTGTGTGCTTTTTTTATTATTGTTTGGAAGCAGTCGGCTTCAATCCATCCCTTCAAGGCTATCATTTCATCTCCCTTTATTTTTTTCAATACTTTTATACTCTTAAACTTTCTATAATTTACCGTATAATTAAAAGTACGATAGTAAAAGTTAAATTTGCATAATGTTAAGGTTATTTAATTGTGTTCCGAATGTTATTATATTAAAATATAAATAGGTAATTTTTTTAAAAAATCATATATACCTAATTCTACTCTTATAGCGATAGAAACGAACACAAAGTTTTCCCCCAAAAACAAGACTACCAGAGCTGCCATCCGTTCTCTGTTAATAAATAATTATAATTTTATTTCTGAAACAACATTAGTTTAAGTAAATCCGTACAAAGAAAATCTAATAATTATAGTTTAAAAATGAAAACGATTATTTATCATCCCAAGTTACGTTTTTTCATTTTTTTAAAAAAATAGAAATAAAAAATATATTTTTATACATTTTTTAAAATTACGATCTTGTTGGGTAGTTTCTAATAATTTTTATTTTTTATAATTTTAATAACAGAAATGTATTTTATAAGTACTGTTTTTTTTTTTATTTTTATTTATCAGTGAGGCATTTGAAAAAGTAACATTGCTTCGGTTTAAAAAATATTTTAAAAAATGAAAATAATTAAAATTCACTTCTATTTTTTTATAAATAATAAAATCATTTTTTAAAAATAAAATAATATAATCGAACATATTTTCTATATAAAATTTTGTATTATAATTTTAAAAATAAAAAAAATCATACCAAACGCAACGTCCGTCCCGTGCGAGCCTTACCCCTGATGGATCATGGGCATGGCATCCTCTCATCACCATACAATAAACATCAGACGGCTTTCCCGCGACTGCACACCCAACCAACGCCCCAAAGCCGGCAACATTTCCGGGGTCACGTCCTCTCTCGTGGTCTCGGACCAGATATCCTCCCGCCTCTCTCTTCTCAACACGTGTCCCTCTCCTGCCACGACACGGTACGATCGCCATTACTCTCTGCAAGTCCCTGCCGGCCGCTCTCTCCTCTCCATTAGCCTCGAAGAACGCAGGCGAGAGAGCGAGAGAGATGGACGCGACGGGGAAAGGGCGGAAGGCGCCGGCGGAGGTGGGGATCCAGATGCCGGAGGTGGTGAAGGTGGCGGCGGTGGGGGACTCGGGAACGATGAGCGGGCCCCTGGTGCCCGTGACAGGAGGGGCGGCCAGCGCCGCCGCGGCCGAGCGGCGGCGGGACATGGCCGGAGCAGGGGTTAGGGCGGTGACGGTGGTCTCGTCGCTTCTGGCGTTGGCGCTGATGGTCTCGGCCGAGCAGCGCGGGGAGCTCTCGCTTTTCGGCTTCCAGCTCCCGCTCTACTCCAAGTGGTCCTTCTCCGACTCCCTCGAGTAAGAGCGATAAATCTTCCCCTTCTTCCCAGAATATCCTTATCTCCCAAAATGCCCCTCGATGGCCGAGCCGACGGAACTGACGGCCGAGATTGACCGATTTTTGGATTTGAATTTGGGTCGGTGGACCATCGGTGGGGTTACCGTTTCTGGTTTTTGGTCAGGTATCTGGTGGGGATCTCGGCGGCGGTGGCGGCGCACTCATTGCTACAGCTTCTACTGAGCGTGAAAAAGCTGGTGAAGAAGGCGCCTGTCATCCCGTCCCGTCGTCACGCATGGGTTATATTTGCTGGCGATCAGGTATAAATTTTTTAATTGCCACATTTTATTTTCCTTTAATATTATTGTAATTAAGATCTGTTGTTCTTCCTCAAAAAAAAGAAAGAAAGAAAGATCTGTTGTTGTCCCAGTGTCTCGCAAACTATATAGCACACAGATTACTGTTAATATTAAAACAACAAAAGAAGTATGATTCTGTTGAAATTTTGAGGTTTTTGCTAATTTCTTCCCCTTGTTTTTTCTACCAAGTTAGCACCATTATGATGCTATCTTTCATGTATTGCTCTCATTTTGAAATGAGACAGTTGTGATGGGCAACATGTATCTCTTAATTTAATTTGCTAAGATCTAGCGGACACGCCAATGATCGGAGCTAGCAGATATCTAGTCGTCAGTGTTTACTAAGGGAGTAGCATCAAATGATGCTACCAAGGTTGCATGGGACATGTTTCCATCTTCTTAAATGTACAATGGAAGTTAGAGGTCTGGGACTGAGAAAGATATTTATTGCTTGCCTTCAGGTGTGGCCCAACCTTGCGTTTATGGTGTCCCATACAAACTGATTAGTTTCATCATAGAGTTCAAAACATTTAATAGTTTTGGCAGAGGAGTTAGATACACTTAAGTTTGATTGAATGAAATTGCAAATGAGTTGAAGGGGATAACATGATTTGAGGGTGTTCTAGGTTTATGACTGTGGTTCTAGATCTTTGCTGGCTGTTGTATCGTTGAACTTGTGGAAACAGAACATACCATGCTTTTGGTTGCATACTATTTCGAATCCAAAATTAATGTAAAATTTTAATCAACATTTTAGTTTATATAAATTGTCTGTCAGGCATCAGTCTGAGAAGAATCAAATTTTACAAAATTATGTAGTTTTTGAAGCAATGTCCAAAATTGTTTATGTAAATAAGGTTGAGGAAAAGTTCTGTAGACTGAAAAGGTATGGTGAGAGTTGAGGGACAAGGGCTAGTGTCAAGTATAACTTGCCTTCTAAGTCAAAGGGATGCACTATTCAAGCCCCTAGATTTTTTGGCACAAGCTCAATCTGGGTGTATGCTGTACATGTTGCACTTTGATGTAAAACCAATATTTGTGAACTAAATCTCATTTTAATTGACACAGTTGATAGAGACAAAGGTAACCTTGAGCCTTTGCTTCAAACACTAAGATGCGCTTCTTGTTTTTCATTTGATCCTCCAGGCATGACCACAAGATTATGATATCTTACCCATACCTGGACCATGACAAGCCAGTGTCAGGTCTCTCATGGCATGTCTTCTATGTAGATAATTCTTTTTTAAAACTTCGACTTTCCAGCTTTATCTCATTTTCTTATATCTGGATTTTGAATGAGGTTGTGCTCCATTTAATGCATAGATGATGCCAACTTTAAGACCTACGAACCACTTGGTGGGAAAGAAGACCTATCTTATCTCATGCAACTAAAAAGCAGAATTTTGGATCATGCAGTTATCATGGTGCTTTATAGAAATCCTTTCATTTTATGTCTAATACACACTTGGCTTTGGTATAGTTTGGATGCCGGCTGTTTGATGATCTTTCTAGCACCAAGGTTCACATATCAGTGTGCACCGTCTCATATTGATGTTGTATCCATACTAATACTGAACCAATATTCAATCTAGGAGGTGTATTGGGGGTTGGTATGCCAAAATGACTTGCATCAACATTATGCTAACGTGGTATCACTATAGGTACCAATATCAATATTGCGAATCTTGTCTAGCACTTATTGCAAATTGGCATCCATGATCTTTTCTAATAAATTGCACCCTGTCAGGTACTTTTATAGTATGTAGACAGAACCCACCAAGTGCATGCAGGGACCCATGTTTGCTTTGAAACAAGTTGAAAATGCAGAAAGTTATATTGTTGTGGTCCTTTCTCGCATTAATTGTTCCAAGATTCTAAGTTAAGGATTAAGTGTAGTATATTTCAAATTTCTATAGGAAACGGTTTCTTTTAAGTTATTGCTAGAGATCAGTTTGAAGTACAACCAATGTAATAAAAAATGGTAAAATGGCCACAAGAATCCTGTAGTCTTCCAATGGTGGGAAATGGCCAAACAGGTCATATAGCTCCACTACATGCTGTCAATTGAATGTAACAAAATTCTACATGGTGCAAATACTGGTTTAAGAATCTGATTTTTTTCCTTTTTTTTTGAAAAAGAAGAATAAAGGACCACGAAAATCCTGTAGTCTTCTGATGGAGGGAAATGGCCAAGCTGGTCATATAGTTCCGCTATATTCTGTCTATTGGATGTAGCAAAATGTTACAGGTTGCACAAAGTGCAAATACTTGTTTGAGAAGTGGATTCTTTCCTCTTTTTTCTTTTAAAAAAAAAATACATATATGCATTTAATCCCAACTCTTCTTTGATCATGGATCATTTCTTGGATAAGTAATGTGTCGTGTACATTAAACAGTCATCAAAGAAGCCTGTCATTGTGCCATAGTCCACCTAAGAACTTGTCCTTTTGTTGTAATTCTTCTTTGGCTGTAATTTCTTTTAGAGTTCTGATATCAGATCATTTAATGTGACGAAGTTCTACTATAAGGTAAACTGCAGCTTTCTGCATCCTATC
The DNA here is from genome assembly GCA_900491605.1 of Calamus simplicifolius. NCBI lineage: Eukaryota > Viridiplantae > Streptophyta > Magnoliopsida > Arecales > Arecaceae > Calamus > Calamus simplicifolius. The sequence continues at coordinate 352,906 of UESW01005041.1, read as the reverse complement.
AAGCCTAACTTTTCTAGGAGCACCAACAGTTGTATATTTTTGCAATGAGCACATTGTTTTGCATTGGGAATGCACCAAAAGACCCAAAGGGCTAATTTAGTATGACAGTCACCAGTTGTCTCATGGGATTCTTCTCTGGTTTTTTTATTTGCATTCCTTAAATAGAAATATGGTGGATATTGAGTCTTTCTGACCCAAAAATATATATATATAATTTTTTTCTAGAGCTTTGTAATTATGCCCTTTTTAACTACAGTCCTTTTTGGCAAAATCTTCATATGCTTGTTTTATAGTAAAATTGATATTTAATAATGAGTTCTCAATTTTTAACTTAATATAAATATCATTTGTGCTTTTGTGACTGCTCTTTTAATGTTTTTTGGATAAGAGAAGCTTGCAGTTGGAATGATTTTTTTTTTGCAATTTGTCTCTGGGAAATTGGGAAGATCTTTTGACATATGATCATCAGCTCTTTCTGCTATTCATCTTGACAAAATATACCGCCTGCCCCATTGCCTGGGTGCCTTCTTGGTACTTTAACCAGCATAGGCAAGCAAGATGTACAAGTTTGCAGAGGTTATCATTTTGAATGGCCAATTGCAGGTCCTTCTCCTCATGACTTTCGGGAGCTTATTTCCCTCCTGTCATTTCTTATTTAAATAAATACTTTCCCTGGCAGCAATCACACCAGCAGGTTTGGCATTTTTTTAATGTGGGCTTATGGGCAAGTCAATGGTTTTATCAACCTCCTTTTGGAGGTCTTGAGGATTCCAATTGTCATAGCCATACTGATTGCCTTTTAAAGGCCTTTCACTTCTTCAGTCTATCTATTTTGATGCATATATCTCATTTGATTCAATTCCCATAAATGCAACAATCTATATTATTCATGAGTTATTTATAAACCAATAGTGACAGCCAGGCATGCTCTGTTTTTCTATTTCAGGGTAAACATATCATGTGCTCATCAAAGTTACATAAATTATTATTCACCTCTGCATTTTATATGTATGCATAGCATATGATGTTTGGAATGTGGTTGCATCTGTATCTTGACAGGAAAACTTCGCAAGCTTGCATCCTGTGCCAGTATATCAGCTATAAGTAATGCCCAGTCTTGCAAAGTTTGTTGTTTTAAATTGTAATCAAGGAAACTGATTATTTGTCAATGGTTCACTGCATATGACTCAATAAATCTAACCACATTAGCCTCTACTTGATGAAAAATTGCATAAGATAGATATGCTACCACAAGCTATAATGCTGTTATTTTGCAAAAATGACAGGCTTTTGCATATGCTATGATGAGTGCGGGCTCAGCTGCAGCTGGGGTGACCAACTTAAACCGCACAGGGATCCAGCACACTGCACTGCCAAACTTCTGTAAGCCTCTGCATCGGTTCTGTGACCACATGGCTATCTCCATTACATTCGCTTTTCTTAGCTTCCTCCTCTTAGCTACTTCTGCATTCCTGGACGTGCTTTGGTTGTCTAAATACTGAGTGCTTTAAAACTCCACTTGCTACCATACGTGTGCTTTTGGATCCTTTGGCCAGAATAGATGATAATATACTTTGAGATCTGCCCTTGTATGTGATTGCATTACCAATTTCACAAAATCTTTGGGGTTGAAAATTTAGATTTTATCAGCCTATGTGGAAATTAAACCAATGTGCATCTCAGCAGCTGTTACAGTGCCTCACCTCAAGCAATGTTTCAGTATTAGGTCAATTAACTGTCCGTTGCCAGGAACTTGGTGAGGAAAAGTTGATGTCCGTGATTACAGGTGCGCATGTCAAGATATGAGCTGCGGCTAGCCCGGCCTGGGCCGGGCTGTGCCATGAGCCATCCGGTCTGAATCAAAGTTGTCAATTTCATTTCGTTTCGACGTTTTGGTCGAGACATTTCGTTTCGGTAGCTTATCCGAAAAGATAAGTACGTTTCGGAAGATTTTTTGTCCATTTCGGGCGTTTCGGCATGACCGTTTCGGTATGTTTCGCCGTTTCGGTAAAATATGTTTCGGAATCAATTTATAAATTATTAAACTTTTTAGAACCATTTTAAAATATATATATATAAAAAAAAATCTAGTTATCCTACCCCAAGGCTGAATCTCTTAAAAACTCAAACTTTTTATTTTTATATTATTATTATTTTATATGAAGAATATAAATTATATATATATATATATATATATATATATATATATATATATATATTCTGAAATGAAGCACCGAAATGGTTCGATACCATATATTTCGTTTCACAAGTTAAACCGAAACATAATCAAAACGAAATTGATAAATTTGGTCTGAATTAAGAACCGAACAAGGAAAAGTCTTTACGCATAAAGGCACGCAACGAACGCGCACTTGTGTAAGCGTGCATATAGAGCACGCCATGGTTCAATGGAATGTAGCATGCGCGTTTGGCCAATGGCTATGCCTAGTCCGCGAAGTCCTTTCCACCTGTTAATCATAAGGATGCAATGTAACAAATTGTGGAGCTGCCTGTTAAATTGAGAACTGGTTAGCTGATAGCATTGTAGGGCAGCCATGAGAAAAGATGACTGATTATCTCTCTAATGATTCATGACGAAATTAGTTATAGTTAGTTTCCATTTCTTATATCAGTTATTTAATTAATTTAATCGATTCTATATATATTTTAAAAGATAGGGATATAGCGACTTTCGATGGACTGTCCGAAGATCAAAAGTATATTTTTGTTGGAAAAAAAAAAAAGAGAAGAAGCATTAAATTAAGTTCTGCTGAGTCATATCAAGTCTTACTTGTAGTTCTAGTGGACACGATATTGCTAAGTCGCTGTGCCACGACCCGCGAAGGGTCCTACCAGATAACAGGGGCTATATGTGGAGAAGTTCTCCACGAATTTTACAAGCGAGAGCTCAATCGCCTCCATCCACGAAGGCCGTATTAAATTCGCCCATTGCGTCAGGAACCAGGTCGTTTGATGCGAAATAAACAACGTAACCAACAAGGGAAAAGGATTGGATCTCTACTTTTTGACCACGCTGTCTTCTTGCATGAGCTGGAGCTGTCCATCAGCAAGCTAGCTGTCTTACAGAGCTAAGCTACGTAACATGAATCATGGATAAAAAAAATTCAGGACAAAAGTTGACAATGGATGATGTAGCTTACACAATCTACGATCATCGAGATATGTTATCCAAGGTTCAACTCGATTAAGAAAAGGCCAAGAAACCGAGTCCTTTTTCAAGCCCATATCGTTTTGGCACCAATTTTACGTGATTGACGCAAAAAGTAAAAATTTTATAAAAATAATATTATAGTAAAAAGCATGCTTTTTATGTTTGTCGTGATAGCTAAAAAGCATTATTTCTTTGTGTAAAATAAAACTTTGTATGAAAGTGAAAAATAGAAAAAGCTTTTTAAATAATGCTTTTAAGAAGCTTCACTTAAAATTTGTATAAAAATATCTATAATTTTTTGATAAACATAAAACGCATCACTTATAGTGATGCTTTTCACTGTAACATTATTTTTGTAAAATTTCTACCCTCCGCACCACTCATCAATCACGTAAATTTAAAAAAAAGGGCTCCCAAGAAACCTATAAGAAACATAAAGAAATCTGCATGCTATCCAGTGTCGACGATACCGTTCTAGATGACCATCTCTTTGTAGACCCCAGGTCAAATAATAATAATAATAATAATATAATAAACATGTTAAAAAATAATATTTTCCTCATCTACGCTGGCTCCACTTGCACTTTGGAGAATGAAAAATTTGGCAGCAGTTAATTTTTGATAATATTTTTACTTTTATTTTATTTTTATTTTTAAAAAAAATTATATTTCACTTTTTAACCTTTAGATAGTATGTTTGATAAATAAAAATAAAATTAGTTTTTATTTTTTATTTTCATTAAAACAATGTATTTTAAAAGAATGGATAAAAAAGGTAAAAAATAGCATTTATTTTTTTATATTTTAAGTTATTTAACTTTTGTTTTATTATCTTCTTTGTTTTGATAAAAAAATAGTGAAAATATTTTTAACTATCTTTATTTGATATTATTTTGAAGATTTGTTTTAAAAAAATATTTTTATTTTCATTCCCAGCATAATTTTATAAATATTTCTATTTTTTACGAATATAGAATATAAAACAAAATTGTTCTCAAAATTTAAATTTATCTTCATTAAAAAAAACTATTTGAAATTTATTTTGGTTTGGTTAAATATCATAGAGAGAATTTTCTTTAACAATAATATTATAGTGACAATTGGATCAAAACAAAGATAGCTAATTAATTTGTTTGAGAACTTTAAAAAAATATTTAAAAAACAAGTCTCTAATGAGTTACAAATATTTAATATAAATAATTTTATTCACTTAATGAGTTGGCACATTTTAAGTGTTCCTTTTTTAAAAAAATAGAGGAAAAAAAATCAAAAATAAACACTATTTATCTTTTAATGAATTTTTTAAAATTTAATGGGAAAAAAAAAGGAGAAAAAAGTTTCAACCCCATGTTTATCAAATTAAACCTTTTCAGCGTTCACCGCCACCCATCGCCCCCTTCATCATTGCCGCTCTCGGAGCTGAACGCTGCGTGCTTCTCCTCCAGAACTCTGCAGCGCAGCATCTCGCGAATCCGGCGATATGTCGCGAAAAGTCGTTGCCATCGCCGCCGGGGAAGCCCATACCCTCGCCCTCACCGGTATCGTATTCTCTTCTCTTCTCCCATACTCCGAGGCAAAGAGATCGAGAGCAAGGGGAAACACAAAGACTCTTTTTTTTTTTTTTTGATTCTTTTGTACAATTGGGACAGGGGATGGAAACGTGTATTCGTGGGGAAGGGGAACGTTTGGGCGGCTGGGAACCGGGAAGGACAAGGACGAGCTCTTCCCGATCCCCATCACCTCGGGCGATGCTTCGTCAAAGAAGAGGAATTCTTTGGAAAATAGAGAGATAGGGCGGCCCAAATTTGTGGCAATCGCTGCTGGTGCTTACCATAACCTCGGCTTGGAAGGTTTGATCTCTTCTCCGTTTCGTCTTGTAATTCCATGGAATTGATTCTCTAACTGTTTTTATGTTTCTTATGAAATTGCTATCAAAATAGGATGTTTTGAATTAAATTATGAAACTACAGAGCCTATGCTTTTGGTCAAAGATCTAAATTTTGAAGTAAAGATCCGAAGTCGATCCTGTTAATATTCTTAGCATATGTATACATATAATTTTACCACTACTCAACTGAATTTCAAGAGGTTCTGGGATCGCCAAGGTCAATCAAAGCACGAGTTTGATGGTATTTTAAGTGCAATTGGATCAGTTGTAGTACTCTTGGCAGTTATCGTTGCTTCCAAATTCTAGATTTATAAGCCTTTCATTGTTATTCTTCTTTACATTGCTCATATGTTATGACGTCAAAGCCACTTCATCCATTGAGAAAGGAATGCACTTAATGGATGAATTCATTCTAATGAATGATCTGGAAGTTTTAAGAAAGTTCTTTGAATATGCTGATTTTCCTTCCTCTTCTTTGTCAGGACTGACCAGTAATTTAGGGGCTCTTTCAGAATGATCTCGATGGTTCCATCCTCCCATGAACCAGATAGTTGTTTAAGTACACCATTCCTGAGCTGTCAATTGGATCATCCTAGAGATGTTAGCTTTAACTAGGGAGTTGAGCAAGTCAATATTTCAACCAGTTCAAAAAAGTTTGTATTCTAGAGTTTTTCTTTTATTTCTTTTTTTGAAAAAAAAACTGCTTGGCAGAGAGGTCAGACTGGAGTAATACTCTTTGTGCATGTCTTTTCTTGCCATGTCTATAAAATTTCTTGGTCCCCCTGACTGAGTATCAGCAGGTGTGGATGTTTGCATAAAATTCTTCAATTTTTTGATTTCACCATTCTCATCTCATATGCAGACCCATCAAACTTGATGTTTGTTGGATTTTGGTCTTTCTCATGTGGCAAACAGAATTTGTATTTTTCCACCGTTTACTTCTGATTCTTCAACCTGCAAGAAATTGACCCTTAGTGTCATCAGATGGAAAATTGCATTGAGGAAATCCTTGGTGATCGTCTTTGCAATTCTTGCAATATGCTGAGATAAATGTCTATAATGTTCCAACTGTAAGGATAATTTGCCTCGTCATGCTGATACCTTGGTGGTCATCTTTCCCTTCTATAGATGTCTTCAAGTATTGGATGTGACATATGCTTGAGAGATCCTTTAGCAATATTTATTTGATGAAATTCCCATGCCACGGCAGCCCTGCTTCTTTGGTTCAACAATAACAACAACAATAAGGCCTTAATCCACACTAGTTAGGATCAGTTACATGAATTTTTTTTCTTTATTCAGCTCTATTTGAGTTATATTTTTTATAAAATGCAAAAATTTTAAGTCTTTTTTACCACTTCCTTTCATATTTTTTATTCATGTTAACAAGGTGTTCTATAGTTTTACGCAGACCATCAATCTATCAAAACTCTTCTCCTTTATCTGGACTTATGACCGGTTATGATAAAAAAGTCATGCATAAGTAGAGTAGCCCTACTTCTTTGGTTCAGATAACCAAATTTTAGTTGCCCCATAACTCCATTATTAACGAGGTTAATTCTTTGGTTGAGTTTTCTGAAGCATTAATGATTGATCCAGGAAAACTTTTCTCTGTTTTAGAAAGTGCTAATCCATACAGCAGCAGCTAAGAGGGAAGAGGCAAATGGTTACCTTATGCTGTTAGCAAAGATTCTGGAAATACAGCTTATCTAAGCTGATTGACTTCAAACAGGCGCATGCCATCATTGGCGGATCTCTCTCTCTCTCTCTCTCTCTCTCTCTCTCTCTCAAGGTAAATATTGAATGAATGTGCGATGAATTTACCACCAATGCAAGTATTCCAGATGATATCATCAGATTTTAAGTATCATTTGGAAGATGTGTAGAACATTATTAAACATATGGATGTTCTGTGTCTTTTGATGGCTCATGATGCGTTGGATATATCAAGGCTAAATGAATTAGACATGGGAAGTATGTATATATTTGTTATCGAATGGTATCTCCTTGCAATTGCATCTGCTCTACTTCTATTATATTTCTAATCCTGGCCTATGATGAGGATCTGGAATAAAGCTTGTTGAATTGACTTCTTGATTGTCAAATGGCAGATGATGGATCAGTTTGGTCATGGGGCTACAATACCTGTATCCTTTATGCTACCGATCATTTAATTTTCTGGTTTGATCAAGACACTTCACTGCATGGATTTGTCATCTAGCTACCATATCTTTTGTTGCCTTGACTATTTGATGGATGGTCAGCTTGGTCACGGTGAGGAAAATTCTTCAGTTCCTTGTTTGATCGAGCACTTCCAGGAACTGGATTCTCCTGATTCTTTGGCAGAGAACTCAAACAACAATGGTGGAATGACTCCATTGAAGGTATGGAATATCATCCTTTAAGTGCAAGTGAAACAAGTTGGAGAACATATCTTTGAAATGCTACATTGATTCCACAATGCAATTATTGATTTTCAATATTAAGAACAACTGTCATGACTTACTTGCAGATTTGTTCTGTCACGGCTGGAGGAATGATGTCCTTTGCTATAGATAATCTGGGGTCTCTTTGGATGTGGGGGAACTGCCCTAAGCCAACTGATGAAGGACAATTCCAACTTGCTAGTAGTTCTATTCCACTGCCTGTATGGGGTTTGCATGGCCACACTGTTGTTAAGGTGGCTAGTGGAAACGAGCATGTGGTAGCTGCAGTTAGTGCTGGAGAAACATGCACAGGAGGCGGTGACCTGATATGCTATGCTTGGGGCAACAATAGCCATGGCCAGTTAGGATTTGGTGACAAGGAAAACAGACCACGTCCTGAAGTCATTCCCACATTCAGCCTGGAGTCTTCTTGGGCTGTCTATGAAATTGCTTGTGGAGCTTTTCACACTGCTGTTCTTGCTCATAAGAAGTCATATGACCAGGAGATAGAATCAAAGTGCTGGACATTTGGCCTTGGTGAAAATGGGCAGCTTGGTCATGGGACAACAAAAAGCGCGAGCTTGCCAGCACCGGTAGATGGTTTACCACATGGCACCTTCCTGATTTCTCTTGATTGTGGATTGTTTCACACATCTGTTGTCTCTTCGGCTGGAGATGTATGGTCTTGGGGTATGGAGAAGGGTTTAGGGCTATGCCCAGATGCTAGCTTTGCTGGAAGAGATGCAGGGGATGCTCTCTCCCCCATAAGGATTCCATCTCCTGAAACAAATGACTTGAGTTTCGCAGGTGCGGTGCAAGTTGCCTGTGGAGCAGCTCATACTGTTCTTGTTGCTGGTGATGGGTATAAGCTTTGGGCTTGGGGCCGAGGCCGGAGTGGTGTACTAGGGAGAGGCCAGGCAACCGATAGTTTTGTTCCATGTCTTGTTTTGTGGCCTCCTCTTGACGAGGATTTCAAGGATGGAGGGAAAAGAAACAGTAAGACAGATGCTAGAGGTGAAGTTGGACGCACGGTTGAGATGGATGAGCAATTGGCTACAGCAAAGGAAGAGATGCATAACCTACAGACAAAGCTGGCAATCATGGAGCAATATGCTACTATACTGCATATTTCAATCTTTAGAAAGCCTCTTGATGAGCGAACTCTTCCACAATCATTGCACAGCTCAGGTGTGTTTGATATTAGAAAGGAATTGGAGAATATGATGGAAGCAGCAGACACTGAGGAGCTTGCTCGAATGGAGATGTTCTATCGTGGCATGCTTTCAAATGTGAAGGACAAACTGATGAAAAAAAAGGTACAAGAGATGGTTAAAGAGTGTCTTCGTTCTCTATCTACCGGGAGTCATTCTTACTGAAAGCAACAGGTCAATCATATATGTAGTATGTGAGTTTCTTACCTCGTTGTAGATGTGGAATTGCTGTGGTGGTATGATGTTTATAAGCTTGTCATATACTGTCCATGATTGTAACAAATAATCCAAAGCTTTCATCTTTGGAGGTTAATTACAAGAGCGTGCTTGTTCTATTATTCATTTTGGACGGTTAGCCTGATGTGCTGGAGCTCAACGGAACTGGCTAATTTATCATACAAACTACCATGTTACAGAGCAGAACCATTCAATATCAGCTAATATTCATTGAATTTTCTGTATGGTATGCAAATGTGGGATAATTCTAGAGGAGTGGGTATGGCTGGGTGTCATTTTTCAGGTTGTCGAATAGGTAGCTGCTCTTGCTGTTTTCCTTGTAGCCTAAACTAGTTTGATCCATGAATCTTGGGGACAATATATAGAGGGAGAGCAATTTGTTCAGTGCTTGTTTGCTGGATGATCTTTTGAAAAGCAGGGCTAGCATGTGACGACTATAAAATGTAACTCAAAGTATGTGGTGATCTGAAGATGTCTAGCGTTCGTCATTCAAATGAGACGTACTGGTTGCGAAATGAGCAATATTTGCACCTGCTATGCTCTTCTATCATGTGTGTAGTCAAATAATATATTGAGTGCATGAGGAGGAATAAACTATTTTAGACTCTTTTTATAGGCCACCATCATGGCATGATCTTTAAGTTACGTAGTCGATTTTGTGAAGACTCTTAATTGGTGGCATCACCATCCATAAAGCCACACAATATACAAGGGATGGATGCTTGTGCAGCATCCCCCTCAACCCACCCTTTTTTGTACAAATTATTGGTCTTTTATTGACCTTTACTTGGGGAATCTGCCTTTTGAGTTGGAGCCGAGATAATTTATGCGTAGAATGAAGGCTTTATATAAAGACGACAAAAGGGAGAAGTTGCCTTTGCAAAAAATCTTTGAGAAGCACTCAATTGAGCAATCTAATTTTTTCCTTATCTTTCTAAGGCTGGAGGGGCAAATTCCCTTCTACACACCCTATCTAAAAGGCCGACTCCAACTGAAATATAATTCTCATTCCCTTCTCAAGCTGCCAGTTGATGCCATTCAAGTAAGCTCTTTTGTGTGGTGATACCACGTTCTTTCTAACTTGCATTTTTTCTTGTATGGGTAATAGGAATAAAAAATTATAATTAAATACTCCTATCTTATTTAGACAACTAGGAATGATCTTTAAATTAATTCATTCTTTTCATTTCCACATCCATCCCATTTTTCATTTATTTTACTTGAATATATTTTAATATCTTCATGTATATCAACACATATACTAAAAATCATAGTTTTCAAATTTAATAATAATTAATTATTATATAAAAAAGTTTTCTAATAAAAATTTAAGTTTAAATTAATTCTTCTAATTTTATTTAAATAATTTTATTATTAATTATTAATTATTAAATTTTAATTTATAAAAGAATAGTTAGATATTTGCCATAAACCACAACTCTTATTCAATATGTAATAACATGGACCTGAACATTTTAAGAGTTCAAGCCAAACTTTGCTCTACCAAAATGACTTGCCACATCTAAAATCTTTTCGATAGGTGTGATTTTATTCAATTTGATTGGCTAATAAGATTTTTTTAATTTTAAAATTATGATCAAAAAATGAAATTAAGATCAAGGTTATTATACCTCCATCCAACCTGGCTTATTTTTCTATGAATATTAATTGGTTTTTTGGGTCTAGATAAACTTATAGCTCAATGCTAGAGCAGTGTTATTTAGTTTTTCCCTAGCAGGGAGTAGGAGTCCAAGTGAATCATGTCATGTGCATGAGTGGCTCATACGCATCACAAAGAAAGTTTCAAAGGGGATCGGTAAGTGAAGAGGATCAAATGAATACCTTCTAGTTCTTAATGAGGCATTATCGGTCATCAGTTCGATCTGATTTTATTATTAAAGTTAACTTTTATATGATCCGATGAAAATCAAAAAAAATTAAATCGATCGGGTTTCGAACCGATCCAATCCAATTTTTAATTTTTTTTTAATTTTTCATTTGAATTGATTTTTATATTTTATTATTTTTATATTATTAAATTAAAATTAATTATATTATTTGATTCGATTGAACCGATTGATCTATGATACAAATGTTAAGAAGTTGTCCGATCCGATTTTTCAAACATTGCTCTAAACTTATCAGAGTTGAATTGGGTAGCCTGTCCTTCCTTTATATGTATATATATATAAAAAAAGCATCAAGGTTATAAATTACAAAAATTCAATCAAAAGATCATTTAAAAAATAAAAATGAAAAGATTGATATATGCATCAAGATAAATTGTTTGGAATTCTTAAAATCTAAAGTGTATTTTGGAATGGTAAATTTGTGATTGGTGGAGGTAGATTATTTTGTAAAACACTTTTAGATCCATAAAAAGAAAAGAAAAAGAAAAAAAAGCAGACTTGAAGAACTGACAATATACACTTTAAACAGGCTTATTCTTTTGACAGTACCAAGAAGAGAATTAGGAACGCTCAAGTAAAAGTATTCTGTAAACTGGAAAAAAAAAAAACAATTTTTTCACATCAGCAAAAGTAGCCATGAATATTGTTGCATTTAGAAATTTAATTAGGTCCTAGATTCTCTCTAGCAATTAAAAACCAGCAACAAGTTCTCTAGCCTCTCTCAAATCAAGCATTTTCAAACAAATTGTTATATTCCACTGAAAGATACAAACTGGTGCAATAATATTGATATGTTAGATGAGATTGTTTTAATATTTTTAATCCTAACTTATGACGGGTTGGTGCAAGTGGATTAAATAAAATAAGATCTAACCTAGAACTAATCAAGCTATAGCTCAAATCCAATTCATACAACACAACAAGGAAAGGACTTTGCCCATCGTGGTTATGTCAAGAAAAATTTTATTCTTTTGTATGCATGCGGTATAAAATACATTTTCACAAAACTAAAATTATAATCTAACTTCTCACCAGACTGATATGAATTTCATGCAAGCATACCTCACCCTTAATTCCTTTAGGCATTTTTCATCTGTTGGCGAACGTCCACGAGCTGATCGCTATCTCCTATCTTTCATCATGCTCTCCCCACCTCCCAGCCCAAAAAATTTTAGAACCAACGTACGTCGTCATGCATGGCGTCAATCTTCAGCCACGGCCGCAGAGGCAATGCCACCACCACTGTCGAACTCTGCGATTCCATTTCTCTTATTTTCCAAGGCCGTACGTAGGTTCTTCAAAATGTCTCCTGGGAGAATTCGATCGGGGTCGGCTGAAATGACCTCAGACTGTCCATCCATGGCTTCTCATGGTGGATAGGGGGCAGCTTAATTTGCTAAGTCTCTCATTAAGAGTTAGGTTGTTCGGCCAGGATCGATGCCACCTGCCGTATCTTGGGTATGGATGATATGGGACGGATGGTCAGCGCATTAGATCCAGTGCCACCTCCAATGGATTTTTTCATGCATGTCAAAGGTGCTGACAATGTTGGCTCTCTCGGCTTCATTGGGTTCGCTGATGACTCCTTTGAGCAAGCTTTTAACTCTTATTATTCCCCTCTTGATAAGCATGAATTCGAAGGTTTGAGAAAGGGTATGATTTTAATGCCTAATTAATTCCATATAAGCCTTGCAATAACTGGAAGATTTGAGAGAGAGTGCCAGTTCAGTATCTCATTTAATTTGATTCAACAAATGCATGAATTCAAAGGTTGAGTATGGATGGGTCTATGCCTCTATGGGTCTAATGTCTTATTTAATTCCATATAATGGCTCTTAAGAGAGGCAGTTTAATGTCACAGTAATCGAGTTATGCAGAAAAAAGAAAAATGCATTTAAAGAGATATTTAATGCTCCACTTTCACTTCGTTTTTCTCCTACAAAATCTTGCCCAAAAAAAAAAAGAGAAAAAATAAATAATTTAAAGAATATTTAAAGAAATATTGAATGCCCGTTTCTACTACAAAATCTTGCGTATTTTCAACCAAAAAAAATTTAAAGAAATATTGAATGCCCGTTTCTACTACGTACAAAATCTTGCGTATTTTCAACAAAAAAAAGAAAAAAGAAATAATTTAAAGAATATTTAAGAAATATTGAATGCTCGTTTCTACTTCTTTCTATTAAAATATATGATTGTTAGTTTTTTAGTATTTTTTTATTTTATTTAGTATGAGTTAGATTTTTAAATAATGGGCCTATCTTTTTATGCTTCGGTGGGGTAGCTTAAGATGAATAAGATCATAAGAGGCATGTTTATTCATAGAAACAAGAAACAATATTATATGGTGATATGGTTAATGAAACAATAATAGATCTATTTTCTCCTTAAGAGAAAATCTTCTTCTATCTTTGATTTCTTTTTTTAAAATAACCTATGTTTAAAAATAATTCTAACAAAAAAATTAGTATCAGAGTCTGGTTCCTTTGACTTTGGTTAGGTTACGGGCGCAAGCTTTGTCAGATTGGAGGCTGATGCTGGATTGGTGGAGTTTTTTTCTGGATGGATCAGTGAGGAAGAGGCCGTTAGAAATGTACTTTGCTAAATCAAGGCGGAGAAAAAAAAGGCTAATTTTCGATTTTATCGTATCCAAAGTAAAATTGAAGAACCAAGAAAGAAAGAAAAGAAATCTTGCTTTCTTGATTTTGTAAACGGTGACGGAGGCGAAGAAAGCCAGTGAAGGCGAGAAGGATGAGAAGACCTAAAGATACAGTGCTTTCCTTCCATGCGTAGCCGATGAGTTCTTCCACCAGATTCCTTCATCCTGTAATTTTCTTTTTTCAAAACAGTAACAAATATATATATATATATCGGTGACATTGTGCTTGAAGCTGCCATATAGTTGATCGCCCAGAAGATTGACTTCCCTTCCAAAGGTGTCAGGTTTTAAGGCTCCTTGGCGTTAGAGACAGCCTCCAATACAAGCAGAGGAAAAAGAAAAAGGCATGATTCCTCAACCGAAGACGTGTTGACGTGATTGTTTTTGGTGAGAGGATTTCTTCGCGGTCTTCGTCCTGAAGGACCTCCCGTCCAAGAAGAAGGGGGCTAACTACAGGGCTGTGGTGAAGAAGCCAGAAGCGGTGATCAAAAGGGCACAAAAAAAAATTGAAGTGTCTTCCATTCAAAAAGTGGTAAAAAAAATTACTACAATAAAATTCATGACAACCCAATATTGATATAAATATCAATTATTTTTGATAAAAAAAATTATAATTATTGGAGCATCAAGACGAAGATCCTTTTAATTTCACTAAAAATATGTGATCTAGTATCCAACAAATTATCAGAAGGAGCAATTAAAGGACTACAAAAAGAAGGATGCCAAAGTCCTTTTCTTCATCCAATAAATTTTTTCGAGAATTATTAGCCACCAAATCAAAGAAGGCATGGAACATCTTGCAAGAGGAATTTCAAGGTAACATAAAGGTAAGAGCTATCAAACTTCAAACTCTAAGAAGAAAGTTAGATAATTTGAGAATGCAAGAAAATGAAAAATTAAAGGATTATTTCTTCAAAATTACGGAGACTTTTAATCAAAGAGCTATGGTGAAATTATCACCGAGCAAAGAATATGTGAGAAAATCTTGGCTAGTTATCTTCAAAATTTGATACAATAGTTACAATTGTTAAAGAATCTAAAGATCTTTCTGAATCAAGTGTTCATGAATTGATGGGATCTCTTGAAGCTCATGAGCAAACATTGTTTAGACATAAAGAATCATCAATTGAAAATGTCTTTCAATCTAAACTCAAAGTGGTTGATAAAAATTCTCAAAGAGAATCAATCATCTAGTCATGTTCCAATCAAAAAAGAGTCATTCAGAGGTAAAAACTAGAGTAGAGGAAGAGAAAGAAATATAAAAGGAAGATCAAAAGAGAGTCATTCAGAGGTGAAAACCAGAGCAGAGGAAGATAAAGAAATATAAAAGGAAAGGTAAAGCAATACAAAGAAATAATTTTTCAACAAGGCCAGACATAATGTTTGCATCAAGTTTACTTTCCATATTTATGCAAAAAGCCAAGTAATATTCACTTTGGACAAGCAAAAAGAGTCTTGAAATAACTAAAGATTATAGGATCATATATGAAAGAAACAAGAATGATTTGGTAAAATTATTTGGGTTTTGTGATAGTGATTGGGCTGAAAATATTGATGACATGAAAAGCACATCAGAATATGTATTCTTTTATGGATCAGCTATCATATCTTGGTCATCCAAGAAGCAATATACAGTGGTATCATCTTCTTTTGAAGCATAATATGTTTCAATAACTTTGGCAAGCAGGATATGTTTCAATAACGCAGCACAACAAATCTTTGGTAGCATAACAAATAATTTGGTTGAGGAGAATACTTGAAGATATGGGTGAAAAGCAAGAAGAAGCTACTACTGTGTTATTTGTGACAAAGAATCCTATATCACAACCTTATTTATGACAAAGAATCCTATATATCACAGCCGCACCAGGCATATCAAAATCAAGTACTATTTCATTAGAGATGTGGTTGAAGAAAAAAAAAATTGAAGTCAAGTATGTGAAGACTGAAGATCAAATTGCAGACATCTTCACTAAGGCACTACCCAAAGAGAAATTTATTCACTTTAGAGATCTCATGGGTATCCAAGAACAACAATTTAAGGGAAGTGTTAAAATATAATGGTTGTTAGTTTTTTAGTATTTTATTTTATTTTATTTAGTCTGAGTTGGGTTTTTAAATAATGGGCCTATCTTTTTATGCTTTGGTGGAGTAGCCTTAGATGGATAAGATCATAAGAGGCATTATTTTTATCCGTAGAAACAAAAAAACAATATTTATACGGTGATGTGGTTAATGAAACAATAATAGATCTATTTTCTTTTTGAAAGAAAATCTTCTTTATATTTGATTTCTCTTTCAAAATAATCTGTGTTGCAAACAATCCCAACACTTTCTCTTTCATTTTGTTGTCACAGATGATGGCACAGACCTTCTTAGAAGGCGGTGGCACCAACAGCTACCATACCAACAGGTGAAATAGAGGAAGGTACGTAGAGAAACCTATCGCCGCCATTAATTGGTAGTGCAGTCGAAGTTCTTCTTATTAAGTTACTAGTTGAGAAAGTTATCGATTGCCATGGCGGTGGCGTGGAGGTGGAGTCCGCGAGCCTTCATGGCATCGTGGTAGTCTTCGAATTGGATGATGGTGGCATGGTGCACTAGGTTTTGTGGAGAGAGAAGAAAGTAGTAATGGAGCATTAAATATTTCCTTAAATGTTTCTTTTTTTTCCTTTTTTTTCATGAAACACTCGGATATTACTTATTAAACATTGAATTAATGGCTCTTATGAGCGTCTCCCAGATATAATTCATTAACAAAATCATCTTTTTACAAACATGTGTAATGGCGACGCTTTTAGCAGAATGCGGCATAATTATCAGAATCAAATCAATGAATCGATGATTAAATCATATAAATAATTAAAATATAATTAAAATTAAAAAATTATTAATAAATAAAGATAATTTTTATGTAAAATTTGATTCAAATTTTAAAATTTAGATTCTTAAAATTAAGTTATTTAAACTATAATAAAATATAATTTTAATACTAAAGTTAAATTTAATTTTTTTAAAAAAAATTGAAATCTTTTGTATTGGTTAGAGATAGAAAAAGATTTGTAGGAGAAAAAGTAAGAATCGGACGGCTTAAAGAAGAAGCAAAGATGCATTTAGATTAAAAAATTAAAAAAAAAAGTATTTTAAAAAATAACATTGATATTTAAATTATATTGACTAATAAATAATTTTAAAATATATAAAAAAATAGCTACTTTATTCGGTTTTGACCAAGTCATTATATAGTTGGCCCATTACAAAATCAGATCAATCAGAAGTAATTCAGTTCATTGGTTCACTGATCGGACTAGCCGGATTGGAGTTTGATAAAATATGAAGCATGACCTTATCCGACAATTTATAATTATCCTAAAACTCTGCTTTTATTTTTGGATAACCTCTTAGAGCTCTTTGGAGATCTGAAGAAACTTTGCAACTATGCATCCTTCAATCTAAATTGCATGATTTGTAGGTACTGAATGCAAGCCATTACCTTTTTTTTTTTTTTTTTGGTAGGTTTGACTGTAAAGACCTTTAATATATCAAGGTTTTCTCAGCAAAAAGAAATATATTCGCATAGTTGGTTCTCAGCCAAAGGAAAGAAAGCCAATGGCAAGACATTATTAAATTATTTAACAATAGAATTCCAAGTTCTTATTTAGAACCGTTTAAATAGCTGGTCATATATGTGCTCTATGTGATGATCCAAATGTGTTTTACTGGTGCCATCAAACTTGCAGATCATATCGACAAAATTCATACGGATGATCACACTAATATAGGATGACACAAGCTTAAACTATCAGAATAAAAATTAAGCAAGGATAGAAGGACAACTGTCTCCTGAAAACCAGCATCAGATGCCAGAATGATCAGCTATCCTAGCGGCAATCCAATCAGTCGCAGAATTGGCTTCCCTGTATATATGACAGATCTGAATGCTCTGAGCCTCCTGGAGGAGAGATCGAATGTCTGAGATCAAAGGGTTGATTGACATCTGGTTACAATGATCCTGATGATGCCACCGGATCACGGTAAGAGCATCCCCTCAAGGATAATACGACGGGCAACGAGGCTACGAATAGCACAGGAAACCCCCGTCCAAACAGCATAAAGCTCCGCAAGTGGCACTGAAAAATCCAGAAGATCAAAGTAGCATACGCTTGAATATGGAAGAACTCTCTACATGTTCGTTGCATATTATAAATACAGTGCAAGGTAAGTTTCTTCGTATAATCTTCGAGCAGAGTGAAGCATTTCGGATGCATGTAGGCGAGGGCAGCCAAACCAGTGAAGACAGGAGCTCTCAGTGTACACCGTCCACCATACCAGATGGAAATATCTTAAACAAGGGACTGTAATTGGTTGGCAAGAACTAGAAGAGAAGTCACTTGGCATGCGCTAATTCTTGATCTCAGCGACCATGGTAAGTTCCAAGCATCACTCAAAGGATTTCCATACCGGATGCAATATAGCTATGGAACTTGGACTAGACCGGTTGATCCAATTGGTGAGAGAGCCAATGAACTCACCTGTTGATCAATCCAAATTGTTAATTGAATTAATTATACAATCAATTTGATCAAAATTAGATGAATCGACTAATTTTTTTATTAAACCGGTAGCTTGCTTTTTTATTAACCTAACGATCTAGTGTAAACTGATTAAACCAAACTGCTTTTTTTTTTATGTTCTTTAAAATTACTTTTAAATTAATTTAATTTAAATATTAATGGTATATTTTTAGGAGATTTTTTTGTCATTACATCTAAATCTTTTTTTTGTCTTCTTTTTTTTTTTTTTTTGTTACAAGCAGGCGATCACACCACTCTGGGGTAACTCAAACCCGAGGTATCGGAATACATAATTTGCTCCAAAATAATCGGGCAAGGGTCACCAGAGTGCCATTCCCACTGACCATAATGACGAGCTACAGCCGAGACAACTCAATCAGCTACAGCGTTGGTTTCCCTAAAGACATGTAGAATCAGAGGATCATAGCTAGACTGGAGAGAATCCCATATATCGCTGATCAAAGGGTTATGGGAGGGACAAAACTCAACGTCCCGACGAATCCACCGGATGACCGTAATAGAATCTCCCTCGATAACCACCCGGTGCGAGCGCAAGATGCGAACAGCATAGGTGATGCCAGCCCACGCAGCCTGCAATTCAGTCATGAGACCGAAATGTCGAGAGAACCATGCCCACCAGCCGCAAGCAGCTCTCCCTCAAGCCCCCTGATAACAAATCCAGATCCGGCAATGCGACCCGATACATAACCATCAAAATTCACTTTGACATAACCAAGGGGTGGGGGCTCCCAAGCAATAAGGACCGTAGAACGGTGCGCTGCCAGAGACCCAGTCTGTCAGAGTGACTAACCAAATCAGAACGAAGATATTCCATAGCAAGGAGACTGGCAGTGCGGATAATAGTCTGAGTCGAGACCGTATCCTCAGCAAAGATAAGCTGATTACGAGTCAGCCAGATTTGATAAGCCAAATAAGCTAAATACACACCCTGGAAGCAACTGCCACTCTGAACGGTTGTACAAACGGCATGCAATAGAGCCTGTCGGCCGGGTCCCTCCACCGGCGTCCAAGGACTATATCGAAGATGCAGCCAAATCTGAGAGACATGGGAACAAGTAAAGAGGGCATGCTCTACTGTCTCATCCTAGATCCCACATATCGGATAGAGCGGGCTAATAAAGAGACCGCGCCCAGCCAGAAGAGAGCATGTAGGGAGACAGTCCCACCTCAGTTTCCACAAGAAAAGCTGGATCCTGGGATGACTGGGCAAGCGCCAGATCCAAGCCACATCATCCAAACCCACAGATCGAGGGCAGATGCGATCAATCAGATCTCTAGAGGGAGCATGAGGGAGGCAGGATCTACGCCAAAGTCTGGTGTCAGAAGCTACAGAGGAGGCAAGAGGGGTAGCTAGAATCCTGCCGCTAGCTCAGTTCCAAAGAACCGGGACACCGTAGGAACATGCCAAGCATTAGAGTCCTGGCAAATCAGAGCAGAAACAGACAGCGAAGGTCCAACATCAGAGCTTAGGAATGTCGGCCACCGCGCTAGAGGAAGGTCCGCTATCCAGGTATCATGAGTAACATTTATAGATCTCCCATCCTCGACCATACAGTGAATATCTGACATATAGTGGGAGCAACCTGGCAAATTGCTCTCCACATGAAGGAACAACCACGTGGAATATGGGAGACTGACTCAGAAGTCCAGCCTCCATATCTACCACGATAACAGAGCTCCAAAAACAATGAGGTTCCAGGAGGAATCTGGTGGCATGCCTAGCGATGAGGGCCTGTCTGCGGACCACCAAAGACTGAATCCCCAAGCCCCCTCACGAATAGGTAAATAGACCATCTCCCAAGACAGAAGATGAAGGCCATGACCTCCCTGCATCGATCCCCATAAGAAGGCACGAAAACGATGCTCTATCCGTCGGAGACAAGTAATGGGGATCAAAGCATTAGACAAAGTGTACAGAGGGAGAGAGGTAATAATAGAACGAGCAGAGTAACACGACCCATCATGAAAAAGGCCAAAATCTGCCATCTGTCCAATCTATCAGTAATCCGCCGCTCAAGGATCCGATAATCCTGCTGATGGGGACTCCGCCCGTAATAGGGATCCCAAGGTAGGACATATGGTCAGATGTCGTCGAAATCCCAAGTAACTGGGAGATGGCAGCACGATGACGCTGTGAAGTAGACAGGCTGAAACACAGGACAGATTTCTGCAAATTAACCGCTGGCCAGAAGCCTGACAATAAGACTGCAGAATAGCTGAGCAGACCGTCGCATTCTAAATAGTAGCAGGGCTAAGCAGAATACAATCATCAGCAAAGAGAAGGTGTGAGAGAGGGGGACCAGAGGGCCCTGGCATGTAAGGCTGTAACTGAAGCACACCAACCGCCTGAGCAAAGCTACGGGAGAGATCATCAGCACATAGGATAAACAAAAAGGGGAGAGGGGGCATCCCTGACGAAGACCCATAGCAGAGGGAAAGAACCCAGTCGGGCTACCATTGATAAGGATAGAAAAGGTAGGCCACTGAACACAAGCCATAATCCACTCAATGAAGAGATCAGCAAAGCCAAAATCCCGAAGCATCTGTCTAAGAAATATCCAGCTGATCTGATTATAAGCTCTCTCCATATCCAACTTCACTACCATTAATCTCTATCTTCCGGTCGCCCACTGAAGATCAAACATGAACTCTTGAGCAATGAGGGCATTATCGGTAATACTGCGACCTCGGATGAAAGCCCCTTGCTCAGGAGAAATCAGACGCGGTATGATACCCTACATCCGAGTGACCAAAAGACGGCACAAACTTGTATAGAGTAGTGCACAGACTGATAGGGGATAGTGCTGGGGGAGCAAAGCATCCAGACGCTTTGGGATAAGGGCAATATAAGTTCGTTGCCAATCCTGAGGAATGGATCTAGAAGAGAACACAGACTGGATGGCTGAAACAACATCCTGCCCCACAATATCCCAGTAGTACCGAAAGAAAAAAGATGAAAAACCATCAGATCCTGGAGCCTTATTAGGCCCCAATGCCCAAACCGCAGATCGAATCTCCTCCACAGAGACTGCCGTCGTAAGAATACCATTATCATCATCAGTAACCTTAGCAGACTGCGAGACAGGAGTACAAGGAGATCCACCGGCAACCTGCTCCGACCAACGGGTCTGAAAAAATCGAGATATATGCTCCCGAATAGCTTCATCATCATCAAAGATATGTCCTTCCTCATTGCTAATACGGCGGATCCGATTGGCTGCACGATGAGCCAAAGTAGCCTGATGAAAGAATCTAGTATTGCGGTCACCCTCCTGGAGCCACTGGATCCGGGACCTCTGGCGCCAGAAAATCTCCTGCTGACTAAGTAAACTATGGTGCAAAGTCAAGCTCTGCCTGAGTGACTGAAGATCAATCAAAGATAGACCACCATCCTGATCCTCCTTAGCTAGAAGATAAGAAATATCAGCTTCAACAAACTGCACGCTGCCGCAAATCCCCACCTCCCTACCGTGCCATCTCCGGAGTCGGCGCTTCACAAGATCCAAACGTTGGGATAAACGGTAGGTGGAGCTCCCTCTGACCGGCATACACCGGACCTGATGAATCATAGCTCGAGCAGAAGAATAGCGAGTTCAAAACTGCTCAAATCGAAACGGTCCCCGACAAAGAGATGACGGTTCAGTAGATATGAGCAAAGGGCAGTGGTCAGAAGCAATCCGCGGAAGATGAGTGGTGGTAGCACGAGGAAAGTAGTGAAGCCATCCTGAGGAGGCCATGGCCCGATCCAGACGCTCCCACATACGGGCAGAGCCCTGACGGTTGTTGCACCAAGTAAACTGCGGCCCCGAAAATCCCAAGTCGAAAAGACCCGTAGAGGAGATGGAAGAGCGAAACTCGGTAGAGTTCGGAGTATCAACAAAACGGCGATCGCCATGCTTTTTTGAAGCATTCACAATACAATTAAAGTCACCAGCAACAAGAGTGGGAAATCCATGATCTAAGAAGGTGATAATCTCAGCCCACAAGCAGCGCCGCTCCCGATAGTTCGTACTAGCATAAGCACTCAGAAGCAGCTATGGAGGGGCATTCCCTTCCGAGACAACCAAGGCGACCTGCTGATGACAATAGTGGAAAGCATCAACACGATAGATGGGGTCCGCCATAGAGCCAGAATACCCACAGAATTGGATTTCACCGCATAGGAACCCCAAGACCGAGAAACCCGACGCCGGAATCGCTAAAGACTAGGTCTCGGCAAACGAGTTTCCAGTAAAATATAAAATGATGAAGCTGCAGAAGCTGACTAAACGAGGAGTGAAATGAGGGTTTCAAGGCTCTTCGGACATTCCATATAAGAATCTTCATTGGTCAGATTGGGGTTTATCTTGTCCCCCTGCTTGGGACCCCAGCATGTCTGTATCAGAAGGACCTCCCTTACAGAACCAAAGTGCAGTGGCGGTGTGCCTGGATCAGTTTAAGCTAGCTGCTGGGACAGCTCCATGTCCTCTGACCCATGAGAAGAAGGCAGAATTGCCTGTTTCAAAATAGAGACAACAGCATCATGATCACAGCTGTCCCGGGATGGCAGATTAGAACCAAAAGTCACCCTCTAGGAAGGACCCACACTGCCTTTGCCCTTTGCTTTGACTGCTTTGGGAATTGCCCTCTGGGAGATCAGCAGGCCGGGCCCATTTAGTGGAAGCGGGATTAGCATCCTCACGGATCTTGGGCACTCCAGCCCACCGATCCGATCCACGAAGACTAAAGGGTTAGCAGCCACTTTAGTACCAGATCCCAACTTACTCCCTGATTCAGGCAATAAACCATCCTTGTGAGGCACTGTTCCAAGGTCACATGGCAAAATCTGCTTGTCCTGGCCAGAACCCTGCTGAATTGAACTGGGGCCTTCGCAGAGAACTGAAAATCAGTGGTTAAGCAATGCTCTTGACCTTTCTGCCCAGCCAATTGAGTATTCATATTGGATTTGATACAAATCTTCTAAACATTTGAGCTGGGTGCCAAAGTATCAGAAACTCTGGCTACAGTGACCGCACGGGATAGAACTCCTGGCACGGGGGGTTTTCTTTAATTGAACTGGGATTTGAAGCCTCCACGATGCAGACCGAAGACGATGGAGCATAGCGTCTTCGAGCAACCTTTCTTGGAGTCGTCCATCCATCGCCGGAGGCCGGGGGAGGCGATGTATCAGTGGCTGAAGATGATGACGATGAAGATCGAAGGCCCTAGGATCAGCAACAGGGAGGTTTTTCGTTGCCGAGTTGCCGTCATCCATGGACCAAACCGTGGAGGAACAGAGGCGGAAGACAACGACGATGATGAGGAGCACAAGCCGCCCAGATGAAGAGATCCACAACGGGGGCAGACTCCTTCAACGTGCTCGTATGTGAATTGCTGCCAAAACGGGGTGCCGATCCCTCTGATTCGCGCACCAGGCCGAGAGGGCGGCTGAGATCCACCCTAATAGCAGTGCGAGCAAAGCCACCCCGACGTTTGTCTTTCGTGGAGGGTCCCCTGCAACGAACTCCCTAGCCACCGCTAAGATAGACCGCAATGCCTCCTCCGACCAGTATTCGATAGGGAGATTCGGCAGGCGGATCCATAATAGAGCCCTAGTGAGAGCATCTGCCGCGGGAACAAAATCAGGACGCCAGGGTTCAGCCGCAAGGGGTTGTCCATTAACAACCCACGGCTGAAGCAAAGCTGCATCCCCGGTGGTCGGGTCTTCAAATTTCATCAAGACAAAGCGATGGGAAAGGCTGATTGAGGAGATGCATCCAGCAAGCCCAGCGTGGCGGAACTCCCGAACAACCGCATCCGGAGGCACCTAGCCAGAGAGACTCCGTACTATCAAGCCACCAGCCAGCCAGTCCTGGATCTCCCTATCAATCGTCTCAGGGGAAGCTGGATGACAGTCGGGAACAGCAGCTCAAGCTCGGCAATTTCCACCGGGGAGGGCGACGAAACCGACCAAACAAACTGCTGGTCACCATGACACCGCGAGGGTCCCCCAGTCGCTTGGCGACGATCATCGCCATTCATAGCAGAGGAATTGTCGTTAACCATCGGGAACAAACCAGCACAAAAAAGATGGCGAACACCAAAATTAGGAGGAGACAGACGCACCAATCTTAAAGCAAGCTTCAGTCCGAGCTGCCATGCTTTGATAGTTTTGTCTTCTCTAATAGTTGTCTCTCATTCTCTTTTTTCTATATTATTTTTTTTGTAAATTTAAGATTAATTTCATATATTAGTGCAGATATTATTTACAATCTCAATGACTTTAGTTTCAAATATTAAATTTTAATGTTACTAAATTAGTTAAATTTGTATTATTTTCTATTTTTTATATAGTTTGATCATTAGACTATTAAACCATCATTCAGTCTTTCGTTGATGCTTGATCCTGATAATTATGATTGGAAAACTTGATTAAGGCAATATTTTTTTAAAAAAGCAATAAAGTTGCACATGAACCAGATTGCACCATCAAGTACCTGTTTGTGTGCAACAATGCTCAAATAAAAATTGGACACAAGCAAATAAGGGAGAAAACTATCATTGAGCAATTCATTTACTTCAAAAGAAATGCTTTGAAGAGCATTGCAACTGAAAGCATTGGACCTTCTACATCAGTGGAGAATAATAAGTTCCCAAGGCATTCAAATTTAATCTAATATGACAAGAAGGTTATTATAAATACATACATACATACATACATACATATATGTCAAGCATCAATTATTGGGATATGTGTCCATAAACAAATGAAATGTATTATTTTGCTGATTAATTTAAGAAATTTTTTAATATTATTTTTGCATGCATGTTTTAATGCTTTATAAATATCAAAATCTCTGGATTATTTAATTATGACTTTAAATAGTGTATATAAGTGTTATATATAGAGGATAATATTTAAAGTAAAATAATCTAATATGTCCATAATTATAAATTAAAGTTGGGATTTTAATTTAAATTGCTAGCGCGGTTCATTACGTTCTGAATAAACGATCTTATCGGGATTATTGATAATGAGATTATCGGAATGAAAGCGCTTTATATAATTTGATTATATAGGACTGAATGCGATTAATTATGAATCTCTAATAAATTTCATTGTTAAAATAGAGCATTCAAAATTAATCAATGATGATCATATATAATCGAACTTAATTCTGAGTAATTAATAGACTTCTATTATTATATTATATTTTTTGACATACTAGATAATGATACAGAAACATAGTGTCAAATTCTTGGTATATTAAAAATATAATAACATAAATAGCTAAAAATATTAATATATAAGATGAAATCCATTTCTTCGTAAAAAAGTAAGATGAAAGGTTGATTCGGGGCTTGAATGATAAGAGTGCTCAATTTATGATAATATATTATTCATTATAGAATCAATGGTACTTATGTAGAAATATATTAAAGAGGTTAACAGAAAATATCTAGCTTTAATTATGAACCGTTTATGAAGGATTGATTTATATATAGTGACTATATCAATGGACAATTTAAATTCTTTTGAATATAATTAATTTTATAATTTTAAAAGTGCGGTTTCAAATTTTAAATGAAGTAATTTGAAATTAATATTTTTGATATTTTAATTAAGATGTTAATTAAATTTTAAAATTATTGGAGCTTAAATTATAATGTCCATAGTTTCTCTGGATGGCTCCATTAAAATTATATGAACTATATGATATGTTGGGTTAAATTATTAATTTAGAATTAAGAATTTTAAATTAATTTTTACATAAATTAATTTTATTTTATAATATGATTATTTAAAATAAATTTAAAATTTTTTAAATTATATGATGTGCTAGCGAATATATCGTAGGTATATTTTATAATTTTAATATTGAAGAAATATATGAGATTATTGGATAGATTTTTTCTCTCCTATATCATCCCAAGTTAAAGATATCAAAAGAAATCAACAATGAGTTGTTGGATAGATATATGGGATCGTGGAAGAGATTTTCTCTCTCTCATATATCACCCCATATTTTTAAATATTTTAATTAATTAATTAATTAATTATTAAAATAGGTAGTTATTAGACTAAAAAATTACTTAGCTGTCTGATCTTAACCCAAATCAGAAATGCCTTTCATTTTGGTGATTCCAAAGTGCTCTTAGTGGAGTTCAAGATATTTGATTATTATTTTTATTATTAAAATATAGATCGCTAAATATTTTTTTTAAAGATATGCAATTTGATCCTTATTTAGCTTCCATAAATATATTAAAATTGGTTTAAGATAACCAGCACAAATATCATTCAATGCTTTTTTTTTTTCCTTGGATATTCAAATAGTTTTTGTTATTGAGCACTTTTCTTATTTGATTCTTTTAAACGTAGCTTAGGTTGAGACAAATGAAGGGACGGTGATTACTTCTATTCCCACGAAAGCCCCATCTACTTCTAAGTTAATGAATATAATATTTCTTTTCATTTTTCTGTCGTACTTGAATTTCTTCCTCTTTCGATCCTTTCATGTCTTTGTCTTTTTGGGTTTTAATCTCATCTTTTTCCATCGGAGGCGATGGTGTGGTCCTTTTCGTTCAGTGCAGTGGCAAGAGATTGAGCATTAAATTCTAGTCTATAAACACATCAGTCTCTGTTTCTATCCCTGGACTAATTCTTTCCTTTTTTTTTTAATCTTTTTTTATGATTTTTTTTTTTGGGGTTCTAACAAGCAGTGGGTCCAGAAGCTGGCTATGGCAAACCTAACATAAGATTATTTATGGACCGGAGCCAGAGAAGTTTTGGAGGACATACGGAAAGAAATAGAGGTGTTAAAGAAATACTGCACCATATCAGAAGACCTGCACTATGTGCATAGGATCATGAACATTTTATTCATCTACACTTATTTAAATATATTTTTAAATTATAAATTATTTATTTTAATATATATTTGAGAATATATTTTTTTTTTTTTTTTTTGTAAATGAGCACATGAGGACCCATTCAAATGAAACTATATCTAATCATACGCATGCTATGATAAAATTATTTATAAAATTATGAATAATTATTTTATAAAAATTTACAATTATTTTAAAAAATAATATATTATAATTATTTTATAAAATTACATCTTATATTTTATAAAGCAAAACAAATTAATTGACATATAAAATTGGTCTATGAAAATATTTTAAATTTTTTTTTAATCTCATTTTTATTTTTAAATTAAATCAAATCCGCAATATTAATTTCTTTCAACTCTTAAAAATTCTTATCTTCTATGCGTTTCCTATAAACATGATAAGGTAATTTTTTCTTACGTGTCCTAATTTTTATCATGTTTATCTGATATGCAGTTGAATAGAACCTAAATTAATTTCTTATTTATTTGAATAAAATACTCTCATCTTTTATATTTAAAAATTAATAAAAATTGGTCTCTGTTGTACTCCCATGATAACTCGAGATTAGATGGAATTTTTTTATCAAATATTTATGTTAAACAGTCAAAAATCAAAAAGATAAAAATAAGCTAAGAAATAAATATAAAATTTAGATAATATTTTAAAAACTTCAATTTGTTTACTATGTTTTAATTTTTTTTAAAAAAAATTAAATTAAAGCATCAGCTGGGAATATACCTAGTATTTTTAGCGACATGCATGTGATGCTTGGTATCGACGTATTGTAGGTAGAGAAGAATTTTGTTTAGGAGCGTACAATGATATATTGAAAAAACAAAATTCAATGAAATGGTTGCATGTAATCAATTATTTTCCAAGAAGAAAAAAAAAGAAACTAATTAAGATGACAAATTCATAATTCATTATTGCACATCAATGTCCTGTAACTCTTTTTTTCCTTTTTTTAAAGCAAAAAATGATAATAATCCTTCATAATTTTATAAGGTAGAATCCAGATACGTCTAACTCAAAAAATACAATTAAAAAAAAAAAAAGGAAAGAAGATTCCGCTTTCACGGCGTGAACTTAATGCAGGCCTCCCTTCGGGAAAGAAACCTGATGCCCGACCGCAACGTGGTGCCGCCATCGGATGTTCCCTTTGTCCTCCCCAGAAAACGATCGCTCCTCGCCGCAGTCCGAGCCGACGACTCCCCTTTTTTTTTTTTTTTTCTCTCGAGCATCCAGGCAGAACAATGGCTGACGGACGATCCATCCCAAGCTGCGGCCTTTCGACGTGGGACGCTCCGCCGCGGTCACTGACATCACTCGCGGCGCTCGAGGTGACCTATGGCCGCCTCCACCCCTCCGCGGCCAAGGGTTTTCGGTTCCCATATGTTCTCCGATGGGAGCGGGGAGGCGTCCACGATAGTCTCGGGAGCACCCAAGACCACCGCGGTCGGTCTATCGTTGAGCTTGAGCGTGGACTGGGGCAGCCCTGCGAGGCGGCTCGACCAGGGAGGGGCGACTCCGCCGGCCCTGAGGCCGGAGGAGCTTAGGTACGGATGATATGGAACGGATGGTGAGGGCGTCGGAGGGATTCACCTCCAATGGCTCTCGGCATGTGGGTCTTGCCCGTGAGGAGGAGGAGGAGGAGGAGCCTTTCGGCTTCATGGTGCTTGCTGAGTGGCCGATGGGTCGCTTGGGTATGCTTCTGAACCCCCGGTTCCCTTTATAAGTATGAATTCGATGGTTTCAGAAAGAGCATGAGTTTAATGTCACATTTAATCCTGAAAAATTAATGCATATAATCCAAGGCTGCATGAATGAGAGAGAGATAGAGAGACTGGGTCTAGCGTCTCATTGAATTCTATTCAACCTTTGCATGAATTTGAAAGTTGGAGAGATCGCATGGGTCTAATGTCTAATTTAATTCTATTCAATTGTTACATGAATGCCAAGATTGAAGAGAGAGCATGGGTTCAGGGTCTCATTTAATTCCTGTCAAACAATGCGCGATTTTGAAGGTTCTGATAAGGTGTGAGTTAAAAGTACCCATTTAATTCCGGTCAACTCTTGCATGAATGCATAGGTTCCAGAAAGAGCATGGATTAATGGCAAATTTAATACCATTCAACCATTGCATGAATTCGAAGGTGGTAGACCGAGGGAAAAAGTCTGGTGTATCATTAATTCTTTTCAACCATTGCTTGCTTGATTTGAAAATTTGAGAACGAGCACGAGTCATAATGTCTCATTTAATTTGCATGGCTATTGCATTGATTTTTGAGGTTCGGCAAATCTTATATTTTATTTATTTCCTTATATATAGCCATCCTCAAGCAAGAGCGAAGGCCTATCTCATTTAATTTTTGTGTTCTGCTAAGGAGGGTCGCTAGGCACCAGTTAAGGGATATATAATAACCCATTTAGCTAGTCTTTTATGAGAAATAAGAAAGGAAAGGAGAAACTCTTAAATAATATTTAAAGAGATATTTAATGTCTCAAAATTTTTTTTTTTTTGGCGATCGGCCTTTAAAAAAGTCAAAAAAAATTGTTTTGCAACCCCAATACCTCAATATTAATTGCTTACAATATAGATTACCACTAGATAGATTATCAGTAATGTTGATTACCACTGGATAGATTGTCAGTAATATTGATTAATTACTGTGTTTGATATTACAAACATATTACCAGTCATATAACATTAAATTTTTTAAATACCCCTAAACCAAATCTATTAAAAATTTATGTATTATTATATATTTGATTTAAAAAAACTTGCATTCATAATGATAACACCTAAATTTAACAGTGAGGGTAAGCACTGTGAAAGGCTAATCGAAGCAGCGTTTGGAAGGAATGATTTTGTTTTCATGAAAGTTATTTTCTCAAAAGAGAAGGGGACATGAGCAATTTTATTAAAAAAAAAAATTTATCAAATTATAATATCTTCGATAATGTGAATAACCATCCTCTTGAGGTAATTTGGATTGCCTTATGAGAAGTAATCTAGATCATGGATTACCTTATGAGAAGTAATCTAGATTACCACTACAATACAGATTACCATTAAAAATATATACCAAACATAGTTATCTGGTGGACCCAATTTAAATTACCAATAATCTGGATAGATTGCCAGACCCAATTTAAATTATCAATAATCTGGATAGATTGTCGACTATCAAACGCAACCCAATATCTATATAAAAGTTTGTATTGATGGATATTTAGTTTTATATCTATTATAATTTGAAAAGATCTTGAATACTTGGATAAAGGAATCCAAGCAATGAATCTTAGCTAGCATTTTGATTTTTGAGTAAGATTCTGGGTTATGATAAATGGTATTTAGAACATACCTAATTCATGGCCATATAGACTGGGGGCATTATAGATGGGTTTTATGCATTTTTTTTAATTAAATTCAATTAGAATTTAATGTGGATGTGGATATGGATCTTTAGCCTGATAAGGATGTCAAGGTTTGAATGAGGAAAGTATGTGGAAGCTTAAGTATTTAGTTTTATATCGATTATATATTAAAAAAATTCTTAGTAGTTATACAGAATCAAAAAGCTCAATAAGTGACTTCTTGATGGGCCTATCAAAAAGCCCAAATAATAACTTCTTGGCTAACTTTTTTTTGGATGAGATTTTGTGTTATGACAAAAGACATATGGAACATATGTCTACGACATCTTCAAAAGAATCCAGTCTCTATTACAGGGCAATTAACTCAATTATACAACCTTACATAGTCCTCGATCATTGTCACCTTTTAATAGGATCAAACTCAACTTGTTAGTAGCGGTGGGCATGGGTTGGGCGGCCCATAGAATAGCCTAAAAATTTCAAGATGTTGGCCAAAGGTTTGTTTTATGGAAAAGTCTTTGTACATCACCCCCGGTGCAGCAAGGCCTACGTGGGCTGCACCGCCTCTTCTGATTGGTCTACGTGAAACCTACATGGATGACGGTGCCGGGCGGTATGGCCCTGCTACGATGTAACGTTCTGAACGTGACGGGCATTTAAAGCAATTCGTCTTTTTTTTAAATTAGCGTGCGATGAAAATGCCCTTTCCCTCCATCCTAGCGCCATTTTTACGTTGGATTTCATTTGTGCAAGAAGAACTCTTTCTTCCACCTCGCTCTGGATTTTGGAAGCATCACCGGAATCAGTTGAGCACGAACCATCGCCCTCGCTCTGAGACTCCGGTCGAAAGAAAATATTTCAGCTTCGAGGCTGGAATACCTGGCTACTGAAGTCTTTGTACAAAAACTTCTGGAGGAAATGTCGTCCGCAGCATAAAGTAAAAAGTCCTTCTTCCCACTTCTTGTAAAGCTCCTTTATTACACCAACTGTTTTTTCTGGTTAGAGTTAGTTAATGCATCACCAAACCGTTTAATGCGCGGGTAACTTCCTTAGAACAAAACAGTTGACATTCTCGGAGTCATAACTGTTTAGAGTTTACTGTTTTGTAAGCACGAATGTCATAACTGTTTTAACTAGGATGTTATACCTCATGAACTGGGGTGTCATCAGAGTGGTTCAGCCTATATTTCCCGTTAAAGCTACGACACCCCTGATGTGTCGTTAATAGCCTGAGTCGGTGCTGTCGTCGTTTGCGACACCCCAGTTGAAACTTCACGACACCCTAGCTCTCATCTGACGACACCCGTGGTTATAACTGACCACGGCGAGAAGGCCCGCGACCCCGTATGGAGAACAATCCCCGCGACACCCCGCTTTAATAGTCACGTCATCGGTGTCGTCGCCTTAAAGCTAGGGTGTCGTTAATAGCCTGAGTCGGTGCTATCATCGTTCGCGACACCCCAGTTGAAACTTCATGACACCCTAGCTCTCATCTGACACACCCGTGGTTATAACTGACCACGGTGAGAAGGCCCGCGACACCCAAGTTATGAAAATTTATTTTTATTCATCACAAAAATAAAGAGAAGACGGAAAGAAAAGAAAAAAGTACATGAGCCCTCACTGGGGCTTGTCATCTGCTTCGGTCGCTGCCGAGCTCCCCCCACGCTGCGGGGCTAACTCGGCGATCTGGCGCTGGAGGGACTCTACTGCCCCTCCAGCCGGCTTAGCCCGACGCAGGACCTCGATCTGTCTCGTTGAAACGGCCATGTATTGCTCGGCCGCCCCGTGGAGTCGCTCGCTGTTTGCGAGCGACTCTGCAAAGACCTCCAAATCGATGCATACTGTTCTGCGGCGGCTCCCAGGGGGGCCAGTCGATCGCCCCTCGCCTCTAAAGCCATATCAGTATACAAAAATTTTGGAAGATCAGCTGAAAAGGTGATGAACGATGGCATTCCCCCATCCATATTTAAGGTACTCCTGGCGGGTGTTTCGATTGCCACATGCCACCATCTCAGTGGGCGGTTCGAAGGAATCGAAGCGTCGCGCCCCCCCCCTCGATGAGTTTCGGGGGATGGGGAACAGAAGAGAGTTTCGGGAAGCCAAATACCCGGTTACCGTAGTAAGTTTTACGACGTCCCAAGAGGAAACCTCACGACACCCAAGGATGATTTGGATTTCGGCCGAAAATCTTTCGCGACACCCCACTTGAAAGCTCATGACACCGTAGCTTTAATGCCACGACACCCGTGCTTAGAACTGACCGCGCAAGAATCCCCGTGACACCCCAGGAGAATTGGATTTCGGCTAAACTCCTTCGCGACACCCCAGTTGAAAGCTCACGACACCCTAGCACCTATACCACGACACCCGTGCTTAGAACTGACCGCGCAGAGAATCCCCGCGACACCCCAGGAGAATTGATTTCGGCCGAAACTCCTTCGAGACACCCCAGTTGAAAGCTCACGACACCCTAGCTTTAAGGCGACGACACCCGTGCTTAGAACTGATCACGGAGAGAACCCCGCGACACCCTTGTCGAATTCGGCCGAAACTCCTTCGCGACACCCCAGTTCAAATCTCACGACACCCTAGCACCAATGCCACGACACCCGTGCTTAGAACTGACCGCGCAGAGAATCCCCGCGACACCCCAGGAGAATTGGATTTCGGCCGAAACTCCTTCGAGACACCCCAGTTGAAAGCTCACGACACCCTAGCTTTAAGGCGACGACACCCGTGCTTAGAACTGGCCAGAGAATCCCCGCGACACCCTAGGAGAATTGGATTTCAGCCGAAACTCCTTCGAGACACCCCAGTTGAAAGCTCACGACACCCTAGCTTTAAGGCGACGACACCCGTGCTTAGAACTGATCACGAGAGAACCCCCGCGACACCCGTTGTCAAATTCGGCCGAAACTCCTTCGCGACACCCCAGTTCAAATCTCACGACACCCTATGCACGACACCCGTGCTTAGAACTGACCGCACAGAGAATCCCCGCGACACCCCAGGAGAATTGGATTTCGGCCGAAACTCCTTCGAGACACCCAGTTGAAAGCTCACGACACCCTAGCTTTAAGGCGACGACACCCGTGCTTAGAACTGATTACGGAGAGAACCCCCGACACCCCTTGTTGAATTCCCGAAACTCCTTCGACACCCCAGTTCAAATCTCACGACACCCTAGCACCAATGCCACGACACCGTGCTTAGAACTGACGCAGAGAATCCCCGCGACACCCTAGGAGAATTGGATTTCGGCCGAAACTCCTTCGAGACACCCCAGTTGAAAGCTCACGACACCCTAGCTTTAAGGCGACGACACCCGTGCTTAGAACTGACCACAGAGAATCCCCGCGACACCCCAGGAGAATTGGATTTCGACCGAAACTCCTTCGAGACACTAGTTGAAAGCTCACGACACCCTAGCTTTAAGGCGACGACACCCGTGCTTAGAACTGATCCCGGAGAGAACCCCCGCGACACCCCTTGTCGAATTCAGCCGAATCTCTTCGCGATACCCCAGTTCAAATCTCACGACACCCTAGCACCAATGCTACGACACATGTGCATTAACAGTGAACCCACGGGTGTCGTCGCCTTAAAGCTAGGTGTCGTCAGATGATAACTGGGTTGTCGTATTGTTTTAACCTTCGTGTCCTAAATCCTAATCCTTTGTCAGCATATATTGACAACTAAATCTATGGATATCATTGTTCATGACTGCGTGCCTATATTTTCACAGTTGATGCTGAAATTGTAGATCGAAAGAAATCGATAACACTCCCGCCGTGCACCTTCACCCGTCGCTCCAAATGCAGTGGATGATATTGTAGTTCCTCAAACTGGAATGGAATTCAATTCAGCAGATGATGTATATACGTTCTACAATGGATACGCGAAACGAGTTGGTTTTGGAATCACAACAGTGTGTAGCAGGGCCAACAACAAAAAACAACTTTGCTTCAAGCACCTGGCGTGTTGGAGGCAAGGAAAATCTAGAAAATCAGAGAAGAGTATGAATCATAGGGATACTGGGAAAGTTGATTGTATGGCATCCATAAAAGCAAGACTGAATGCTACAAGTGGTAAGTGGATATTGGATGAGGTTTCTCTAGAACATAACCATGGGATGTCCATAACATCAACTGGTTATCTACGGTCGCATAGGAGGATCAGCACACCAGAGAAGGCAGAGATCAGCAATTTACATGCCGTGAATGTTCCGACGACTCAGATATACTCTGCCATAGCAAGGAGAAAAGGGGGCAGAAGACAATTGGATTTCACCGAGAAGGATGCTCGTAACTTCATTTGTCGCGAACGTCAGTCTAAGCTGAAAGAAGGAGATGCTCAGTCGATGGTAATTCATTTCGCCGAAATGCAACTCAAAAATCCCAATTTCTTCTATACCTTAGACCTCAATGATAATGGTCATCTGAGGTCTGTCTTCTGGATTCATCCAAGGTCAAGATTGGCATGCACATACTTCGGTGATGTTCTAAGCTTTGACTCAACGTACTTGACAAACAGATATCAAATGCCTTTTTGTCCATTCGTCGGGGTCAACCATCATGGACAGTCCACCTTGCTTGGATGCGCATTGTTGTCTGATGAGAGTACTGAGACATATAAATGGGTTTTTCAGACATGGCTGGATGCAAATGGTGGTCAAGCACCTATTGCCATAATAACTGACCAAGATAAGGCAATCGAGGCTGCTGTCAAAGAAGTTTTTCCTAACACACGACATCGATTTTGTCTTTGGCATATATTGAAGAAGATACCTGAAAAGATTGGCCACATTTGCACGGCAAATCCCAAGTTTATGGTTGATTTCGATGAGGCGATATATGATTCATTGACCATACAGTCATTCGAGGAAAGGTGGGCACATGTTATGGAGAAATATAAAGAATGCAAGTCTATAGATTGGTTCAATGTCCTTTACGAATGTCGGGATAAATGGGTCCCAGTTTACCTAAAGGATACATTCTTCGCAGGTTTGTATGTCATTGTCTTTGGTTCATGTTCGCGTTAAACGCTTTTTTTTGTTGACAAAATTTTGAACAGGGATGTCATCTTCACAAAGGAGCGAGGGCATTAATCACTTCTTCGATGGGTTTATAAATTCGAAGACAACACTAACGGAGTTCATAAGTAAGTACGAAGATGCCTTGGAAAAAAGATACGAGGCCGAAAATGAGGAAGATAATAGGACGTTGCAAACGATTGCTTTCCTAAAGACATCATCACCTTTTGAGAGACAAGCTGCAGGAAGGTATACAAGGCGCATTTTCAAAAAATTTCAGAATGAGATCCTTGAAATGGCTGCATCAAATACAAAATTGATCAAGGAAGCTGGCAACTGTTGTGTATATTCCGTAAAGTCGTATGAAAGGATTGAAGTCGATGGAATCGGCAAGGAGATGATCAAAGATTATATCGTGTCATACGATAGAAATATTGAGGATGTCCAATGCCAGTGCCGATCCTTTCAGTTCAAGGGGTACCTGTGTAGGCATGCCCTGTTGGTTCTTCATCAAAGTGACGTATTTCGTTTACCAGATAAATACTTCTTGAAGAGATGGTGCAAGGACATGAAATACCAATTCGACGAATTCGACTGCAATACTGAAGGTTATGATAAAAGCACACGAAAATCACGGTACGCAGTGACAATTTTTTAATTGAAATGTCTTAATATTTGTTTCGTTAATATTATGTTAATGATTGTAGATATAGTTTGCTGAGTCATCGGATGATGAAGCTCGCAGAGATAGCCTCCATGTCTGAAGATGCATTTAATGTAGTGATGGATGGTCTAACACCTATATTCAAAATTGCCGTGGATGCCAACTGCGCAGCTAAACCACGTACAGAGCTTGTAATTCAAGATCCTGAACAAATTAGGACGAAAGGT
>UESW01005041.1:285869-313923 GCA_900491605.1 Calamus simplicifolius | reverse complement strand
TATTCTAACTATTTGTGCTAGTACACTTTGTGTGTATTTTGAACAGGACCCAGTTGAGTTGATTATTTTACTGACTTTATAAAATAATTTAGAACTCATGAATATTATGATTACTTATGCTCTTAATCTGAATTCTATTTCTAGACACGTGTATGTAGTGTTTATTGCTTTGATTACACATAGAGTGAGATTCTATATGAGTCAATAAACTCAGTGGGTTGGGCAATAACATTATGTATATGGTGAATATTAATAGTTGAAGGAATCCACGTCCGGTTAATTTGGACTGATGATATCCCCTTGAAAGCTTATAAGTTTTGATCGTATCAAATCTTGCAAGTGGATTTTGAATCCGATACGTCAAATAAGTTAAGTGGATAAGTCTCAAGGATAAAAACAGCCAATTAAATTATAATGTCAGTATTTAAATTTAATTGGTGGATATCTGTAATCTTAACGTGGGGAGATAATAAGTATTTAATATTAAGGCTCGAAAATATAAATTCGAATATGATTAGGAGTACAATATAATTCTTTAGTGGAATGAATTATAATTTACGTAATTAAATCCTAACCCGGGATAGGATTAGGAGATTTAATTACGTGGGAAGTCCTTTTCATATTTGCCTATTAGGTCCCTGTTGTAGCCCTATAAATACCCTCTCAATTGGTTGCTAGGGTTAACGCTTTTAAGAAAAAAGAAAAGCAAGAAACCCTAGGTCGGCCGAGAGAGATCCCACCATCTTGTGAGAGAAGCAGGTATTTTGGGAATACGGCGGAAGGCCAAAAGGTTGAGGTCGAGCAATCAAATCAAGTGTTCCAGTGTTTAAGTCTGAAGGTATAATCTTATACTCATAGATTAGAACGGTAAAAGATTTTTGCATTACTCATATACGCTATAGCCGTGATCTTGGGGGTATTCCGCGCTCCCCAACAGTTCTACAATGGATACGCGAGACGAGTTGGTTTTGGAATCATAACAGTGTGTAGCAGGGCCAACAACAAAAAATAACTATGCTTCAAGCACCTGGCGTGTTGGAGGCAAGGAAAATCTAGAAAAACAGAGAAGAGTATGAATCATAGGGATACTGGGAAAGTTGATTGTATGGCATCCATAAAAGCAAGACTGAATGCTACAAGTGGTAAGTGGATATTGGATGAGGTTTCTCTAGAACATAACCATGGGATGTCCATAACATCAACTGGTTATCTACGGTCACATAGGAGGATCAGCACATCAGAAAGGCAGAGATCAGCAATTTACATACCGTGAATGTTCCGATGACTCAGATATACTCTGCCATAGCAAGGAGAAAAGGGGCAGAAGACAATTGGATTTCACCGAGAAGGATGCTCGTAACTTCATTTGTCGCGAACGTCAGTCTAAGCTGAAAGAAGGAGATGCTCAGTCGATGGTAATTCATTTCGCCGAAATGCAACTCAGAAATCCCAATTTCTTCTATACCTTAGACCTCAATGATAATGGTCATCTGAGGTCTGTCTTCTGGATTCATCCAAGGTCAAGATTGGCATGCACATACTTCGGTGATGTTCTAAGCTTTGACTCAACATACTTAACAAACAGATATCAAATGCCTTTTTGTCCATTCGTCGGGGTCAACCATCATGGATAGTCCACCTTGCTTGGATGCGCATTGTTGTCTGATGAGAGTACTGAGACATATAAATGGGTTTTTCAGGCATGGCTGGATGCAAATGGTGGTCAAGCACCTATTGCCATAATAACTGACCAAGACAAGGCAATCGAGGCTACTGTCAAAGAAGTTTTTCCTAACACACGACATCGATTTTGTCTTTGGTATATATTGAGAAGATACCTGAAAAGATTGGCCATATTTGCACGGTAAATCCCAAGTTTATGGTTGATTTCGATGAGGCGATATATGATTCATTGACCATACAGTCATTCGAGGAAAGGTGGGCACATGTTATGGAGAAATATAAAGAATGCAAGTCTATAGATTGGTTCAATGTCCTTTACGAATGTCGGGATAAATGGGTCCCAGTTTACCTAAAGGATACATTCTTCGCAGGTTTGTATGTCATTGTCTTTGGTTCATGTTCGCATTAAACGCTTTTTTTTATGTTAACAAAATTTTGAACAGGGATGTCATCTTCACAAAGGAGCGAGGGCATTAATCACTTCTTCGATGGGTTTATAAATTCGAAGACAACACTAACGGAGTTCATAAGTAAGTACGAAGATGCCTTGGAAAAAAGATACGAGGCCGAAAATGAGGAAGATAATAGGACGTTACAAACGATTGCTTTCCTAAAGACATCATCACCTTTTGAGAGACAAGCTGCAGGAAGGTATACAAGGCGCATTTTAAAAAATTTCAGAATGAGATCCTTGAAATGGCTGCATCAAATACAAAATTGATCAAGGAAGCTGGTAACTGTTGTGTATATTCCGTTAAGTCGTATGAAAGGATTGAAGTTGATGGAACCGGCAAGAAGATCGAAGATTATATCGTGTCATACGATAGAAATATTGAGGATGTCCAATGCCAGTGCCGATCCTTTCAGTTCAAGGGGTACATGTGTAGGCATGCCTTGTTGGTTCTTCATCAAAGTGACGTATTTCATTTACCAGATAAATACTTCTTGAAGAGATGGTGCAAGGACATGAAATACCAATTCGACGAATTCAACTGCAATACTGAAGGTTATGATAAAAGCACACAAAAATCATGGTACGCAGTGACAAATTTTTAATTAAATGTCTTAATATTTGTTTTCGTTAATATTATGTTTATTATTGTAGATATAGTTTGCTGAGTCATCGGATGATGAAGCTCGCAGAGATAGCCTCCATGTCTAAAGATGCATTTAATGTAGTGATGGATGGTCTAACACCTATATTCAAAATTGTTGTTGATGCCAACTGCGCAGCTCAACCATGTACAGAGCTTGTAATTCAAGATCCTGAATAAATTAGGACGAAAGGTCGCCCGAGAGAGAACAGATTAAAGAGTGGAGTCGAGATGAAGTCAAAAAGATCAAGAAAAAATCAGGTCAAGGAAAGAGCTGCTTCAAGCATCAGGCAGACTTGTTTGCAGTCAATTAATACCGAAGAGGACCTGGAGAGAAGTGTACCGCCTTCCGAAGCTTTGATGGACGAATTTGATGCTTATGTATTGAGTCAACTTACACAGGAGCATATATAAAACACGGGTGTCGTAACTTTTGAACTAGGGTGTCTTGTCGCAAATGAAGTGCTTTCAAAATATGGTGTCTATTTCAGTAAAATGAATGCTTTTAGCGCGACGACACCCGAATGGTGGAAACCTACGACATTCCAGTACTCACGAGCGGACATCGAAGATTTTAGCGCGACGACACCCCAGCTCTTGGCTAACGACTCCATAGCTCTTGCGCGGTGACACCCGAAAGGTGGAAACCTACGACATCCCAGTACTCGCGAGCGGACACCGAAGATTTTAGCACGACGATACCCCATCTTTTGGCTAACGACTCCCTAACTCTTGTGCGGCGACACCCGAACGGCGGAAACCTACGACATCCCAGTACTCGCGAGCGGACACCGAAGATTTTAGCGCGACGACACCCCAGCTCTTGGCTAACGACTCCCTAGCTCTTGCGCGGCGACACCCGAATGGCGGAAACCTACGACATCCCAGTACTCGCGAGTGGACATCAAAGATTTTAGCGCAACGACACCCCAGCTCTTGGCTAACGACTCCCTAGCTCTTGCGCGGCGACACCCGAAAGGCGGAAACCTACGACATCCCAGTACTCGCGAGCGGACATCGAAGATTTTAGCGCGACGACACCCCAGCTCTTGGCTAACGACTCCCTAGCTCTTGCGCGGCGACACCCGAACGGCGAAAACCTACGACATCCCAGTACTCGTGAGCGGACACCGAAGATTTTAGCGCGACGATACCCCAGCTCTTGGCTAACGACTCCCTAGCTCTTGCACGGAGACACCCGAACGGCAAAAACCTATGACATCCCAGTACTCGCGAGCGGACACCGAAGATTTTAGCGCGACGACACCCCAGCACTTGGCTAACGACTCCATAGCTCTTGCGCGGCGACATCCGAACGGCGGAAACCTACGACATCCCAGTACTCGCGAGTGGATATCGAAGATTTTAGCGCGACGACACCCCAGCTCTTGGCTAACAACTCCCTAGCTCTTGCGCGGCGACACCCGAACGGCGAAAACCTACGACATCCCAGTACTCGTGAGCGGACACCGAAGATTTTAGTGCGACGACACCCCAACTCTTGGCTAACGACTCCCTAGCTCTTGCGCGCGACACCCGAACGGCGGAAACCTATGACATCCCGGTACTTGCGAGCGGACATCGAAGATTTTAGCACGACAACACCCCAGCTCTTGGTTAACGACTCCCTAGCTCTTGCGCGGTGACACCCGAACGGCGAAAACCTACGACATCCTAGTACTCATGAGCGGACACCGAAGATTTTAGCGCAACGACACCCCAGCTCTTGGCTAACGACTCCCTAGGTCTTGCGCGGCGACACCCGAACGGCAGAAACCTATGACATCCCAGTACTCGCGAGCGGACATCGAAGATTTTAGCGCGACGACAGCCCAACACTTGGCTAACGACTCCCTAACTCTTGCGCGACGACACCCGAAAGGCGAAAACCTACGACATCCCAGTACTCGCGAGCGGACATCGAAGATTTTAGCGCGACGACACCCCAGCTCTTGGCTAACACTCCCTAGCTCTTGCGCGGCGACACCCGAAAGGCGGAAACCTACGACATCCCAGTACTCGCGAGCGGACATCGAAGATTTTAGCGCGATGACACCCCAGCTCTTGGCTAATGACTCCCTAGCTCTTGTGCGGCGATACTCGAACAGTGAAAACCTACGACATCCCAGTACTCGCGAGCGGACACGGAAGATTTTAGTGCGACGACACCCCAGCTCTTGGCTAACGACTCCCTAGCTCTTGCGTGGTGACACCCGAACGGCGAAAACCTACGACATCCCAGTACTCGCGAGCGGACACCGAAGATTTTAGTGCGACGACACCCTAGCTCTTGGCTAACGACTCCCTAGCTCTTGCGCGGCGACACCCGAACGGCGAAAACCTACGACATCCCAGTACTCGCGAGCGGACACCGAAGATTTTAGCGCGACGACACCCCAGCTCTTGGCTAACGACTCCCTAGCTCTTGCGCGGCGACACCCGAACTGCGGAAACCTACGACATTTCAGTACTCGCGTGCAGACATCGAATAGTTTAGCGCGACGACACCCCAGCTCTTGGCTAACGACTCCCTAGCTCTTGCACGGCGACACCCGAAAGGCGGAAACCTACGACATCCCAGTACTCGTGAGCGGACATCGAAGATTTTAGCGCGACGACACCCCAGCTCTTGGCTAACGACTCCCTAGATCTTGCACGGCAACACCCGAAAGGCGGAAACCTACGACATCCCAGTACTCATGAGCGGACATCAAAGATTTTAGCGCGACGATACCCCAGCTCTTGGCTAACTTCCCTAGCTCTTACGCGGCGACACCCGAACGGTGGAAACCTACGACATCCCAGTACTCACGAGTGGAGATCAAAGATTTTAGCGCGATGACACCCCAGCTCTTGGCTAACGACTCCCTAGCTTTTGCACGGTGACACCCGAACGGTGAAAACATATGACATCCCAGTACTCGCGAGCGGACACCAAAGATTTTAGCGCGATGACACCCCAGCTCTTGGCTAACGACTCCCTAGCTCTTGCGCAGCGACACCCGAACGGCGAAAACCTATGACATCCCAGTACTCGCGAGCGGACACCGAAGATTTTAGCGCGACGACACCCCAGCTCTTGGCTAATGACTCCCTAGCTTTGCGCGGCGACACCCGAACGGCGAAAACCTACGACATCCCAGTACTCGCGAACAGACACTGAAGATTTTAGCACGACGACACCCCAGCTCTTAACTAATGACTCCCTAGCTCTTGCGCGGCGACACCCGAACGGTGGAAACCTACGACATCCCAGTACTCGTGAACAGACACCGAAGATTTTAGCGCGACGACACCCCAGCTCTTGGCTAACGACTCCCTAGCTCTTGCGCGGCGACACTCGAACGGCGGAAACCTACGACATCCCAGTACTCGCAAACAGACACCGAAGATTTTAGCGCGGCGACACCCGAACGACGAAAACCTACGAAGGAATGAATCGAGGACACCTCTGCTTGCAATATAAAATTTATGCATTTGCATTAAATATTAATCATTGTTAATATGAATAAATTACATTCAATTTTCATTCAAAGAAGAATAAAAAAATTAAGAACATTTTTCGACAATGTCGCTAATCTTTTTGTTCAGGCCCTCTCTCAATATCGTCGCAGCTAAGTGTCGCCAGTAAACTCTGACTTCCTCATCCGTGAAATCCATCTTCATATCAGATTGTCCCGTCGAGCAAGACATTCCATGTATCTCAGACAGTATAGGCCGCAATCCAGCGATCCGGTCGGTTGGCTTGGGCAATCCGAAATCTCTTCCATCGGCCAAGTCATCACTTCCTTCTTATCGCAGTAGATATGGAATATGTGGCCAAGAATTATATGTCATTTCCTTGCATTGGCCTTGTACTTGGGGTTGCGTTTCAGTGAATTCAGGTGCATGAACACCTTTCTTTCCATGTCGACAGCAACCAAATGCCAGTGCGAGTTATCAGAGTTTATTATGGTGAAAAGAAACGGAATTGGGCCTTATCTTCATCGATACATTGTCAAATATCGAGGCCCCTGAGATTCCAGCGAGTTCATGAGCAGGTGATGAGGAAGTCAGATACAGAGCGGATACGAAAACTGATGCAAATATGCACTTATGGTATCGGTCCGGATGCTCTGTCCAGTTGCGCATCAGAAACTCCTGGCCGGCATCAATTATCTGCCAATGCAATGTAAACCGATTAATATAATTCTAAAATCAACAACTAGAACAGGTTTCTTGATATACTTACATCATCTATTATCATTTCATTGTTAATGAGATCTTGAAGATTTTTCCTTGTTACAACGCCAGAAAACATATTGGTGTAGACGATCTCGTCGGTTAGTCGTTCGCTCAAAAAATTTTGAATAATTATTTGGTCATCTTCGACCGTTGTGTTGGGCTTTGACATGCCCACTGTCTTCGCCGACTTTTTAGGATGGGTTGTCTCATAACATTCTTCGACGACCGTGGATGCCTTACGCTTCCTCGGCTCTTTTTTAACCCTCCTAACAAGCGAAGGCACTCCAACGATTTCTATGTCCATATTATCACCCTTTGGCGCAGGGGTGCCAAGTTTATTATCGGATATGGACTCATCTTTATTACCATTTCCATTCTCTGTTTTTTCATCCAATGAATCCCCTCCAATATCTTCTCCTCTGCTTTTGCATTCCCCGACTTAATTGGACACTCGGATGAATGGTCCTCCTCCATCTTCTTCTCCTCACTATTTCCATTACCAGGCTCGTGGAGGACCAACTCCAGGGAATGCACCTTCTCTGTTTTCCCGTCTCCCTTGTCCTCCTCATTTATTGCAGTACTTTCCTTTCTGAGCAGTGAATTTGAGGAGGCTCTCAGCAATGGACAGCCTGTGCCTGACATCATCGAGTTGATCCTTAACGCACTCCAATTCAGTCCTCAACTCGGCACATCCTGCGCAGCTATCCGTTGGTTGAGGGGTGCATGTATCTGTTGGTTGAGGGGATGCTACATTCTGCTGAGTGAGAAGCCAACGCTCTTCTGAATGGTACAGTAGCTCCCTCCATCTGCAACACAAGTTGATAACAAATTAATATTAAGTGAACATATTGACGCATGAATTTAAAAATTATGGTCAGAGCAATGGAGCAATGTACTAGCTTACCAAGTCATGAGGCTGCAAGTCGGCAACCCGAACCGACTGGATCTTCATTTGGTGGTCATACCACTTCAACAGCCGGGCAGTTTATCAGGGTATGCTGGTGCTCGCATTGATGTATGCTCGAGGAACCACGCCTGAACATGATATTTTTTGGATATTAAATAATGTAATATTAAAAAAAATTATAGTAAAAACACGACTTATGCGTCTCAATAATCCTTACCACCAGTGCTGCCGAGCATCCGAACAGGGTAGGCTGCCTCCTAACTTTTTTTGCATTCTTTGAGTGGACCGGCTCCTCGGAACGCAA
This sequence comes from Calamus simplicifolius, assembly GCA_900491605.1. Lineage (NCBI taxonomy): Eukaryota > Viridiplantae > Streptophyta > Magnoliopsida > Arecales > Arecaceae > Calamus > Calamus simplicifolius. The sequence goes on along the minus strand of UESW01005041.1, from coordinate 305,711 downwards.
GCAAGCAGCTATTTCTGGGAGAGCCAGAACAATCAACTCCTTCAATGCCGAAGCCCAGTCGATGCTATCCAGTTGACTTAAGTCATCCAAGTGCTGGATGAGATACCGTGGACATCTCTGATTAGACTTTGGAGCCAAAAACATGGCCAACATGTATGCGATCCAAAGTCGGACGGTGTCCTCGACATCCTCCTGTTCCTTAGATGATCGGAGTTGAAATATTAACTTCTCCAAACCTTCTTGGCGAAGATCTAAACCCTGGCCAAACCGTCTGAACAACCTTCCGTTGAACAATAGGCTGGACGTGTCGATCTTCTTCCCATGAGCTGGAAGTCCAAGAATGAGTGCGACTTCGTCGGCACTGAATAGAACTGGCTTTCCGCAGAAAATGAACTCGTCGCCTCCATTGTGACATCTTATGATGTCTGCTAGCAGTCGCCCGTCGACTGTGAACGTCTGCATGTCGACGAAGGCACCAAATGGGGTCCTTCGAATAAGTTTTGTATGCCGTCTAGTGAACCCCATCTTCCAAACCTTCTGAACGTATACGGCCGGCCTGCAGCTATTCTTAAACAGCTGGGAAGCCTTCACTGGGGGGACTGAACAATTTTATTGTCAACTGAAACAGGGGGTAAGACAGAAGACATACTTGTCATGAAATTTTAAGAGAGGATGTCATAATATTTAAACATAGTGATAAACATACCTGAAGGAGCCGCATCCTCATTCGAACGAAGAACCATGTCCTTGCATTGTTCCGCCATTTTCTCCGTCTGCTTCTTCTTTGTTCGCGGTCTTCGTCCACAAACGAAAGCACTCATCTCCATGAATGAAGTATACGGAAGAATGAACTATGGAAGAAATTTAGGAGGGAAAAGGAGACCAGTGGCTTCTCGAGCAAGAGACGAAGGATGGCTTCTCGAGCAAAAGGATGGCTTCTCGAGCAACAGACGAATGAGTGCTTTTTCTAGGGTTTATGCCGACCTCAGAGAAATACGAAAGGACACCGGATCGCCACGATCACATCACAGTGACCCGCAAACCCATAGGAACTGCCCACATTTTGCAACTTTTCTCGAAAAGATGGCATGGCTGAGTTACTAGGGTGTCGTCGAATTAGTACTAGGGTGACGTCAAATTCCGCCTTGTTCAAGCATGGGTGTCGTCACCTTAAAGCTAGGGTGTCGTGAGATTTCAACTGGGTGTCGCGAAGGATTAACGGCCGAATTTCAAACTAGGGTGTCGCGAGGATTCTCTATGTGGTCAGTTTTAAGTAAGGGTGTCATTTCCTTAAAGCTAGGGTGTCGTGAGATTTCAACTGGGTGTCGCGAAGGATTTACGGCCGAATTCGAACTAGGGTGTCGCCGGGGACTCTCTATGTGGTCAGTTTTAAGTAAGGGTGTCGTTTCCTTAAAGCTAGGGTGTCGTGAGATTTCAACTGGGGTGTCGCGAAGGATTTACCACCGAATTCTAACTAGGGTGTCGCTGGGATTCTCTACGTGGTTAGTTTTAAGCATGGGTGTCGTCTCCTTAGAGCTAGGGTGTCGTGAGATTTCAACTGGGGTGTCGCGAATGATTTTTGGCGAATTCCACTGGGGTGTCGCTGGGATTCTCTCCGTGGTCATTTGTAAGCACGGGTGTCGTCGCCCTAAAGCTAGGGTGTCGTGATATTTCAATTGGGGTGTCGCAAAGGATTTTTGGCCGAATTCAAACTAGGGTGTCACGGGGACTCTCTATATGGTCAGTTTTAAGTAATGGTATCGTTTCCTTAAAGCTAGGGTGTCGTGAGATTTCAACTGGGGTGTCGCGAAGGATTTACGGCCGAATTCAAACTAGGGTGTCGCGGGACTCTCTATGTCAGTTTTAAGTAAGGGTGTCGTTTCCTTAAAGCTAGGGTGTCGTGATATTTCAACTGGGGTGTCGCAAAGGATTTACGGCCGAATTCGAACTAGGGTGTCGCTGGGGACTCTCTATATGGTCAGTTTTAAGTAGGGTGTCGTTTCTTAAAGCTAGGGTGTCGTGAGATTTCAACTAGGGTGTCGCGAAGGATTAACGGCCGAATTCGAACTAGGGTGTTGCGAGGACTCTCTATGTGGTCAGTTTTAAGTAAGGGTGTCATTTCCTTAAAGCTAGGGTGTCGTGATATTTCAACTGGGGTGTCACGAAGGATTTACGGCCGAATTCGAACTAGGGTGTCGCCGGGGACTCTCTATGTGGTCAGTTTTAAGTAAGGATGTCGTTTCCTTAAAGCTAGGGTGTCGCGAAGGATTTACGGCCGAATTTGAACTAGGGTGTCGCCGGGGACTCTCTATGTGGTCAGTTTTAAGTAAGGGTGTCGTTTCCTTGAAGCTAGGGTGTCGTGAGATTTCAACAGGGGTGTCGCGAAGGATTTACGCCCGAATTCGAACTAGGATGTCACGGGGACTCTCTATGTGGTTAGTTTTAAGTAAGGGTGTCATTTCCTTAAAGCTAGGGTGTCGTGAGATTTCAACTGGGGTGTCTCGAAGGATTTATGGCCGAATTCAAACTAGGGTGTCATTGGGATTCTCTCCGTAGTCAGTTTTAAGCACGGGTGTCGTCGCCCTAAAGCTAGGGTGTCGTGAGATTTCAACTGGGTGTCGCGAAGGATTTACAGCCGAATTCGAACTAGGGTGTCGCTAGGATTCTCTCCGTGGTCAGTTTTAAGCGCGGGTCGTCTCCTTAGAGCTAGGGTGTCGTGAGATTTCAACTGGGGTGTCGCGAAGGATTTACGGCCGAATTCGAACTAGGGTGTCGCCGGGGACTCTCTATGTGGTCAGTTTTAAGTAAGGGTGTCATTTCCTTAAAGCTAGGGTGTCGTGAGATTTCAACTGGGGTGTCGCGAAAGATTTACAGCCGAATTCGAACTAGGGTGTCGCTGGGATTCTCTCCGTGGTCAGTTTTAAGCACGGGTGTCGTCTCCTTAGAGCTAGGGTGTCGTGAATTTCAACTGGGGTGTCGCGAATGATTTTCGGCCGAATTCCACTGGGGTGTCGCTGGGATTCTCTCCGTGGTCATTTGTAAGCACGGGTGTCGTCGCCCTAAAGCTAGGGTATCGTGAGATTTCAACTGGGGTGTCGCGAAGGATTTACGGCCGAATTCGAACTATGGTGTCGCTGGGATTCTCTCCGTGGTCAGTTTTAAGCACGGGTGTCGTCTCCTTAGAGCTAGGGTGTCGTCAGATTTCAACTGGGGTGTCCGAATGATTTTCGGCCGAATTCCACTGGGGTGTCGCTGGGATTCTCTTCGTGGTCAGTTTTAAGCATGGGTGTCGTCTCCTTAGAGCTAGGGTGTCGTGAGATTTCAACTGGGGTGTCGCGAAGGATTTTTGGCCGAATTCCACTGGGGTGTCGCTGGGATTCTCTTCGTGGTCATTTGTAAGCACGGGGTGTCATCGCCCTAAAGCTAGGGTGTCGTGAGATTTCAACTGGGATGTCTCGAATGATTTTCTGCCGAATTCCACATGGGTGTCACGGAGATTCTCTCCGTGGTCAGTTTTAAGCACGGGTATCGCAGTATTGGTGCTAGGGTGTCGCAGTATTTGGCTTCCCCACACTCTCTTCATTGATGGTTTCTGTTTACGAGGGGGGCGAGGTACTCCTGGGGTGTTTGCTGCCATTCGCTCTTATCTTGTTGAAACCCACGACACCCTAGTTCAAAACGTTAAGAGAAAGCATTAGTTGAAAACCCATGACACCCTAGTAGAAAACCCTATCGTCAAGATCATAAACCACAACAACCTCATAACGAAAGAATGTTTTGTGCTGCGGACGACATTTCCTTCAGAAGTTTTTGTACAAAGACTCCAGTAGCCAGGTATTCTAGCCTCGAAGCTGAAATATTTTCTTTCGACCGGAGTCTCAGAGCGAGGGCGACGGTTCATGCTCAACTGATTCTGGTGATGCTTCCGAAATCCAGAGCGAGGTGGAAGAAAGAGTTCTTCTTGCACAAATGAAATCCAACGTAAAATAGTACTAGGATGGAGGGAAAAGGCATTTTCGTCCGCACGCTAATTTAAAAAAAAGGTGAACTGCTTTAAATGCCCGTCACGTTCAGAACGTTATATCGTAGTAGAGCCATACCATTCGGCACCATCATCCACGTAGGCTCCACGTGGACCAATCAAAAGAGACGGTGCAGCCCATGTAGGCCTTGCTGTACCGGGGCGGTGTACAAAGACTTTTCCATCAGCTTTATCGCGAGGCCCATATTACTCCATGTGTTAGTTCGGACAAGGATGGCACAGTTAACATGAGCTGATTCAAATAAGCATTAGAGAATTAATTATCTTTGAGATGCTGTTCAAATGCAGCACTAACTAAAATATAATTCAAATAAGAATTTTAATATTTAAATAGTTTTTTTAGGAAAAAAAAAAAGATAGCTAGCTTTGAATTGTAACATTGATACTGGCACGAGTTATCTTAGTTCAGCCCTAGCTTACCATGAAAATTTATCCATACTCTCCTATAGCAACATACTAGTAAGATTCATATTAAAATAGTTTGGCAAGGCACAGCTCAATCAGCACTACCGCGATCCAACTATGAGATAGTTCAGTGCATGTAAGTCAACAGACAAAGCCTCCTTAAGAGAAGACCTCAACATCATCCCTACCAATCTCCCCTTCTATCTTGATTCCCCTCAATTTCTCAATGCCCTCCTCAACTTCTTCACAGATTGACCCATAATCAACATGTTCCGATCAAGTCTTTAGTTTAAAATGTTTTGGAATAAAAAAAAATGGCAAACAAGACTCGAATCTTATATTAGGAGACAATAACATCATTATCTAACTGTTGAAGTTGAACAATGAAATCTTATCGCTGAAGAAAGACTCAAAGCTTTCATTTGTTCTTACCAACAATCAAATTGATGCAGCGGTAATACATTTGCCCCCTTACCTCCTAGTCGCAAGTTCAAAGCGTTGGCCTGTGAATCCAGTTCCTGGCATTATCCTTGCTTCGAATCTTCACACAAGAGGAGGGGGAGAAGATGCCCGTATACACTTATGGTTTGATTTAATTTCAATCCTTGAATCCATATCCAGTCCAATACAAGTTAGTCCAACCTAAACCTTGATAGCACCACACCAGGCCCAACACTAACTATCAAGACAACTACAACTTTTATTAAAATTATAACTAAAATTTATATCTACTATTTATCATCAAATCTTATTACAACAAATGAGTAGTAAAAACTTCAAATCCAATTTGTACAAGCATGCTTCAGCTTTAATATTTTAATAACAACAATTTATATTTTTGATAAAAAATAAATTAATTGTCTACACTATTACATTCTTTCCAAACTTAATTTTATAATCAAATGTTTTTGACATATTAATTTATGCTGCACATTTGCATAATACAATCAAATCGACTAATTTTCAATTAAGATTATAGAATTAACAAAAATAAAATTAAAAAATCAAATATACCTTCAAAGTTATATAGTTTTGATTCAAATTATTACCAAATGAAGATCTTAAATAAAAAATGAACTTTGAATTAAGCTTTATTTGTGCTCTATATTTATGTTGAAGTTAATTGTGATCTATTTTTATATTTATTAATTTTATTTATTACTATTTTTAGACATGTATATATTTTATTAGTAATGTTATGAAATAATTATATATTTTTAGTTTATTGTGAGTTAAGCTTCATTGTAATGCTGGTGCTAACTTTAAGTGATGCCGCATATAGAAGTTGGCACATATGGCAACAGTCCTAGTTAGGACTTTGATGTGAAAGATCTCTGCAGTCTTCTATGCAAGCATGATTGCTTAATTATGCTTTCAAACATGTAATTGCATATGATCAAGCATGACAATATATGTCAAAGTAACTCTAAGGTTTAAATGGTTGTTCTCACACCCATGAAAGATTGTAATGATCTTTTTCTAAAGGTTTTCCCATTTCTTTCGGATTTCTACCAAGTCCACAACATTGGAACTTGCCACTTGGATCCATTTTTGAGATATAAATTTAGGATTTCTCACATGGTTAAAAAAGTTATTAATTAATAATTGCCATCCTTGAAAATGTCAAAAGGTATTTTTAAATTTTGAAAAGAGCCATTTCTACTTATCTCCTTAATTTAGGAGGATTATCAAACTTAATGTAGATAATTATGGCCATTACTAGCAGGATTAGACAGGGTTTAGGAGTGAGATCTATCATATCAATAAGTCAAATCATGCATCAAGCTTTTAAGGTTCTAACTTACCTATCTGATATTTAATTGGTGTATTATTTTCTTCAAATTTGGGTAATTTTACGATCCCCAACATATAATGTTAATCAGTGAGATTATGTGCATCAGGCAATCAATGCTAAATTCTATCATTTAGATATTGAAATGAGCTAGTCAAAAGAAAAATCTTCCTTCCAAAAGGATTTTGATCAAGTGTATCTGTCTCAAAGTTGTTATCTCTTTTGACTAGAAGAAAAATTTGATTCAAATAGTGCAAACAACTATAAATTGATGAGGTTCGTGCGCGACGGTCCTCTGGTGCTGGTTTAAGGTTCGACTTTAAGATTCGTGCTTCGGCTCTTGATTCCCCCAATCTCCGGCGATTGTCATCGTCTCCGGCTGTGTCTTCTTCGGATTGTTTCTCCTGCTGTCCCCTTGTTTCCCATGGAGGCTGATGGGGGATCCAGTGGGCGGGTTTCCGATAAGAGGGTTGGCGCTTCCGGTTTCTTCTGGGACGCTCCGTCACCTTCCCCGGCGGAGGTAGCGAGGCTGGAGACCTTATTTCCAGATGTGGTTTGTGTCCCAGCGATGGAGTTACAAGCGGAGATGGCTAGATGGTAGAGGCGGACCATCCTTGCTCCTTCATTCCAGAAGTGGGTTCCGGCTGCTGCGTTCGTTAGGGAGTTCCGGCAAGCCAGAATCCAGGGTGAAATCATCCCCATCAGCTTGGCATTTTGGTGCCACATCTTCCGTTTTGAAGATCTGAATGCTTTTGATCTGGTGTTGAATCGGCCATGGGTCATCAACGGTCAGGTCATCGGAATGGAACCATGGAGGCCGGGTTTATTCCGGCTGAGGATGCCATTCCTATAGCTCTTCTGTGGGTGCAACTGTCAAACCTTCCTATGGAGTTTTGGAAGGTGGATATCCTCAGGGTGATTACAGAGCCAGCGGGTGAATTTTCTATGCGAATGCTCCTACTCTGGCCAGAAGCAGAGGCGGGTTTGCTAGAGTCTGTCTTCAAGTTAATCTCCGTCATCCTCTTTGGCCGGGGACCCGTATTTAGGGCATAAACCTCCCTTTCTGGCAGCAATTTGCCTTTGAAAATTTGGAGGGCATATGTTCAAGCTGTGCATCGCTTCACCTTGACGGTCTGTGCTCGGCTCCGACTGGGTCAGGGGATGAGGATGCTGTGGCCACTCCGGTCTTTGGCCCATGGTTGGCTGTTGTTCGTCATCGAAGGGGTGACGCTGGGCTTCAGAAGGAGGAGAGGAAGAAGCCTCATCTGAAGGTGTCGCCGGGTGTCTCTGGGTCTAGATCGGCGTCGCTACATAAGTCAATTCGGGGAGGGCTCAGCTGAAGTCAATTCGGGCCTTAGCTCCGGACCCCTGTCTCTCCGGCCTGCTATTCCAGGTGGTGACTCGAATGGTCTGAAGGCCGATTCATCTAGGATACATGAGGATGGCACCTTGACCAATGTGTGCTTTTCTGATATGGCAATGGCTTAGGACCAGGGTGGGGTCCCAGCTTCCCCCAGTTTGTAAATGAAAATCTTAATTTGGAATATTCGAGGAGATCGAAAGCCTTCTTTTCGATCCTCGTTTGGCAGATTGGTTCAATTATATAATTTTGATATATGTGTTCTTTTGGAAACCAGGTTGTCGGGTGAGTATCTGGCTCGGTTTCGGAGACAGATTTCCTAGTCTTGGTCCTCGTATGCTGTGGAGGCTGATGGTCTGTCAGGAGGTATCTTAGCTATTTGGTGTGAATCTGCTGTTAAGATTGATGCTTTTCATCAGTGTAACCAGCAGGTTGGTCTTCTTGTCTTTGAAGGATCGTCTGACCCCTGGTTTCTTTCAGCTATTTATGCCAATATGGATTATCGAGAGAGATGGATCCTCTGGTCTGAGTTGCTTTCCCTCCTTTCCCAAGGTCTCCCAGCCATGATTGCTGGAGATTTTAACTGTATCACTGAGTCTAGTGAAAAACGAGGGGGCAGACGGTTTACGGACTCAGCTGACATCACTGAATTTAGAACTTTTATTGGGTCTTCAAGGTTGTTGGACTTTGGGTACTCGGGGACCCAATTCACTTGGTGCAATAACCGTCAGGGCTCTGCTCGAGTCTGGGAGAGATTGGATAGAGCTATGGCTACGGCTCAATGGCTTCATATGTATCCTGTGGTGTCTGTTGCTCACCTTCCCAGGATTGCTTCTGATCATTGCCCCATTTTGATTTCTACGGAGGCTGATCAGTGTCAGCGTAGACAATTCAGATTCGAGCATTTTTGGACGGTCCATTTGTTGGATTACGGAATGAAAAATCCCAATCTAATTGGAATAAAATGGCAGCGGAAACAAAATAAATCTATTCCATAACCCACCAAGGATCACATGCGTTTCATAAAAACGAAAGAAGGATAAACGAAAAACATTACATTTTGTTGATCAATATGTAATCTGTCTGTTCTTGTGTTGGGTTTGCTCGGATCTTCAAAGGTGCTGCCTTTCAGAAAGATGACCACCCTCTACAAGTATCCACACACGAACGGACACCAAAATAGTTTTGAATGCTAGTTCAACAAGTCCATTTTTCATAAAAATGAACCATAGTTTTCAACTCTCTGCTTATCTATTTTAAGGCAAAAGACACGACCCTTCAAATGCCCCAATAGATGCGCCCTTTCAAATGCCCAATCGGACATGACATTTCAAATGCCCAATGACTTTAAAACATATATATCATATATATACAAGTCTGCTAGGGGTTTCTGGTTAACAAGGATTTTAATCATATTTATTTAAAACTCCTTTTAAATAATGACAATTTAAATCCTTTCCTTACCAAATAAGGAATTTATATTTTTAACCAAAATCTTTATGGATTATTTCTTATCCAATAAGAAAATATAACAAATTAATTACTTGTCATAATTTAAATTACGAATTTAAATTTTCTCAAAATTAAACTCGAATCTAAATGACAACTAATTATTATTTGTAATTTAAAATAATCTCATCATTTTAAATTACTATAGAGAGTAACAAACCGTAACCATTATTGTCGTTCTTAGTGTGCGACCCTATAGGTTCAATTAACGGTGGCAGTAGGCCTAAATCACATTTTGATCCTACAAGTCATAAGCGGCCTCTAGCAAGACATTATGACTATCCAAGTTAAATGAAAAGCTCACGTTCCGAGACAACCTTAAAGTAGCTAATGACATAATCCTTTTGTCACATGATATCTTGATAGAATATAAGGCATGGAAAAAGTCAACCTTATATCGCTCTATCTTTAATTTCTCGAAACCCAATTAGACTGACTAAACAAATGATATTGATCTCCATCAATTCATTTGAGCACGGCCATGCATTTCTCAGTCTCAATCATCGAGGGGCCCAGAGATATCTCTCTTATAATAAGAGGGACAAATTCCATCTTAATCACTCATATCTCACTACATGATTCTTATTATGTTCAAGCATAATCTTTATAATCATCCGGTTAAAGACAACGTTTGATTATGTCAAAACATAATATTCCTCATGTTGAGAACTATAGCAATCTCAGGTCTAAGGATTTAATGACACAACTACTAGAGATTAACTTATGACTTTGATCCATGTATTAATCTCAAGGCGGGTCTTGTCCAATATTTGTTCTCAACAAATACATATAAATTTGATTTGTATCTCATACACATATTCATCCCATGAATATCAATCAAATTTCATACTAATCTTAATTTATTGTTATTCCCACAACAATAACCGATTAGGGACATTTAGAATAATTAATAATATTATTCAAGGATATTATTATATAATAAACATGCAAATTATGATAATAGTAAATGCTCATAAATATTCAAAATACCATGTCCATACAATAGGCCTAGGGCACTATTACTAACAATCTCCCACTTGCACTAGGCCCACTCATCAATGTATCTAATACCTATGAACCTAGCATGACGATCATGCTTTGCTTGTGGTAGAGGCTTAGTCAATGGATCAGCAACATTGTCATCTGTTGGAACTCTGCATATTTTTACGTCACCTCTCTCAATGATTTCTCGAATGAGATGATAACGCCTAAGAATGTGTTTGGATCGCTGATGTGACCTAGGTTCCTTTGCTTGTGCGATAGCACCATTATTGTCACAATGAACATCAACAGGATTTGTGATGCTAGGAACCACTCCAAGGTCAGTAATGAACTTCTTGATCCAAACTGCTTCCTTTGCTGCATCAGATGCTGCTATGTATTCAGCTTCAGTTGTAGAATCAGCAACAGTGCTTTGCTTCGAACTTTTCCAGCTAACAGCACCACCATTTAAACAAAACACATATCCTGACTGCGATCGAAATCATCTTTGTCAGATTGAAAGCTTGCATCTGTGTAACCACTTACAACTAGATCATCTTCCAATCCGCCATACACCAAGAACATATCTTTAGATCTTCTCAGATACTTAAGAATGTTCTTGACAGCCATCCAGTGACTCTCACCGGGATCTGACTGGTATCTACTCGTTATGCTTAAAGCATAAGAGACATCTGGTCTAGTGCACAACATAGCATACATGATAGATCCTATTGCTGAAGCATAAGGAATCTTACTCATGCGCTCTCGCTCATCTTTTGTGTTAGGACACTGAGATTTGCTAAGTGTAATACCATGAGACATAGGCAAGTATCCTCTCTTGGAATCTTGCATACTGAACCTTTTCAATACTTTGTCTATGTAAGTACTTTGACTTAGACCAATCAGCCTCTTAGATATATCTCTATAGATCTTTATCCCTAGGATATAGGCAGCTTCGCCTAAGTCTTTCATTGAGAAACATTTTCCTAACCAAGACTTGACACTCTGCAAGGTAGGGATATCATTCCCAATGAGTAAAATGTCATCAACATATAAGACCAGAAATACAATGGCGCTCCCACTAACTTTCTTGTAAACACAAGGTTCATCTTCATTTTTGATAAATCCAAACTCTTTGACTGATTCATCAAAACGAAGATTCCAACTCCGAGAAGCCTGCTTCAAACCATAAATGGATCTTTGAAGCTTGCATACTTTACTAGAATTCTCAGGTTGTACAAAACCCTCAGGTTGTGTCATGTACACATCCTCAAGTAAGTTTCCATTAAGAAACGCAGTTTTAACATCCATTTGCCAAATCTCATAGTCATAATATGCAGCAATGGCAATGAGAATTCTAATAGACTTAAGCATGGCTACAGGTGAAAAAGTTTCATCATAGTCTATGCCATGAGTTTGTTTGAAACCTTTTGCAACTAGCCTTGCTTTGTAAGTATGCACTTTACCATCCATGTCAGTTTTCTTTTTGAAAACCCATTTGCACCCAATGACCTTCAGGTGGCTCAATCAAGGTCCATACCTGATTATCATACATGGATTGGATTTCAGACTTCATGGCCTCTAACCATTTCTCAGAGTCTGGATCTAACATAGCCTCTTGATAGGTAGTAGGTTCATTTTGATCCACTAACAATACATCATGATTATCAGTCACAAGAAATCCATATCTCTCGGGCTCATGACGTATCCTATCAGATCTATGTAATTTTGCTACAGGTGGTGTGTCAACAATGGTTTGTTGACTTTGAGCATCCACAGGCGGTTCAATGTTATCTTGTGGTTCTCGAATTTCTTCGAGTTGTACCTTGCTCCCACTGGTTCCTTTAGAAATAAATTCCCTTTCTAGAAAGACACCATTCCGAGCAACAAACACTTTGTTCTCAATGGGATTGTAAAAGTAGTATCCTTTAGTCTCTTTAGGATACCCCACAAAAAAATATTTGTCAGACTTGGGTTCCAGCTTATTTGAAACTTGACGTTTTACATAAGCTTCACAACCCCAAATCTTAAGAAAAGACAAACTAGGCTTTTTACCATCCACATCTCATATGGCGTCTTTTCAACCGCTTTGGTTGGAACTCGATTTAGTGTGAACGCAGCTGTTTCAAGTGCATAACCCCAAAAGGTAAGTGGAAGATCCGTTAGACTCATCATAGATCGAACCATATCTAATAAAGTTCGATTCCTTCTTTCAGACACACCATTCCATTGTGGTGTTCCAGGAGGAGTTAGTTGTGGAATGATTCCACAACTTCTAAGATGTCATAAAAATCTTGGCTCAAATATTCTCCATCTCGATCAGATCGAAGTGCCTTGATTGTCTTGCCAAGTTGGTTTTGTACTTCATTTTGAAAAGATTTGAACATTTCAAATGATTCAGATTTGTGTCTCATCAAGTAGACATAACCATATCTACTGAAGTCATCAGTAAATGTAATGAAGTACTTGTAACCTCCTCTGGCATCTGAACTTACTGGTCCACATACATCTGTATGTATTAGGCCCAATAATTCATTGGCCCTTTCACTGTGTCCAGTAAAGGGATCCTTTCATCTTACCCAATAGACAAGATTCACATGTATCATATGATTCAAAATTAAATGAGTTCAAAAGTCCATCTTGATGGAGTTTTGATATGTGTTTCTCATTTATATGGCCAAGTCGACAATGCCAAAGATAGGTTGAATTTAAGTCATTGGACTTAAATTTCTTGGTAGTTATGTTATAGACAGAAGAATTGTTGGATTTTTGAAGATTCAAAATATAAAGATCATCTAGTAATTCGGCATTTGCATAGAACATGTCTTTATGATAAATGAAGCAATTATTATTCTTAATAATAAAAGAAAAACCATCATTATCCAAACAAGAAACTGAAATAATATTCCTACACATTGTAGGAACATAAAAGCAATTGTTCAAAACTAACAAAAGCCCACTGGGCAAAGAAAGTTCGTAACTTCCTACAGCTAAAGCAGCAACTTTTGCTCCATTGCCTACTCGAAGATCAACTTCGCCCTTCTTCAGTTGTCTACTCCTTTTAAGCCCCTGCACATTTGTGCAAATGTGAGATCCACATCCAGTATCTAATACCCAGGAACTAGAAGGAGAGAAATTAATCTCTATAACATAAATACCTAAAGAACCGGTCTCACCAGTCTTCTTCTTCTTCTTTAGATCCTCCAAATACAGCTTGCAGTTTCTCTTCCAATGACCAGGTTCATTGCAAAAGAAACAGACACCCTCCTTTGGGGCTTTAGCCTTGGGTTTAGGATTGGGCTTGGGTTGAGCATTGGACTTTCCAGCCCTTCCCTTACCCTTTCCTTTTCTTTTCTTCATAAGGCCCTTTCCCTTTTGAACCATCAGAACATGGCCAGGCTTGGATTTAATATTTTGTTCAGCAGTTTTAAGCATCGTATGCAGCTCAGAAATTGATTTGTCCATTTCATTCATGTTATAGTTCATGATAAACTGGTCATAACTATCAGGAAGTGAATTTAGGATCAAATCTGTTGCCAACTCTTGGCTCAATGGAAATCCAAGCCTATCAAGGTGCTCAATATAGCCTTTCATTTTCAACACATGAGCGCTAACTGAAGCACCCTCAGCCATTTTGCAAGAGTGCAATGCCTTGGTAGTATCATACCTTTCTTGCCTTGCTTGTTGCTGGAACATTTCCTTTAGATTGACAATCATATCATAAGTTTCCATGTTTTTTAAATCTTTCTGAAGTTCAGAACTCATGGTAGCTAGCATCAAGCATACAACATCAATAGAGTCATTATGATGCTTCTCATAAGCATTCTTTTCAGCTCTAGAAGCATTATCCGCTGGTTCTTCAGGGTGAGGTTGATCCAGGACATAAAGCTTCCTTTCTTGTTTGAGAACAATTCTCAAATTTTGAAACCAGTCAAGGAAGTTAGTCCCAGTAAGTTTGTCCTTCGCAAGGATTGATCGCAGTGACATAGTAGAATTGTTATCATTGTTGGCCATCTACAATAAATGCAAAGTCCGTTAAGTATTTTGATTATGAAAAATTCTCACTAAATTAACAACCCTCAATAATATAATCATATTAATTTAGTGAGCTAAGATCCATATTTATACTCAACTTTAAGTCAGCTTTGGCATGACACTTAAAATTAAGTTTTTTAGGTAGGTAACTCTTACCAATTGCAACTCATGCAACTCTTAAAATTTATGGGATTTTGACATCATATGTCCCGGCATGTTTAAATCCCATCTCATGCCATTAGGCCCAAAACCGTTTTGATAACCTAATTAAGTTAAACCATTTTAAACATATGGATAGCACCATTACCCATCTTGTCTCACTAATGTAACCTAATGTACTTCTACTTTGGTAGAACCCACATTAAGGTGATAAAAGCCTTGACAAGTGTTCAAATATGGATGGCATGTCAACTTAAAATTTTATATGAGGGATCTAGATAGATCTTAATTTTTAATTAATAGATCTCATCATGCATTTAGTATCACATACTCATTGATATCATACATGGCATCACATACTTATGAAACATTATACATAGCATCTCATACATGTATATAATAAACGTGTCATAGTATGGCCTTATCAAGATTGATCTTCATAAGCCAATATGAAGATCAATGGTCAATCCTAGGTAATAATGAGCAACACCATAATGTCTACTTGACCATCATCTTGTGCATAGACACCTAGCTCCTCCATTACCATGGTTGGATTGCAGGACTTCAAATGGCTTGCTTTGTCTTTTGTTTTATTACAATAAATAAACAACTACTGAAAGTAAAAAAAAATTACAATGAAACAAAATGCACACAGGCCATATTTAATAATTACAACCCTTGTAAAAGAATATAAAAACCTGCCAATCATATTGGTCACAAGGCCATACCATGCACCATACAAAGCAACACACCATGCAAAATATCATGTTATCATATAGCATATACATATTGCATTAAAGAAAATATGTAATAATAGGCGTGTTGTTTAAAACCAATTAAATTTATAAGGCGCTCTGATTAGGTAGTACTGCGGTTCCTAAAATTTGGAGATACAATAAAGTTTCATCCTAAAATTTGATTTTATTGATCTCATCAATAAATTTAAGGCTTACATCCGCACCACCATAAACAGCAATTGATAAATCCTTATTGATATGTGAATTCAGTTCATGTATTAATCTAATTAAGACAACACAAAATCATATATCATGTTATTAAACACTTTAATTGCAATATCCCATTCGGATTCTTAATCATATTAACGAATCCTTACCGAAACATATTCATCAATTAACACCTTAGAAAACCTATTATCTATGTCGTTCGCGCAAACACTAATATCATATATATATATACAAGAACGCAAACCATGCCAAGATCATATACATCTCATACATACAATCAAACATGGCAGTTTCGATTCTTATGAAAACGCAAGTGGCTCTGATACCACTGTTGGATTACGGAATGAAAAATCCAATCTAATTGGAATAAAATGGCAGCGGAAACAAAATAAATCTATTCCATAACCCACCAAGGATCACATGCGTTTCATAAAAATGAAAGAAGGATAAACGAAAAATATGACCTTTTGTTGATCAGTATGTAATCTGTCTGTTCTTGTGTGGGTTTGCTCGGATCTTCAAAGGTGTTGCCTTTCAGAAAGACGACCACCCTCTACAAGTATCCACAAGGACACCAAAATAGTTTTGAATGCTAGTTCAACAAGTCCATTTTTCATAAAAAATGAACCATAGTTTCAACTCTCTGTTTATCTTTTTAAGGCAAAAGACACGACCCTTCAAATGCCCCAATAGACGCCCTTTCAAATGCCCAATCGGACATGACCTTTAAAATGCCCAATTGACTTTAAAACGTATATATCATATATACAAGTCTGCTAGGGGTTTCTGGTTAACTAGGATTTTAATCAATATTTATTTAAAACTCCTTTTAAATAATGACAATTTAAATCCTTTCCTTACCAAATAAGGAATTTATATTTTTAACCAAAATCTTTATGGATTATTTTTATCCAATAAGAAAATATAAAATTAATTACTTGTCATAATTTAAATTACGAATTTAAATTTTTTCAAAATTAAACTCGAATCTAAATGACAACTAATTATTATTTGTAATTTAAAATAATTTATCATTTTAAATTACTATAGAGAGTAACAAACCATAACCATTATTGTCCGTTCTTAGTGTGCGACCCTATAGGTTCAATTAACGTTGGCAGTAGGCCTAAATCACATTTTGATCCTACAAGTCATAAGCGGCCTCTAGCAAGACATTATGACTACCCAAGTTAAATGAAAAGCTCACGTTCCGAGACAACCTTAAAGTAGCTAATGACATAATCCTTTTGTTACATGATATCTTGATAGAATATAAGGCATAAAAAAAGTCAACCTTATATCGCTCTATCTTTAATTTCTCGAAACCCAATTAGACTGACTAAACAAATGATATTGATCTCCATCAATTCATTTGAGCACGGCCATGCATTTCTCAGTCTCAATCATCGAGGGGCCCAGAGATATCTCTCTTATAATAAGAGGGATAAATTCCATCTTAATTACTCATATCTCACTACATGATTCTTATTATGTTCAAGCATAACCTTTATAATCATCCAGTTAAAGACAACATTTGATTATGTCAAAACATAATATTCCTCATGTTGAGAACTATAGCAATCTCAGGTCCAAGGATTTAATGACACAACTATTAGAGATTAACTTATGACTTTGATCCATGTATTAATCTCAAGGCGGGTCTTGTCCAATATTTGTTCTCAACAAATACATATAAATTTGATTTGTATCTCATACACATATTCATCCCATGAATATCAATCAAATTTCATACTAATCTTAATTTATTGTTATTCCCACAACAATAACCGATTAGGGACATTTAGAATAATTAATAATATTATTCAAAGATATTATTATAATAAACATGCAAATTATGATAATAGTAAATGCTTATAAATATTCAAAATATCATGTCCATACAATAGGCCTAGGGCACTATTACTAACACCATTCTGTTGCTCGGTCTATCATTTCTCATATTTGGCATCTTCCTATCAGGGGCAATGCTATTTATCATTTATCTAGGTATCTTATGATGGCTAGGCACCGTCTTTCCAGATGGAATAGGTTGGAGGTGGGAAATCTGGTTAGACAAGTTGAATTAGTTGAAGCTGATATTACTGCCTTGCAGCAAAGGAGGACCAGGAAGGTTTTCTGCTGGACGCTAACCTCCATTCTCTTCGGGACATGCTTGCTCATCACCACTCTCTTCTTCGACAGCAGGAGATATTGGAGACAAAGATCAAGGATTCAGTGGATATGTGAGGGGGATCGCAATACTAGATTTTTCCATAGGCTACCTTGAACCGGAGAGCCGCTAACAGGATCCGGAGTGATGCGGAGAGGCACGATCAGGAGGACATCCACTCTATTCGGGATATGTTGCTCATTTCTTTCAGTCTAGATGGGCTGATTCCACTGGTAGTGGGGATCCAGTTGTCAGGGTTCCTGATTCCAGGAAGCTTTCTTCCTTGATAATGATGCTTGTCAGTCCGATCACTGAGGAGGAGATTTGGATGGCCCTATGGGAGCTAGGACCGGATAAGGCCCCTAGGCCAGATGGCTTTCGCCTCTTTTTTACCTTCACTATTGGGATATTTTTGGCCAGGAGGTAGTCCAGGCTGTTCAGATTGTCTTCCAATCAAAGAACGTTCCTTCGGAATGGAACCGGCTCTTATTACTTTGGTGCCCAAGCGTCCGGATGCTTCTCTTCCGCAGCATTTTCGACCTATCAGTCTTTGCACTACTTTGTATAAGGTATGTGCGCGTCTTTTAGCTGGCCATCTTTGCCGAGTGATTTCACGCCTCATTTCTATTGAGCCGGGGCATTTATTAGAGGGCATTCTATATCGGATAATGTCCTCATCGCTCAGGAGTTTATGCATGATCTCTTTATAGAGCCCCGGCGAGTCGGTGTCTTATGGCGGTTAAGCTTGATATGGAGAGAGCTTATGATAGGATGAGTTGGGCTTTTTTGCATCGCTCTCTTCAGGAGTTTGGGTTTGATGATCTGTTTATTGAGTGGATTATGGCTTGCATTCAGAGGCCTTCCTTTTCTTTGATTATCAATGGGAGGCCAACTAAGTTTTTCCACTCCACTGTGGGTCTGAGACAGGGATGTCCTTTATCCCCTTTGCTATTTATTTTAGCTGCGAATGATCTTTCTCGGGCTTGTCATCAGGCACAGGAGGATCGGTGGATCATTCCGTTTATGGATGGGAGTGAGGGCCCTTTTATCTCCTATCTTCTTTTTGCAGATGATTGTATTCTCCTGGGTCAGGCTTCCATAGATAATGCAGCTTCATTTCACTCTATTTTGCAGCGTTATTGTGAGGCTTTGGGTCAGAGGGTTAATTTTCTTAAATCGTCCATATGTTTTAGTCCGAAGACTTCCAGATCTACGAGAGAATCCATCATTAATCTGTCTGGCATCACGACTCAGATTGATAGACTTATATATTTGGGGATCCCCATTACGGTAGACGGCCCCAATGTTCTGACTATTCTGAGCTGGAGAGACGGGTTCATCAGCGTATTGAGGGATGGCAGGTCATGAGTTTATCTATGATGGATAGGGTCATCATCATTCGGTCAGTTCTTTCTTCTCTTCATTGTACCTTCTATCGAATGCCGCCATTCCGATCTCTTGTCTTAGGAGGATTAAGCGACGATTCAGAGATTTTCTATGGGCGTCTATGCAAGATGGGCATGATATTCACCTCTTATCCTGGGATAAGGTTTGTATGCCTATTCATGAAGGTGGTCTTGGGTTCAGTCTCTGATGGTTAGAAGGAAAGCTCTTCTAGCTAGACATGCTTCGCGATTCCTCCTGGAGCCACAATGCCTATGGAGCTCTCTGATGCGAGCGAGAATGGTGATTGGGTGGCTGGCTCGCTTATTTTGCCATCCCGGGGATCTTCCTCCTTTTGGAAGGAGGTGTGTACTTATGGTCAGGATATTTGGAGAATACCTCATGGATGGTTGATGATGGTTCCTCGATTGATGTCATCCATGATACGTGGATTTCTGAGCTCCTTCTTTCAAGGTGGCCTTCTTTTATTAATATGGAAGCCCCCTCCTCTCTTAGGGTTACGGATTTGATTTCCTTAGACCCTCCCTCATGCACATTCCCTTGGTGACCCGATTCTCGGGAAGGAGCTGGCTCGCGGATTCTCTCACTGCCTCTTATGCCTACCTGCTCTGTTGATTCTCGGCTGTGCAGAGATCTTGTCTCTCTAGGGCCCCCTCTAGGGACCTTATGAAGATGTTCAGACCAGCCTCAGCGTACAGAGGATGCTGCTTGGATTTGGAAGCTTCCCATCCTTCTCAGAGTTTAGCTATTTATTTGGAAGCTTCTTTGGGATAGCCTTCCTACTTGTCTCCTTCTCTCTCAGAGGGGTCTGTCTATCCAGCCGATCTGTCCTCTATGTAGACAGGAGGAGGAATCTTCTGATCATACCATTTTCCTCTGTCCCAAAGCTAGACGGATATGGCATCTTATGGGTTATTCTAGTAGATTGGATGCTACGGCTTCCTCGCGCTCCTCTTTCTTTCATGAGATATGGTGGGGTTCTCAGTATAAGCGTGGTCTTTGGTCTGCCATGGCTTATCA
>UESW01005041.1:91290-285353 GCA_900491605.1 Calamus simplicifolius | reverse complement strand
AGCCTGGAGGAGCCATCTGGGAGGCTCGGAAGCCGAGCTATGGAAGCCCGGAGGAAGCCGAACATGGGAAGCCGGAGGAAGCCGAACCATGGGAGGCTCGGGGAAGCCGAGCTATGGAAGCCCGGAGGAGCCGAGCTCGGGAAGCTCGGGGAAGCCGAGCTATGGAAGCCGGAGGAAGCCGAGCTATGGAAGCCCGGAGGGCCCATGGGAGGCTCGGGAAAGCCGAGCTATGGAAGCCCGGAGCCGAGCTAGGGAAGCTCGGGGAAGCCGAGCTATGGAAGCCGGAGGAAACCGAGCTATGGAAGCCCGGGAAGCCGAACCACGAGATGCTCGGGGAAACCGAGCTATGGAAGCCGGAGAAGCCGAACCACGGGAGCTCGGGGAAGCCGAGCTATGGAAGCTCGGAGGAAGCCGAGCTATGGAAGCCCGGAGGAAGCGAACCATGGGAGGCTCAGGGAAACCGAGCTATGGAAGCCCGAGGAAGCCGAACCGGGAGGCTTGGGGAAGCCGAGCTATGGAAGCCCGGAGGAAGCCGAGCTATGGAAGCCGGAGGAAGCCGATGGAGGCTCGGAGGAAACCGAGCTAGGGAAGCCCGGAGGAAGCCGAACCATGGGAGGCTCGGGGAAACCGAGCTATGGAAGCCCGGAGAGGCCGAACCATGGGAGACTCGGGGGGGCGCATGGCCTGACGGACCATATTAGTTTAGCTTATTCCTCGGGGGCATATCGTAGCTGGAGGGATGGGGTCGGTCTCAGCCCCCTTGCATGATTATCAATGCAATGATGATTCTACCCCCAACACATGCCCCCCACTCCCTAGTTTGAAGCGTAGGTTCGGGCGTAGGGAGTATAGGCCTAGGTGGCACGATCTGCACTTGGGGATGCGTATTTGATTGCCTGCAATGATGCCCTAATTAATGCCGTGGGGCCATCTTGCCTTTCCGAGGCGGATCCGTCATTCCTTAGGGGCGAAGGTAACGGCTAGGGAAATGCCACGTGGGAAATCCCGACTTTCACGGCGCCGTAGCGACAGTTCCGGATGCCTAGGTTGGGACCTCATCCTTACCCTGAGGCGGTTTTGATTGGAAAAATGGAGTCGTGGCAGCTATCTTTAGTTATAGTGCCTCTTTCGTTCTCCTTTGAAGAACTTCGTCTTCCTGCTCTCGCTGCGACTCTGCTTAGCGTCTGTTGCGATTGAAGACATGGTGAGCCCAAGCGACCAGGCTTCGGAGGTGACCCTGGCGGACCTGGAACGGATGCGCCGCTTGTACAAGATCCCCAGACGTCGTCTTGTTGGTCCCGACGGCTGAGGACAGAGTGACATCGGGGTTAGAGGATGGAGCGTTCTGCTATGAGGAAAGCTTGAGGGCAGGCCTCCGGTTCCCCCCATCCGTTGGTGCGGGAGGTGATGAAGTTCTACAACATATGTTTCACCATGGTGGCCCCAACAGTTGGCGCAACCTCATCGGGTTTATCTCATTATGCAAGCGCCTCGGGGTGACCGACCCTTTCACTATTAGGGTGTGCTTCAATCTGGTCCAGGAGGGCCTCAGAATGGCCTTACATCGGTCCCCGGAGATCCTTCAAGATGATCTCGGACAACCCATCGTCGATAAAGGAGTGGAAGTCGGGTTCTTCATAGTCGGGGGGAACATGGTTTGGATTTCCCTCGGGTATGGGGGCAGTACGTGAAGGATCCGGAGGCGCACCCGGAATTAACTGATTCGAGAAGAGGGATTTGGTTGTGCTGCGCAGCAGTCAGGCGCTCCCAGCCAGCGTTCTCTTATCGGAGGATCTCTTTGCGGCCGGCTTGAGCCCTGTCGATCCTCGCGGTGAGTATTACCCCGTAGATGTTTTAGCATGGTTCCACCTTCGATTTTTTATGAACTGACGGGTGAATCATATTGCCCCTGCAGCCGAAAGGTCGGTGCTCGCAGACCAGCTGAGGGAGGAGCTGGGCAAGCGCCGCAGGAGATCTGGTTCCAGCAGCAAGCATCGGCCTGAGAAGAGGCTCGCCCTTCCGGCTCCCGCTCCAGGGGGATCAGGGGGGACGGCGACGCTGGCGCTCTTTGTCGCCGCGGGCTGAAGCTACTGAGGGCTGGGGCGCGATCTTCCGGCGGAGGAGGAGGTCTAGGGGGAAGACCGGGAAGCGCGGGGGTTTCGGAGGAGGCCGCTGAGGTTTTCTCCCCCCCGTCGTCGTTTTGTCCGATGACGGCGAAGGGGAAACGCCGGTTGGCCTGGGGGCTCCGCAGACGAGGCGGCTCGGTCTCCCTCATGGAGGCCAGTGGCTCGGCGAGGTCACAGGAGGAGGTGGGGGCGACCCCGCCTCCATCGAGGTAGGGAGAAAGGTTGCGGCTGCTGAGGTTCGGCCTGGATCCCGGTAGGAGAGCCAGCGGGCGACGAGGAGATGGCCGAACCCGCCGAACCAACGACCGAAGCTCGCGGGGGGCTTTCTGGTGAAGGGCCTCCATCGAGGAACAAGGGGCCCCGGGGGGAACAGAAGTTTCTGAAGGGCCTGTCGCGGACAGGGAAATCTTGAGGAGACGGGAGCAGAAGGAGAAGAGGAAGAAGAAGAAGGAGGAGAAGGAGGGGAGCCGGCGAGCAAAGGGGGTGCTTCGGCCGAAGCTCTCCTCATTGGAGCCGAGACGTCCGAGGCATCTCAAGCGAGGGCCCTGGCGGCGGAAGCCGGATTATCGAGAAGTTCATGGTCGGGAGTTCTGGATGGCTCCCTGGGAGCAGACTTCCACTCAAGCGACCCGGAAGTGAGCGCCAGGTTCTCCGCTCTAATGCGGTCCGCGTTCCAAGGAGAGGAGGGTTCTTCAGTAGGAGGGGGTCATCCGAAGACCTTGTCGAGGTGGCTTCCGGCGTGCTGGGGTGCCAAATGAGGCTTTCCTTCTCCCGAGATCGACGACCTTGCCCTTACAAGGATCGCGACAGATTATGCATCTCGGGTAAGTTGTCGCACCGAAGTCGGGTCTCTGGTCAGTTAGTTCGACTATCTTTTATGCGTGTCACCCTTTTCTTCGCAGAGTGCCTTGATCATGAGGGCGCTGAAATGGCGCTTGCATCTGGCAGTTGGAGCTTGGGCTCGGGCCCGCTACGAGGCCGATCACTTCAAGGAGAGGGCGGATTCGACCGACAAACTCTCTCGGGCCTGGTGGCCCTTCAAAGGGAGCTCGGGGAGGCTCGCAGAATTCTTGCAGTTGAGAGGGAGAGAGCCCCCCGACTCTGCACAGGTCGGTGAGCTCCAGCGGAGCTTGGGGAGCCAACAAGATTCTCGCGGTTGAGAGGAAAGAGCCTCTCAACTCACCGTACAAATTGGCGAGCTCCAAGGCTTCCGCGAGCAATCCGAGAAGGCTAGTCTGGAGCTTTCTCAGGCCAGGGCGGAGTATGAAGGCAAGGTTAAGTCCATGCAACTATTCTTTGATAAGAGGTGGGACCAGCTGAAGGCTAACCACGCTGAAGATAAGGCCAGCTGGAGCAAAAAGTTCGAGGAGGAAGAGCGCAAATGCCGGCGGCAGCAGGACCACCTCACCCGCCTAAGCAAGGAGCTTGCCGATACTCAGGATCGGCTAAAGTGGTCGGATGAGCGAGCTGCCCGACTATCTGATGAGGTCGACTTTGCTCGTCAGGAATCAGAGATACCCAGGCCCGGGTGGACGAACTAAAGGAGAGCCTCCGCCAGACCAGTCGGCTAAGTCCAGGGCTCTCAACAGGGTCCACATGCTGGAGGGTGAGTTAGCACGGGGGAGGAGCAGGTACGCTATTGGTTCCATCATTTTGATCTTTCAATTTTCGCTTTACTCGGCTTTTTGTCAGACGCAAGATGGGGCAGGAATTCCAGGGACGGTTAGTGGCTTCGGAGAGGAGGTGGCTTCGAGGCACCGAAGGATCTCCGAACTGGAGAAGCAATTAGCCGAGGCAAACGCGCGGGCCTCTCGCGGTGGAGGAATACAAGAAATCCACCGAATTTACCGACGAACGTAGGCAGCCTGCGCCGACGCCTTTCAGCTAGGGGAAGACGAAGCGCGGGCTAAGGTTGCCCAGGCTTACCCTGACCTGGATCTGTCGTGCTTGGCAGTCGAACATTACAAGCATACACCCCGGGGGCCGAGGAGGACGAGTATGGAGAAATATCGGATTCGACCTCGAAGCTATCTGGGAGCCGATGCGACTACCGACGCACCCCGCCGCAGCACCTTCGAGAAAGGAGAGCCAAGCAATGCCCCTGCTGATGCAGCTGCAGGAGATGCTGGGATTGATCCCAAACCCTGACCCTTGGGGGGCCACATGTGTTTTTCTTTTCTTTCGCTTTGTACTTCGCCGGAAATCAATAAATGAATCGCCATTTTTCATTTGTTCATCTTCCTTGGATGATTTCATGTCTCGAATTTTGGAGGGATATCCTTGTAGAGGCCAAGGCATAGGGGTTGTCTCAACGGGGAAGGTCGGACGGTAACATAGCCTGGTATAAAAAGGAAGTTGAGAGACGATTTAACTCAACTTAGGCCGAATGACACGGTGATCCGATCAAGCTCGAAGGATGGGATAGCCTTTTAAGGGTTGAGGGGCAAAGTGGTTTGACTAGGGCCGAAGAACGAGGTAGCTCGGCTAGGGCTGAAGAACGAAGTAGTTCGGCTAGTAGCAGATATTTCGGTTAGTTCCGAAGTATAGAAAAGCTTCGACCCAGAAAGGGGGCATTAGGTGATGCTTAGGCCTCACACACAATCAGACTGGGGGTCATTGCCGAGGAATGCTCGGCATTGCACCCCCTTTATCGCGTTGTCAGCGTTCTATCTCTCAGGCGAGTCGATTTTTGTTTTGCCAAAACGGACGATACGGCTTTGATGCCAGTAGAAAGCTGCTCTAGAGCCTTCCGGGAGGCCTTTATTGCGTTGGTCCTTTCCCATGCGGGTTGTTTCGGTGCGTGTCGTGAGCGCTTGCCGCCATTGGAGAATGTTTTTTCGTAGGACGATCTCCCGGATCTGCCAGCTTCTGCAGGACGCAGCGATTTCCTGCGTTTAATAATCATGATCTGGGATCAAAGGAAATCTTTGTGTTCGTCATGGCCCAGACGACGGGCTTGGCACGCAATGGGGGCTGCTTTCATCCTGGGAGGCCACGTGATGGCATGGGTTAGGTATTTTGAATTTCGGGGCTTCCTGCTTTGATAGCTACTCCCGGTTCATTTCTGTCTATAAAAGGGGAAAGAGGGGTCGTGTTAGGCCATCTCCAAAGTTCCCTTCCCTGTGAGAGCTTCCACAATGCCCATCTCTGGTGCTTCGAATGGAAGGACCGAGCTCTCTTTTCGTAAGCCGTTCTCCCCCGGATAGTTGGGGTGATGAAGGAGTCGTTGAAGAGTGGCTCGCCCTCAGGGGATGAGTCCCAGAGATCATATGGAGAGCGCACAGGAGGGCCGCAGAGATTACACGGAGAGCGCACATATGCGCTTCCCGTGTGTCCTTTGTGGTTCCCCCTTGGGGACGTACGATAGGAAGTGTACGCGGGCTCCCCATGACTCGCGTGAACTTCTCCTCCTCCCCTGGTTTGGATTCCTGGGCTTGCCCGCCTGGGGAATCTTTTGCCACATGGGGATGGTGTGTCCCGCAGGTACCTTGCCTTTGAGTTTGGGTAAGGTGGAGCGGTACACACCCAGTTTGGGGGAGCGCTCTGGCGCCAGGGCCTGCGAGCTTCCTTTCTACTCGTCGGGGGCCTCTCGGTTGGGTGGTTTGGGGTAATATCCTGCCCACCCTTCCCGATTATTCTGATATCCCGGTTGGGTCGCCGAGATATCATTATTTACCGAAGCTGGTCGCAACGGTTGGTCCATGTCGCCCGCCCATTATCGGCTCGAGCTGACCGTTTGTGGCTTGTCTGATTTGTCGGTCTAGACGCCGGAGCATCACGGTCGCCCAGATATGCTTTGGAGCAGTTTGTCGAGTTTTGTACTCGTCTTTATTTTATGCATTTCAATGCTCTTGTAATGCCTCTCAGGCGTTGTAATCGGTTTTGATGACAATAAAATAAAGGAAGCTTTGTTCTTTTTCTCAATTCCTGTTTCTTTTGTGCGAGGTTGTCGTTGTTGGCTGAGGCATGAGACATCTCGTTCGCTTTTGGACGGGGTCCCGTGCTACCTGAGTCGATCGGGGCTTGTAAGCTGCCCGGGTGTGGACGGAGATTTAGAGACTGTTTGGTGGTAAAATATGTTCCTTGTCTCTGGCCGAAGCTCGGAAATTCATGATTCGATCTATTGGAGTTCGGATATTTGTGGCCGGCCTTGCCAAGGTTCGGAGAATGATTGCTTGGCCCGCCAAGGTTCAGAGTTTGTTCACTTGGTCCAAGGTTCGGAGATTTGTTGCTCGGCCTGCCAAGGTTCAGAGATTCAGAGCTTGGAGGGATGACTTAGTCGTCACCGTGAGTCATGATGCTAGGTCCTGCGAGGTTCGGTGAGAGCGTCAAGGCAGAACGGGCGGTGCATGGTCACGCCCTCCATTTATGACTTGACTATTCCCGGGGAGCGAGTTATTGCCAGGTGCTGGCGCTCTCTCTTTTTCACGCTTTCCGAAAGGTGGCCGATTTAAGAGAGTTTGGGGAAGTGTCGAGGGCATTTATTGCGGGGGGCCGGCAGATCGGGAAGTACCCCATTTCTAGAGAAGGAGGGGGGTTCCCGAACAGTCCGTCTGCATTTACCGATCTCGCTCGGGATGGGGCTTGACCCTCGGATTCTGTAGGCGCCAGTTAAAGCGGCGACATGTGGCGAATTCTCACGGGTCAGTATTTATGGCCCGACTGATGAGGTACTCGCCTGAAGAGTATAAATACGGACGAGTGGGGTGCTGGTGCTTGCCATCCTTTTGGTTCGATCTCAGAACAGCTTTCAACATGGCTTTTCAAGGAGAGCAATCTTCTGATGGATTAAGCGCGGTGATCAATGGTCTGATGCGTCCAGAGGGGGGTCGTCCCACCATTACGGTTGACGGCCAGGCCTTGGCGTTGGCCTTCGCGAGCCACGAATGGCTCGAGAGGTTCGTTGAGGAGTACGTCGCTGTCTCTACGAGGGAGGTCGCGGCCCTTTGCCGGGTGGTGGACCAGCAAAGGGGAGATAACATCCCTCCACCGACAAGTTGCCGAGCTGTCCCAGGGCTTGGAGGACTTGTCAGCTCCCGGAGAAGACAGTGAGCCTTAGCGAGGGCTCTTTTACTTCTTTTTCTTTTTACCGTTGTTGTCTTTCTTCTCTTTTTAATCAATGAATATAAGGATTTGGCATACTATGTATCTTATTGCTTCCAAAGCGTTTGCGAACGTTGATTGGGATTTATCAACCGCCCGAGTTCGAGCTAAGTCTTAGGAGACCTCGGTCGGGTTTAATTAGGGCACGCAAGCCACCCGAATCCGCACATAGTTTAGAAGATTGTTTAGGTTGGTCGGGGCTTGTAAGCTGCCCGAATCCGAACCACATTTTTGAGGGGTCATTGGTCCCTGTTTGGACCAGTGGCGGGCCTAGGCGGTCCTTTAGAAGGAGATCCTTTACTTCTTCTGAGTATCAGGAGGTTTTTATTTTAGGGTATCCGAGAGGTCACCCTGCTTCAAACGACGCCCTGGGGTGCGGCTAAAGCGCGAAGCTTTGCTCTTTTGGCTGAAGATTCAGTCATCGGTCACGACCAGGGCACAAGAATATCACTCGGTTGGCCCGAGGAATTTGATAGTTTAAGGTCGTTCTCCAGCTTTGGCCGAGATTTCTAGAAGCAGAATATACCCCTTGACTCTGGCCGGGGTTTACGCACTCCGATTTTGGCCGGGGCTTCAGAGATCGTGGCTTTGTCCAGGTTCGGGGATTCTGTCGCTCGGTCCTGCCGAGATTCGGCAATCTTGTTACTCGGCCTAGCCGAGGTTCGGAGATTTGTTGCTCGGCCCAGCCGAGGTTCGGAGATTTTGTTGCTCAGCCCAGCCGAGGTTCGAGATTTTGTTGCTCGGCCCAGCCAAGGTTCGGAGATTTTGTTGCTCGGCCCAGCCGAGGTTCGGGGATTTGTTGCTCGGCCCAGCCGAGGTTTGGAGATTTCCTGTTCAAATAGGTAACTCGGTTGTGCCGATAATTGGTGAGCAGCACCTATTTCTTTTCGCAATTTTTTGGCGATATAATGTGTGATGATTCAAGTGTAAATTATGAAATATGTGCCGACAAAAATGTAATGTGGTATAATAAGGTGAGCCTATAAAGGACATACCCTATTGATAATACTTACGGAGATTGTCCGAGTTCCACGTTCGGGGGATGGACTTTCCGCTTAAATCTTGCAGCTTGTAGGTCCCGGTCCAACGATCTCCGCTACTTGGTATGGGCCTTCCCAGTTTGGTGCCAGCTTTCCTTGTTCCAACGGTTTGGAGACAGATGCTTTCCGGAGGACAAGGTCATCGGGCAAGAAAGCTTTCCCTTTGACTCTGGAGGCATGGTAGCGGGCCACCCTTTGCTGGTAGGCGGCTACTCTGATCCAAGCTTTCTCTCTGACCTCCTCTATCAGGTCGAGGTTGGTATGGAGCTGTTCGTCGCTGGCCTCCTCCGAGTAGCTTTCCACCGCAGCGAAGGGAGGCCTATCTCTACGGGGATAACGGCCTTTGTGCCGAAGGCCATCCAGAATGGGGTTTCGCCTGTGGGTACTCTTGGGGTGGTGCGGTAGGCCCACAGGACATGGTGTAACTCGTCTGCCCACCTGCCTCGGGCCCTGGAGAGCCGAGCCTTGATACCTTGAAGCAAAGTCCGGTTGGTTACTTCAGCCGCTCCGTTGGCTTGCGGATGCCCGACCGAGGTGAGGTGGTGATGGATTCCGTGTTCTTCGCAGAACTGGCGGAACTTCGGGTTGTTGAATTGTCTGCCGTTATTAGTGATTATAGTGTGCGGAGGCCGAAACGGCAGATGATGGACCTCCATACAAAATCTCTGGCCGTGCCTCGGTTATTTTTGCAACTGCCTCCGCCTCGACCCATTTAGTGAAGTAGTCGATGGCGACGAAGAGAAATTTCGCTATCCCGTGGCGAGCGGAAACGGGCCAAGGATGTCCATCCCCCACTTGGCAAAGGGCCAGGCAGAGGATATAGGAACCAGGCTGGCGGAGGGGAGTCTTTGAATGCTTGAGTGCCTCTGGCATGGGTCGCAAGCTCGGACAAGGTCGTCTGCATCCTTCTGCATGGTCGGCCAATAGTAGCCTTGTCGTAGCACCTTGTGACAGGGACCGGCTTCCCAGATGGTTGCCGCAAATCCCCTCATGCACTTCACGGAAGCATAATCTGCTTCAGATGGGCGGAGACATCTGAGCAGTGGCATGGAGAAGGACCATTTGTAGAGTTGATCGTGATCAGCACATAATGGGTGGCTTGCAGCTTTAGCTTTCGGGCCTCTCTCCGGTCAGGTGGAAGCGACCCTTCTTTGAGGTACCTCAGAATAGATCGAACCATGATGGTTTGGCCTCAACTTGCATTATTCGGTCAGCTTTCGTGATACTGGGTTTCTCCAAGGTCTCCAGGTGAATTTTTGCTCGGCGTCCACTGACTCCGCAGTCGCCAGCCGAGACAATAGGTCGGGCAGGCATTTTCGACCTAGGAATCTGAATAATCTCAAACTCAGAAAATGGAGAGTAGGCTCCGCACCTCTTGAAGATATCGGATCATGTTTGGTTCCCGAGCCTCAAACTCCCCTCGCACATGACCTGCCACCAGCTGGGAGTCGGTGAAGGCATTAAGTTTCTCCACCTTCAGGTTGCGGGCGATTTGGAGACCGGCCAGCAGGGCTTCATACTCAGCTTCATTGTTGGAGGCTGGGAAGGAGAAGCGTACACCATATTCAAAAGTTGCCCCCTCCAGACTGGTGAGAACCAGACCGCACCGGAGCGATGGGCGTTAGATGACCCGTCGACATGGAGGAGCCAGCGGGCACCAGATTTTGGTTCTTCGGGGGAGTCGGGGGTGGAGCCTCCGGGATAGTACACTCAAGGAGGAAATCGCTAACACCTGAGCTTTGATGGCCGGCGAGGCTGAAAGTGGATATCGTGCTCGCTCAGCTCGACAGCCCACTTGGTCATTCTCCCTGATGTTTCGGGGCGGTGGACCACCGCCTTGATGGGTTGGTCAGTCAGGACCGTCACAGAATGCGCCTGGAAGTATGGTCGCAGCTTCCGAACTGAGGTGATCAAGGCCAACACCATTTTTTCAATTCTGCTATACCTTGTCTCCGCATCGCGGAGTAGCCTGCTGACATAATAAATTGGCTTCTGGATCTTGTTTTCCTTCCTGACTAGCACCGAGACGACACCTTCTGAAACAGCCAGATATAGGAATAGTGTCTCACCCGGGCTTGGACTGCTGAGGAGCGGGGGCAAGCGAGGTACTTCTTGAGGTCTTGGAATGATTTTGACACTCGGGGGTCCACTGGAAGTTCTTAGCTGATCGAGGGTTTTGAAGAAGGGGAGGCATCTCTCGGCTGAGCGCGCCACGAAGCGGTTGAGAGCCGCTATCCTCCCAGTTAGGCGCTGGACCTCTTTAATAGATGTCGGGGGCGCCATTTGTTGAAGAGCTTGAATTTTCTGGGGGTTAGCTTCGATACCTCCCTGGAGACCATGAAGCCGAGGAACTTCCCGGAGTTAACGCCGAATGCGCACTTAGTCAGATTGAGCTTCATCCCATACTTGCGGATCATCGCAAAGCTCTCGAGAGGTCCTCGACGTGTTGTGATGCTTCTTTGCTTTTGACCAGCATATCGTCGACATACACCTCCATGTTCCGGCCAATTTGCTCCTTGAATACTTTATTAACTAGCCTTTGGTAGGTGGCTCCTGCATTTTTAAGACCAAAGGCATGACACGGTAACAGTAAGTACCTCGGTCGGTTATGAAGGCGGTCTTTTCTTCATCCTCGGGGGCCATCCGGATCTGGTTGTAGCCGGAGTAAGCGTCCATGAATGTCAGCATTTGGTGACCCAAGGTGGCATCCACAAGCTGATCGATCCGAAGAAGAGGGAAGCTGTCCTTCAGGCAGGCTTTTTGAGGTCGGTGAAGTCGATGCAAATCCACCACTTGCCGTTCGACTTCTTCACCATGATGACGTTCGATAGCCAGCTTGGGTAATTTACTCTAGGACAAAGTTTGCCTTGATGAGTTTATCAACTTCTCTTCAATACCTTCTGCCGCTCCGGGGCAAAGCTCCTCTTCTTCTGCTTGACGGGCCGGTGCATCTCATCCACGTTGAGATGATGGACGAGAACCTCAGGGCTGATCCCCGGCATGTCAGAGGCAGACCAGGCGAAGACATCAGCATTGCTTCGGAGAAATTCGATCAACCTGCGCCGAGGTTCGCCCTTTAGCAGCGACCCGATCTTTATGGTTCGGTCGGGATGAGCTTCATCCAGCGGCACTTCCTCCAGCTCCTCGGCTGGTTCTCCTTACTGTTCGGTGAAATCCTCTCGGGCGTCCAGCCCGTCAACCTCCGGCATTCTGGACTGAAGGCTAGTAACAAAGCATTGCCGAGCCATGGTTTGGCTTCCTTGAACAACTCCAACTCCCCGCTCGATGGGGAATTTCATGGATAGGTGTGGGATGGAGACAACTTCCTTGAGGGACATCAGGCCGGGTCTGCCAAATATTGCGTTGTATGGAGACCTGAGTTTGGTTACTAGGAAGTCCGTGTGAACAGTGGCCACAAGGGCTAGGCTCCTGCGCGAACCATCAGGGTTACGACCCCTTCCGGGATGATGACGTCGCCTGTGAATCCCATTAGGGTGGAATCCACAGCTCGAAGGTTTTCTGTGAGCAGTCTCATCTTGGGAAACACATCGAGGTACAAAACATTCACCGAACTTCCACTGTCAACAAGGATCCAGCTTACATCATAGTTATTTAAATTGAGGGATACAACTAGTGCGTCGTCTTGTGGGAATGTATCCCTTGGAGATCATCGTCGGAGAAGGAGAGCTCGCCCGTTCGTGCTCTCTTTGGCGCCGAGCCTTCATCATTTTTGGAACTCGAGCCACCGGCCTCTTCAATCATGTTAATATGGCGATCACGGGTAGATTGGGAGGAGGAGGAGGCTGCTGAGGCTCGGGCTGGCGGTCACCTCCTTGCCCTGGCTCAGGCACCCTCCTGAACTGATTCAGTCGGCCCCGCTGGATCAGCCTCTCAATTTTGTTCTTTAGCTGCCAGCATTCCTCAGTGTCGTGGCCATGCTCCTGGTGATAGCGGTAGTATTTGGCGGGGTCCCTTCGAGTTGGGTTCCCTCGAGAGGGGCTGGCCGGGGGAGCTGGCGCTCTATCTCCATGAGGATCTGCGCCCGGGGCACAGTTAGCGGAGTGTAGCGGTCGAATCACCTAGGCGGGCTTCAGGAGCGATTCCTCGGCGGCAGTGGGGGAGCTCTTTCTTCTTTGCTAGCTCGGCGCGGGCAACTCTCCATGATTCTTCGACCCTGGCATACTTGTCTGCCAAGGCCATCATATCGGAGAGGATCGGGGGTAGCTGACTTCCATCGCTAGGTAGAAGTCGCTTTCCTTCGAAACTCCCCCTGCTAAGGCGGACATAGCCACCTCATGATTAAGGTGGTCCATCTCTAGCATGGCCTTGTTGAAGCTGCCAAGATAGTTTCTCAGGGACTCCCCCTCTCTCTGCTTAACTTCAGAGAGGGAGTCGGATCTCCGTCGATGACGGCGGCTGCTAACGAACTGGCCTATAAAAAGATGGCTCACTCGTCGAATGAATCAGTGGAACCTGGTTTCAAGGCGTTGAACCAGGTTCGGGCAGATCCTCTGAGGGTGGAGGGGAAGGCACGACAGAGGATCACGTCGGATGCTCCGTGGAACATCATTATTGACCGGAAGCTGCTGAGATGATCATCCGGGTCAGAAGAGCCGTGGTAGGGCTCGACAGCTGGTAACATGACATGGGAGGGAATCACTTCCTTCATGATCCCTTTGGAGAAAGGGATGCCCTGCTCCGCCTTGGGCTGAGGCGGATAGGCCTACTTGGCAGCGTTCAGCTCCTGACGCATCTCCCAGATCTATCGACGGATCTCCTCTTTAGCAATAAGAGGAGGAGCTGGGCGGGGAGAGTGCAGGGACGACATTGAATCATGGTGGGAGGACACCGGGGAGAGGGTCCGGGCTCGGCAAGATCTGGGAGGCTCCCTGTCATGGCCGCCTCGCGGGACCGGTTTGTCCCCTCTGGGTCGATGTGGGGGGTCCATGGCCTCATGCGGACCAGAGGAGGAGGTGGCCGGAGAGGAAGGAGCTGCGGCCTCCTTATGAAGGTGTGGAGCAGGGGCGACTGCGAAACGCTCCTGAATTAGATGGGTCAGGGCTTGGACCTGCTGGACCAGTGTGGCAAACAAGTCCTGGGTCACCGGGATGGCTGGTGGTGATGGGGTCTCAACCGGTGGGGGCTGCAGCGCCGTGTTGCCTGTCGGATCAGGTCTGTGAGCGACGACCTGGTCTTGGGCTTCAAAGGTTGCTCTTCTCCGATTGGCCATTGGAGAGGTTCTACTCCAGATCGAGAACCTTATCTCCTTTCTTCAAGTTTTAACGGGACTTGAGGCCCTTCCTCTAGCACCAATCTATTGCCACCGGTATCCTTCCTCCGACTCGGGCGCGGTCGATCTCCTGGTCTGGGCTTCCTCTGGGCGGACCTACACAGAAGTCCTCACGCAAGAGGCGTTGGGGGTGGCCCTCCGCAGAAGACCCTCCGACGCTAAAGTCAGTGGGGGATCGGTGATCAACAGAAAATGGGGAGGTGGATCTCTTCGGGGAGTCTCTCTAGGGGCGGCCGATCGGGAGCTCTAAGGGAGCGCCGACGAGCAGCGGGGGAGAGTGAGAGAGTGAGAGTGAGCCGGGAGCATTGAGCGCATACCTGAGAAAATCTGGGAGTATCGTATTTATAGGCTGTCACCTGGATCTTGAGCGCCTTCTGGAAGGTTCGAAGGTTGTTAGGATACGGAGATGAATCGAATCAGGCCGTTGTGGGGCCGTTGGGATCCGTATCTTGTTCGTTAAAGGATCGACGGCTAGGAGAGCTCCCTGTTGTCCTAAGATCTGGTAGATGTGTAGGTCCCAGATAGCTGTATTAGGTTCTAAACCACTCTTCAATATAATTCTCTGCCTGGGATGCTGTTACGATAGGCCTAGGCTCTCCCGCATCAGGTTCCGTGGAGGTGAGTATCGGATCATGGATCGCTCAATGAGTTCGGGCTGTAGGTAGTTCAGGAAAAGCGAGCCATGGGAGGCCCAGGGAAGCCGAGCTGTGGAAGCCCGGAGGGAGCCAAGCTATGGGAGCCCGGAGGAAGCCGAATCATGGGAGGCTCGGGGAAGCCGAGCTATGGAAGTCCGGAGGAAGCCGAGCTATGGAAGCTCGGAGGAAGCCGAACCATGGGAGGCTCGGGGAAGCCGA
The DNA here is from genome assembly GCA_900491605.1 of Calamus simplicifolius. Lineage (NCBI taxonomy): Eukaryota > Viridiplantae > Streptophyta > Magnoliopsida > Arecales > Arecaceae > Calamus > Calamus simplicifolius. The sequence goes on along the minus strand of UESW01005041.1, from coordinate 270,940 downwards.
GCTATGGAAGCCCGGAGGAGCCGAGCTACGGGAAGCTTGGGAAAGCCGAGCTATGGAAGCCTGGAGGAGCCGAGCTATGGGAAGCTTGGGGAAGCTGAGCTATGGAAGCCCGGAGGATCCGAGCTACGGGAAGCTCGGGGAAGCTGAGCTATGGAAGCCCGGAGGAAGCCGAGCTATGGAAGCCCGGAGGAAGCCGAACCATGGGAGGCTCAGGGAAGCCGAGCTATGGAAGCCTGGAAGAGCCGAGCTACGGGAAGCTCGGGGAAGCCGAGCTATGGAAGCCCGGAGGAAACCGTGCTATGGAAGCCCGGAGGAAGCCGAACCACGGGAGGCTCGGGGAAACCGAGCTATGGACGCCCGAAGGAAGCCGAACCACGGGAGGCTCGGGGAAGCCGAGCTATGAAAGCCCGGAGGAAGCTGAGCTATGGAAGCCCGGAGGAAGCCGAACCATGGGAGGCTCGGAGGAAACCGAGCTATGGAAGCCCGAAGGAAGCCGAACCACGGGAGGCTCGGGGAAGCCGAGCTATGGAAGCCCGGAGGAAGCTGAACCATGGGAGGCTCGGAGGAAACCGAGCTATGGAAGCCCGGAGGAAGCCGAACCATGGGAGGCTCGGGGAAACCGAGCTATGGAAGCCCGGAGAGGTCGAACCATGGAAGACTCGGGGGGGCGCATGGCCTGACGGACCATATTAGTTTGGCTTATTCCTTGGGGGCATATCGTAGCTGGCGGAGGGATGGGGTCGGTCTCAGCCCCCTTGCACGATTATCAATGCAATGACGATTCTACCCCCAACAATAAGAGTTACAAAACATTCACTCTTTTTAATGAGAATTACTTAGAAGCATGAACTCTTACGAGAATTATGCCGATCCTTGTTGTTGTATTAAACAAATTTAAAGAGTTGTCTAGTCCCATTAAAAACATTCAACAAGAAAGATTGTTCAATAATGAAAATACATTGAACCAGCTGAAGGGGAATAACATCAATGCATGTGGGGGGCAATTATCATAATGAATGAGATGAGGGGTGAGGGGAGTTGGAATATGGGAAGTCTTCTGATACGCAATATTGGAAGCTCGGAAGATTTTTAAACAATGATGAAATTAAGAAAATGAGAAAGTTTCGAGAATAAAATAGTTGCATAATTTTTTCTCAGAAAAAAAAAAAGATTACCACCAATGAGGGAGAGTGAGAAATGGCACGGAATCAAGCATTCCGAGGAACTTTTTGTAAGGTGTAATTAATGAAGGATCAACACTATGTACGGTTTTTATTTTCTGGAAGCCCCTTTCTTCATGGTTCGTCAAAATCAATTCTGATGGGAGTGTTCATAGAAGATTTGCTAGTTCGGCCTTTATCATCTGTGGGCCTCAGGATCATATGTTGGCAGCTGGTGGATTTGACACCCTTGATTTCTCTGTTCATATGATCGAGCTTTATGCTGCTTGGACTGGTATTACTTATGCTTCTGAGACTCTTTATGTCCATAGACTAGTGATCGAGGATGATTCGATGACGATCATTAGGTGGCTACGGAAGGAGAATGTTACGGAAGCCCCCACTAATCCAATTCTCAGGGTTATATGGTCCATCTTACAGGAAGTGGATACTGTCCATATCCGATATATATACCGAGAAGCCAATTCGGCTGCTAACTAGGCGGCGGCCTCTGTGGCTCAGCACATTGGTTATTGGTTATGGAGGCTGGGAGACCTCTGTCCTTCTATTTTGTTGCAAATTTTGTATTATGATATATCTGGACTGATTTGCACTAGACTTATGTGATCGTCCCTTTGTACCAAAATAATAATAATAATAATAATAATAATAATAATAATAATGAAGGATCACACTTTAAGTTTCCCTTAAATTACAGAATGTTTCCCGATGAGGGTAAAGCATAGCCCATGATTCCAGCGCCCGTTAACTAATTTCCCTCGCCCTGTCTCTCTGTTTCTCTCTCTCGCTCACGAACACGAGCACGCAAAGCTTTTCTCTCGCGCACGCACGGTAGTTCTTGATTCCTCTTCATTCCGAAGCCCCACTCTGTACTTGTTCTCCGGCGTTTTGGGGGTTTCTTGGATTTTCTTGGTTCCCAAACGATGGGGCTCTCTCCGAAGTCCCCGATGAGCATCCAAGAATCTACCAGCGGCTCATTGGAGCTGCAGCCCTTCAATAATCTGGACGACAGCAGCAGCCTCCAAGTCCAAGATGTGACGTCTGCTCTCTACGATTGCGAGCTGGAACAGATTCGCCTCCACACTGTAATCCATGACCGCCAGGAGTTCTTGGAAAAGTTTGACATGCGCTTGAAACAATTCGACGTTTGTGCTCCTTTTTCCCTAATTCTTGCTGCTTTTCTTTAATTTTCTTTGGCTAACATTAAAAAAAAAAAAATATATTACAGGAACAGACGAGGATGCAGGAGACGCGGCTGATGGCGTGCCGCGAGGAGATGGAGGAGGAGGAAAGGGATAGTGACGCAATAAAGGGTGCAGCAGAGACTCTGTCCGGAAACGTTATGCGTTCGCGGAGAGCAGTAAGAAATCAAGAAACAGAGGTACGACGTGAATCTTCTCGCTTGGATTCTCGGTTGATTGAAACTATAAGGAGTTTTATAGCAAGAAAATGGTGAAAATGGTTTCGTTGTTTAGCAGAAACAAGGACAAGAAGACGGAGTAATGGTAATCTTTTCTTTGTTAGCATGTCATACCATTCTTTTCGGCATGAGAGCGACATTATAGAGTTCTTTTTGTCTTGTTATACCATCTGGTGTCCCTATCCTCTAATCTTGAATGTTCGAGTAAGCATTTGATTGAATGGTTTGTCATTTGACTAGGCAATAGGTGTTTCACCAATCCTTTTTATTGTGAGTATAATTTCTTGAATGACATTCTGCAATCTTGTATAATCTCTTGTTAGAGTCCATGGTCAGCTTTCTTGATCACCAACTGACCGGCAGCACAGATTGTTTCTCATGCAGTACTAGTATTGCTGGGCTAATATGTATGCTGGACTTGAAATAGGTCTTTCTGATAAATTTTATAGAAAGATAGTTTTCTCTGGATTTTTTTTTTTTTGGGAATAAATTTATGGTTCCATTTCTTTCAGTTAATAGCTTTGAACCTGTAGACATAGAAATATAGCGCCATTCACTCACGTTCCTCAATTTTTTTTTTCTTTTTTTCTTTTTCTTTTTCAACATTACATTGTGTATAACAATAACATTTGTTTATTTATAAGATGTTGCTTTTTCTCCAGATGAGACTACTGTCAGCTCAGCTGGAATCCCTGCAGACACAGGGAAGAAGCATAAGTATCAAGCTCGAAAGAGCTGATCAGGAGGTAATTAGAAAGAACAAATTTTGCCTTATTGTTATCCATCATATAAAGATCTAAATTTTTTATTAAAAATCATAAACACTTAAGTTTCTTGATCTCTATTCAAGGCCAAGGCACTAAGAGAAGAACTGGGGAACATTGAGAAGCGGCAAATTGAAGAAAGCGACAGCCTCCCACCCATTGAAAAGAAAAGAACATCGCCAGCATCTGAGAGCAAGCCCTCCACTAGTGCTTCTGCTAAAGTGAGAAATATTCTAGATTTTAAGTTTTTGCAGTCCTTGCTAGCTATGAATTTGACAGTTGCACTTATTCATGCATCTAGGGCTCATATCTTACTCTTTGTAAATTAAATTCAATTATTAAATATTTGGAAACTAATTTATTGATAATAACTAGTGTTATTAATAAATATTAGAGTAATGGGTTCCAGAATAGAATAATAAGTAGATTTCCTTATGCTATGCATTAGATGCCTCCGATCATGGAAAAAGCCAGACTACGATCAATCACACATTTAGACTTCCCTCACATGGTTAATGACTCTTGGTTTTGTATCTGATACCATGATTTACCGAATTATCTTCTGATTTTCTCGTCCTGATTTCATTTTTAGTGACCTTGACTTCACAAATGAGTCATGATGTCCGGCACTTCTAAGAGTATTATGATGTCCGACTGATATCAGGAATCAAAAAGAGGATTAGAAAAAGAGGATATAATATTTTGTGATTGCTTCTTTTCTATATGCTTTACATGATCTATTGACCAGTATTACTTTTTCTTGTTTAATTTTGTTTCTTTGTTCAACTGGTATGCAGAAGATGCGAACTCAAGCATAACTGAAAAGAATTGGACCAGAGGGCAGTTTATTGCAGTGTGGCAGAAAGACATTTTAGACCTTTATGTCAGATTTCTTCTTGAAAGATCATGGTATCATACCAAGAAGTGTCACTGGTTCTTTGGATAGTGTCTGCTATATCATATTGGAATGTTAGCTACGGAACTCTTCAAACTGATACCTGGATTGTCTCAGTGCTTATTGTAATGTCTTCTACATTCAGCTTCATTGCTAGTTCTCGATGTACAAAGGATTAGGAAGAACTATGTCTAGCTTTTTCATTCATGCATCCACAATCATAAACCAAAATGAATATCGAGCTATGTTGATGACAGTATCTTTTCATTTTTGTCTAAGTTTGCTATGTTGTGTATGATGAAAGCACTTGATTTCTCTGTTTGGTTTGATACTTGTTGATTATATCAACACACATCCTCTTAACTAGATTCTAGATGTTGAGAACAAGTAATCGATGATAGAACCCGGTTTATTATTTTATTTTATTTTTTAATTCCGTGGCACCGACAAGACTGGCCCAAATTGATCATATCAACAATGAATGGTAAATTGCCTAGAGCGTTGCCCCACTTCCCAGGTGACTTCAACTCCCTTGCAAAATTAATCTATTCGAATACCTCACGACAATCTGGATGGATATCGACAATAGAACCTTTATTAAAGATTAGAAGAACCAACAAGTTTAGAGCCTTAATATTAGAGAGAGAGAGACTCAAGTGTTACTAAATAGAGCAGCTCACGATCTCGATTGGAGATGTCAGTGATTCATAAAATGCTTAGAACCTTGTCCAACGTTCCACATGGCTATGGCTCCTGGGCAAATAAATCCGTCTACGTTCCTCACCAGTTTTACAATACAATAACACCATCCCGCCTTCACTGGAGATATATAACCAGATCGTCACATGGGGCAAAGCGTTATTGGGGAGCTATTTTTGAAATTGGTATCATTTGACATTGATTTTTACACGTTCTTCGTGTAACAAACTCAGTGGATGAAAGTGTCGAGTGACGATTAAGAAAGTATCGGTACTATTGGAATCTAATTTACACGATGAGCTCATAGGTGTAATGATCCTCTTGGAGGTCTCTATGCCAAATTTCTTCAGAATTTCTTTGATGTACTTGGATTGGCTTATGAAGATCCCCTCTTTGCTTTGTTTGATTTGAAGTCTGAGAAGTAGTTTAGTTCACCCATCATACTTGATGCAGGGTAAAATTGTCATTGCATCAATATCTACGCATGACAAAAAGGTTCGTTTTCGATTTCTGCCCGTCATATGTCATATTTGGAAAAAGATAAATTGCCATGCCTCAGCAAAAACCAAACCATTCTCATACCTCGGCATGGCCGAGCCTCGAGGAGTCATTCCCAAACCTTGGCAGGGCCGAGCCACCCCCATACCTCGGCAGCACCAAAAACAACCTACCGGGAATAAGAATTAGGAGCTAATTACAATCCTCCGACCACGAAATTTAAATCTCTGATTACTTGGTAGGTTCTAGTCACATCAGCTCCCAGCACCCCAAGAAGGAAATAAAGCTAAATATGGCCTATTGCCTATAAATAATCAAGTAATCAAATCTTAAAGCTCCAATCAGCTTCCTCGGCCGTAGATCCTCGTAACAAACAAGGTTCAAATCTTACCGAACTCATAACTAACTTGATTCAAATTAGATTCAAATCATATTGATTTCTCACTTCCAAAAATACGTTTGAGGAGTCGGGTGAATAACCCGCCAACATTCAGACAACCTATAAATACCTTATCCTAAAATTTCTTCAGGTATGTATACTCTTTTACTGAAAACCCATTGAGGCTCAAGCAGAGTTTTTGGCTCTCGAGAAGCCATTCTTGAGGAACTCTTCTGCAGGAGCCTTCTACTCATATCTGCTTGTTATGAATCTTCACTAACTTGAGCATCGGAGGGTTTTTCGCAGGGGCCACCCCCAACGCTTCTTATGTGAAGACTGTCTTGCAAGTTCACCCAGATGGTAGATCGCCATCCGGATCCTGACGTGAGTCGCGCCTAAGCCAAAGAACGGAGTTTCGCAGCAACAGATTGGCGCTAGAGGAAGGGCCTTAAGCCCCATTAAACTTGAAATCAAGGAGACAAGGTTCTGGACAAGAAGAATAATTCCTCAATGGCTAACCGAAGAAAAGCATCCTCAGAAGCTTCGGATCAGGCTGCATCCCAAAGGCCTGATCCCATGAATAATATGGCACCCCCGCAACCACCATCGACTAAGATTTCTCCACCGCCAGTAGTACCGGTCACTCAAGATCAGTTTGCCATGCTGGTTCAGTAGGTCCAAGCTCTGACCCAGCTAGTACAGGGGGCTCCACAGAGTTTCTCTTATAACTGCACTAGCTCCACAACTTTACAATGGAGCTGCTGCCCCTGTTTCGCCGGTGGTTTTATCTTTCAGTCCGCTTGAAGTTACGAGCCACCTCTAACAGTCCAACCATAAATGGCCTAAACTGACACCGCAGAGGGTTGGAAAAAAGAGCCCGTCTAGATCTCGGTGAGCTCGGTCTCTTTCTCCAGTGTACTTCTGCCATGACTTGATGCTGCGACCATGGTCCCCTAGTCCCATCACTTTTACCATCCATGATGAGGAAGTTCAACGATAACTTCATGAGATGCGCTAGGAGTGGTGCCAAGGGTTGGATACTATCAAGCAAGCTCCTCCTCCCCAATTGAAAGTAGAACAAGGCATCCCCTTCTCCGAGAAGATTATGCGAGAAGTGATCCCTCCCATGTTAAACTCCCCACCATCGAGCCATACAATGGATCCACACTACAAAGAGAGCGGGAAGACGTATTCACTCAAAAGACTTATTCGATAAGCCTTATTCATGCCCTTCTCACGTTGATAAACTCCTACACTTATTTCATGATAATGTTCAAAATAAAACACCATCCAATGGTCCATATTAAGAAATAATCCAATGGTCCAGATTAAGACATCATTCAATGGTCCATATTAAGACACCACTATCCAATGGTCCAATTCGAGCCACTGACCAATGATCCATATTCATTATCCAAAGAGCCATCCAATGGTCCAAATAATGCCAATTGGGTTCCAACTCTTGGCGAACCCATATTAGATCAGGATCTAATCATATTAGATTAACCTAATGCAAGAATCAGATTCGAATCTAATTTGAATCAAGAGCTAGGGTTTGCAACACGTGCTAGCATGTCTATCCTGCAAACATGATCTAATCCAATTAGACCCTTGATCAGTTCCTTTGTGTGTGACCCATTGGGTTCCACATCTAGCCAACAGTAGGTATGGGTACAAGTTGACCTATCATGATTAGAACATTTTTATTCCTTATAGGTCTAATCAATGCGATCCCGAACTTGACAATTAGAATCCTTTCTAATTGTTAATCAAATCAAACTCTTTAATCCAATCAAACCTACAAGACAAGATTGATATCTAGCAACGTATCATATCTATCCGAAAGATATAAAATTTGTGAATATACCAAATATACCCTTCAATGGCAAGTTATCATGCACTTCAATCCTTCAATCATGTTGCACTCTGAATAAGTATATGAGTATGGATCAATGTCAAACTCAATTACTTATTCATGTCTCTATTAATCTTCTAATGATAATTCAATTAATGAACGTTTAAAAACTCTTTCTAATTTTTTATTCTGCTTTGATCAAAGACTTCCTAAATCATCATAAGATTAGAGCAAGTAGAATATAAGGCCAAAGTCTCACCAGTGCATCAAACATATTCTGCGTCACTATCACCTTGTGTGAGCAATCATTGAATGAGGTCATGTCGACCTTCAAAAGATCGACGAAAAGGAGAATCTGGCCGACCTCTTCACTAAAGCTCTCAGAATCAAAGAATTTGATGATCATAAATGGAATATGGGTATTAGATACTATTCTGAGTGGCTTTAGTCCAAGTGGAAGATGTTGGAAATTATGTTCTAAAGCCAATCAACTAACTTGTAGATGGTTATGCAAGTTATAAATATATGTAAATTATTAATCAATAAAATATTTATTTGGCAATTTATCACATTGCATTTTTCTGAAATGAATTCTTTTATGATGGAGTCCTTAAAATCATAATTGATTCAATAAAGAGAGGGTTTATTTAGTGGTTCTTAAAATGGTCGTGACCAAATGATATGTAGTTATAGGACAACTATGTATCAAATATAGGTTGTTGTATGTCATATAGGTTGGTTGTCCTCTTTACCAAGGAGTATGGTGACACTGGTATGACATGCAGGTAAGGTGTATGATATCTCACTGAACATGACCAATCTGCGGAACGGTCTTTTGCCAAAAGGTGTTCTCAAAGGGATATGAGTATAAGTGTCCCTCTGACCTGAGGTCACCATGGTAGCTTGCAAGCAACCTATTGTACTTTGATGCTGGACTATATGAATTTTTAATCCAGTGACAGAAGGTTTTGGGTGCAGTCAAGTACTTATGGAGCAGTAAGTGGAACAAGATGTGATTGACCTCTCAAAATAGTTTGGAATGAATGTCTCACAGTGTTTCAATTTAGCAAAACCTTGGTCAGGGTAGTCCTTGTGAGAAGCCACAAAAATTATGAAGTTGAGATACTTTAATTTTAATTTTATTATGATTTTAGTTTTTATGGAAATAAATTTAAAAATTCAAATTGTTCTTAAAAAACAAACCTCCTATGCCAAAGAACAAGCCATGTTGTTGAGAGTCTTGATCTAGTTTAGATCGCTCGCTGGCCACCATATCATCTCCCTTTCCATTGTATTAAGGGGTATTTGATGATAGGGCCCTCCGAAGATGCCACTATAATAAACAATCTCTGTTGACTTTTTATTCAACTTTTGATCCCTTTACTCCATCCCTAACTTTAAATGACTATTCTAATCTCACTCCAAGAAAAATGATATTTCTGCCTGTCCTCCAACTCCCTGTGTATGTAAATAGAGAAAATATAAATATGCACAGGTATAGACTAATGTGTACATAGTGATCTAAATGTGTACAGCATTTATCTAAGTGTATACATAATGAAAATATAAGTGTATAGAGGATTCATCTAAGTGCGTACATAAGGAAATTATATTTGTATATAGGAATAGGCTAATTGTGTACACAGTGTGATCTAAGTGTGCATGCTATTCATCTAAGTATGTATATAGTGAAATATAAATATATACAAGATCCATCAAGTGTCTACATAGTGAAAATATTTGTGTATACAAAAATAGGTTAAGTGTATATATAATGATCTAACTATGTACACATCTAAGTGTGCACACAGTGAAAATGTCTATATATGGATGGGCTAAATGTGTACATGGTGATCTATGGGCATGTTTGGAATGACAAACTAGATGGAATTTGATTGTATTCATAATCCAATCCCACATTTAAGTGAACAAAAGTAGGATTAAGAAACTATGGGTCCCACCATTTGATTTGCATCTCATACCAAAAAGTATGGGATTGCTATACTGACCATACCCCTTAGATTTTCCAATCCAATGCCACACAGCTTCCTAAACATGCCTTAAGTGTGTATAGCATTCATCTTAACGTTTGCACAATAAAAATATAAGTGCATATAGGATCTGTGTGTACGCAGGAAAAAAAAATATATATATATACATAATTCATAAAATATGCATGGTAAAACTATAAATGTGTGCATAATGAAAATATTAGTGTATACATGATTCATCTAAGTATATACACCGTGAAAATATAAGTGTACACATAGTGACCTTAGTGTATAAAATATTCATCTAAGTATGTATATAGTGAAAAGATAAATATGTACAAGATTCATTTAAGTATCTACATAGTGAAAATATAAATATGTACAAGATTCATCTAAGTGTCTACGTAGTGAACATATATGTGTATATTTTAAATAGGTTAAGTGTATGCATAATGATCTAATTGTGTACACATCTAAGTGTGCACACAGTGAAAATGTCTGCTTATGGATGGGCTAAGTGTGTACATGGTGATCTATGGGCATGTTTGGAATGACAAACTAGATGGGATTTCATTGTATTCATAATCCAATCCCACATTTAAGCAAACAAAAGTAGGATTGAGAAACCGTGGGTCCCACCATTTGATTGGCATCTCATACCAGAAAGTATAGGATTGCCATACCGACCACACCCCCTTAGATTTCCCAATCCAATGCCACAGCTTCCTAAACATGCCTTAAGTGTGTAGAGCATTCATCTTATCATCTGCACAATAAAAATATGTGCATATAGGATTTGTGTGTACGCAGCATATATATATATATACACACACACAATTCAGAGTATATATACATAGTAAAAATATAAATATGTGCATAATGAAAAAATAAGTGTGTATAGGATTCATCTAAGTATATACATCGTGAAATTATATGTGTGCACATAGTGATCCGAGTGTGTACAATATCCAGTGAAAATATAAATATGTACAAGATCTCTAAGTGTCTAAATAGTGAAAATATAACTATGTACAAGATTCATCTGAGTGTCTACATAGTAAAAATATATGTGCATATAGAAATAGGTTAAGTGTATGCATAATGATCTAATTGTGTACACATCTAGGCGAGCACACAATGAAAATGTCTGCATAAGGATGGGCTATGTGTGCATATGGTGATATATGGACATGTTTGGAATGACAAACTAGATGGGATTTCATTGCATTCATAATGCAATCCTACATTTAATTGAACAAAAGTAGGATTGAGAAACCATGGGTCCCACCATTTGATTTGCATCTTATACCAAAAAGTTTGGGATTGTCATACTAACCACACCCCCTAGATTTCCTAATCCAATGCCATGCAGCTTCCTAAACATGCCTTAAGTGTGTATAGCATTCATCTTAGCGTCTGCACAATAAAAATATATGTGCATATAGGATCTGTGTCTATGTAGGAAATATATATATATGTATAGAATTCATAGTATATACATAGTAAAATATAAATGTGTGTATAGTGAAAATATAAGTATATACAGGGTCCGTCTAAGTATATACACCATAAATATGTAAGTGTGCACATAGTGATCTGAGTGTGTACAATATTTATCTAAGTGTGTATATAATGAAAATATAAGTATGTACAGAATTTATTTAAGTATGTGCATAGTGAAAATATAAGTATATACAAGATTGATCTAAGTACGTACATAGTGAAAATATAAATGTTTACATGGATGGGCTAAGTGTATACTCAATTATCTAAATGTATATATGATCCATCCAAGTGTGTACATAGTTGATTAGGGGTAAAATTGTTATTACATTATTGACCGCCACATCGACGATTGGATCACGCCCAATCCAAACATCCTACAAGCCCGCTGGCACAACATCCAAGCGACGAAGCCAAATCACCTCTGACAAAGTAGGGTCGCCCCGAGAACCCGATTCGTCCTCATACTTCGGCCATCCGAGCCGAGTCATCCCTTGGTAACCCGAGCTATCTTCATACTTCGGCCATCCGAGCCGAGCCATTCCTCAATAACCCGAGCTATTTTCATACCTCGGCCGCCCAAGCCGAGTCATTCCTCGGTAACCCGAGCCATCGTCATGCCTCGGCCATCCGAGCCGACAATGCCTCGGCCATTCGAGCCGATCCATTCTACACCTCGAGAAACAGGTTATTCCTCATTCGGGCCGAACCACGACATTCAAAATACCTCTGCGGAATCCGGCACATGAGAATTTGAATCCACTATAACCGAGCCGAACCATGACATTCAAAATACCTCTGCGGAATCCAGCACATGAGAATTTGAATCCACTATAACCGAATAAGATTCTAAACGGGAATCATACCCAGAAGTGGCCTAGGGCCCGCAAGAGTGGCCTAGGTCTATATGATCATTAAGCCTCAAGGCATCAACTAGCCTTCCCAGCCGTCGATCCTCTAACTGACAAGATACGGATCCCACAGGCCTCACAACAGCCTGATTCGAATCAGCCTCGAATTCCAACAACTTTCAGACCTCTATGACACGCTCAAAGAATCAGGTGATCGCCTATAAATAGCACAGTCCTAGATTCTCTCAGGTAATGTATTCTTGATGCATTCTCAGCACTACTCTCACTCTATCTCTACTCCCCCCCTTTTCGCCATTAAAGCTCTGGAGCTCCCAAAAGGCTACCCTAGAGGGACTCTTCAGCGAGAGCCTTCTCCCCATATTTGTTCGTTGTTGATCTCCGTTGACTTGAGCGTTGGAGGATCTTCCGCAGAGGGCCACCCCCAACGCCTCTCGCGTAAGGACTGTTTTGCAGGTCCGCCCAGGAGGGAGCCCAATCTGAAGCTCGACCGCGCCCGAGTCGGAGGACGGATTCCAGCAACAACAAATTGGTGCTAGAGGAAGGGTCCTCAAGTCCCATAAACTTGAAAAAAAAAGAGGAGATAAGGATCTCGATCTTGAAGAGAACCCCTCCAATGGCTAATCGAAGCAGGGCTACTTCTGAAGCCCGGGATCAGGTCGCCTCCCAAAGACCTGATCGATGAGCAGTGTGGCGCCGCCCACCATCAATTGAGACTCCATTGCCACCAGTGGCCCCAGTGACCCAGGACCAGTTTGCCACACTAGTCCAGCAGGTCCAAGCTTTGACCCATCTGATTCAAGGACACCATGAAGCTCCCGTCCAGCTGCTCCTGCTGCACCTTCCTAGGAGGCTGTGGCCCCCATTCCCCCAGCAATCTCTTCTTCCGGTCCGCATAGAGTCGTGGACCCCCTCATCGTCCTAGGGGAGCTGGGCCAGCCCCGCAAGGGGTTTGCGATAAGGATCTCCCTAGATCTCGGCGGGCCCGATCCCTCTCTTCGGTGTTCTCTCGCCACGACTCGACACCGTCTCTGCATTCTCCTCGCCCATCCCCTCCTGCTATGTCCGAAGAGGAGATCCACCGACAGATCCGGGAGATGCGCCAGGAGTGGATGCTGCCAAGCAAGCCCATCCGCTTCAGCATAAGGCGGAGTAGGGCATTCCCTTCTCCAAGGAGATCATGGGGAAGTGATTCCCTCCCATGTCAAGCTGCCCGCCATCGAGCCTTATCATGGATCCTCCAATCCCGATGATCACCTCAGTAGCTTCCGATCGATCATGATGTTCCATGGGGCATCAGATGCGATTCTATGCCGCACCTTCCCCTCCACCCTTAGAGAGTCCGCTTGAACCTGGTTTAATGCCTTAAAACCAGGTTGGCATTAAACCAGGTTCGGTTGGTTCATTCGAGGAGCTGAGTCGCCTCTTCATTAGCCAGTTCGTTAGCAGCCGCCATCACTGGCTGAGATCTGATTCCCTCTCCGAGGTTAAGCAGAGAGAGGGGGAATCCTTGAAGAACTATCTTGGTTGTTTTAACACGGCCATGCTGGAAGTGGATCACCTTAACCATGAGGTGACCATGTCCGCCCTAGCGGGCGGAGTGTTAAAGGAGAATGACTTCTACCTGGCATTGGAGGTCAGTTACCCTTCGAACCTCTCCGATATGATGGCCCTAGCGAACAAGTATGCCAGAGTTGAGGAATCGCGAAGGACTGCCCGCACCGAGCTGGCAAGGAAGAAGGAGTCCAAGGGCTCGGACAAATACCGATCTGTCCATCAGCTGAGCCCACCTCACCGCCAAAGGGTTCCTCCACCGCCGTCGAGGAACCGCACCCGAAGCTTGCCTAGGAGGTTCAACCGGTTCACTCCGCTCACTACCCTGAGGGCACAGATCCTCATGGAGATAGAGCGCCAACTCCCTCGACTACCTCCTATCCGAGGGAATGCGACCCAGAGAGACCCCACCAAGTACTGCCGCTACCATCGGGACCATGGCCATGACACCGAAGAATGCTGGCAGCTAAAGAATGAAATCAAGAGGCTCATCCAGTGGGGCAGACTGAACCAATTCAGGGGAGCGCCGAGCCAAGAATGGGGGTGACCGCCAGCCCAAGCCTCAGCAGCCTCCTTCACCAAATCCTCCGACTGTTGGCCACATCAATGCGATCGAGGCAGTCGGTAGTCCATCGGGCCGGCGGATGATGAAGAAGATTCGGCACCAAAGAGAGAGCTCTCCTTCTCCGATGATGACCTCAGAAGATACAGTTCCCGCATGATGTTCCGTACCTCGATGTGTTTGCAAAGATGAAACTGCTCATGGAGAGTCTTCGAGCCATAGACTCCACCCTAATGGGGTTCACCGGCGATGTTATTACCCCAGAGGGGGTCATGACCTTGATGGTCCGAGCAGGAACTTGGCCCTGTATTGCCACTGTTTACACAGATTTCCTGGTGACAAGCTTCGGTCGCCCTACAATGCAATCTTTGGGAGACCCAGCCTGATGTCCCTTGGAGCTGTTGTCTCCATCCCGCATCTAGTCATGAAGTTCCTACCAAATGGGGAGTTGGTGTAGTTCGAGGAAGCCAAGCTATAGCTCGGCAATGCTTCGTCACCAGCCTTCAGTCCAAACTACCCGAGGTTATGGGCTGGACGCTCGGGAGGATTTTGCTGAGCAATGAGGAGAGCCAGCCGAAGAGCTGGAGGAGGTACCGCTGAACGAAGCCCGGTCCGACCGAACTATAAAGATCGAGTCGCTACTGAAAGGGAAACCTCGGCTGGAGCTGTCGACTTTCTCTGAAAGAATGCTGATGTCTTCGCCTGGTCCGCTTCTAATATGCTGGGGATCAGCCCAGACGTTCTCGTCCACCGTCTTAATGTGGACGAGATATCCCGGCCCATTAAGCAGAAGAAAAGGAGCTTCGCCCCTGAGTGACAGAAGGCTATTGAAGAAGAAGTCGACAAGCTTATCAAGGCAAATTTCATTCGGGAGGTAAACTATCCTAGGTGGCTGTCAAATGTTGTTATGGTGAAGAAGTCGAACGGCAAGTGGTGGATCTGCATCGACTTCACCGACCTCAACAAAGCATGCCCGAAGGATAGCTTCCCTCTCCCCGGATCGACTAGCTTGTAGACGCTACTTCGGGTCACCAGATGTTGGCCTTCATGGACGCCTATTCGGGCTACAACCAAATCCGAATGGCGCCCGAGGATGAAGAGAAGACCGCCTTCATAACCGACCAAGGTACTTATTGTTACCGTGCCATGCCTTTCGATCTGAAAAATGCAGGTGCTACTTACCAAAGGCTAGTTAACAAGGTCTTTAAGGAGCAGATTGGCCGTAACATAGAGGTGTACGTCGACGACATGCTGGTCAAAAGCAAAGAAGCATCCCATCACATTGAGGATCTCTCGAAGAGCTTCGCGATGCTCCGAAAATATCGAATGAAGCTCAACTCGACTAAGTGCGCCTTCGGCGTCAATTCTGGGAAGTTTCTAGGCTTCATGGTTTCCCAGCGAGGCATTGAGGCCAATCCGCAGAAGATCCAGGCCCTTCAGCAAATGGTGCCTCTAGCGTCTGTCAAGGAAGTCCAGCGCCTGACTGGAAGGATCGCGGCCCTCAACCGCTTCGTGGCTCGATCAGCCGAGAGATGCCTCCCTTTCTTCAAAGCCCTCCGATCAGCTAAGAATTTTCAATGGTCTCCCGAGTGTCAGAAATCGTTCGAGGACCTCAAAAGGTATCTCAGCTCTCCACCCCTCCTCAGTAGTCCAAATCTAGGGGAAATGTTGTTCTTGTACTTAGCAATTTCAGAAGGCGCCGTTGGCTCAGTATTGGTCAGAGAAGAGAACAAGACCCAAAAGCCAATCTATTTTGTCAGCAAACTGCTTCAGGACGCCGAGACAAGGTACACCCGGATCGAGAAGTTGGTTTTGGCCCTGATAACGTCGGTCCGAAGCTGCGACCATATTTCCAAGCACATTCTATGACAGTCCTGACCGACCAACCCATCAAAGTGGTGGTCCATCGTCCAGAGACATCAAGGAGAATGATCAAATGGAACGTCGAGCTAAGCGAGCATGACATCCGATACCAACCTCGCCCGGCCATCAAAGCCCAAGTTCTAGCTGATTTCCTCCTCGAATGCACTATCCCCGAGGATGGCTCCACTCCGGACTCCTCTGAGCATCCGAGATCTGATGCCCTATGGCTTCTCACATTGACGGATCATCTAATACCAATGGCTCCGGTGCTGGCTTAATCCTCACCAACCCAGAGGGGGTGACCTTCGAATACGGCATCTGCTTCTCCTTCTCAACCTCCAATAATGAAGCCGAGTATGAAGCTCTGCTCGCTAGACTTGAATTGCCCGGGACCTTAAAGTCAAGAAGCTGAATGCATTTACTGACTCTCAATTGGTGGCCGGTCACGTGCGGGCGAGTTCGAGGCCCAGGAGCCTAACATGATTCGATATCTTTAAGTGGTACGGGACTTACTTTCCCATTTCTCCGAGTTTGAAGTCATTCAGATCCCAAGATCCAAGAATGCATGCACCGACCTATTGTCCGGCTGGCAACCACGAATCGATGGATTGAGCGGAAGTTTCCCCTAGATATTCTAGAAAAGCCCAGCATTGCGGAGGTTGACCGAGTGATGCAGGTCGAGGTCGAACCATCCTGGTTCGACCACATATTTAAGTATCTTAAAGAAGGGTCGCTCCCAGCCGACCGAAAGGAAGCAAGAAAGTTGAAATTGCAGGCCACCCATTATGTGCTGATCGATGACTAACTGTATAAGTGGTTCTTCTCCATGCCGCTGCTTAAGTGCCTTCGCCCATCTGAGGCTGATTATGCCCTTCGGGAGGTGCATGAGGGAATTTGTGGCAACCATCTGGGGAGCCAATCCTTATGCCACAAGGTGCTGCGCCAAGGGTATTATTGGCCCACCATGCAAAAGGATGCTGACAATCTCGTCCGAGCTTGCGACCCTTGTCAGAGACATTCTAATATTCAGAGGCTCCCCTCCGCCAGCTTGGTCCCTATTTCCTTCACTTGGACCTTTGCTAAGTGGGGGATGGACATCCTTGGCCCGTTTCCCCTCGCCACGGGATAGAGAAAGTTCTTATTTGTCGCCATTGACTACTTCACCAAGTGGGTCGAGGCCGAGGCAATTGCCCAGATAACCGAAACTCGGGCTAAGGACTTCGTGTGGAGATCCATTATTTGTTGCTTCGACCTTCCGCATACCATCATCACCGACAATGGCAAACAGTTTGATAACCCTAAGTTCCGAGAGTTCTGTGAGGAGCATAGAATCTGTAACCGCCTCACATCAGTCGGGCATCCGCAAGCCAACGGAGAAGCCAAAGTAACTAATCGGACCCTACTTTAAGGGATCAAGGCTTAGCTCCAGAGCCCGAGGCAGATGGGCGGACGAACTTCACCACGTCCTATGGGCCTACTGCACCATCCAGAGAGTTCCCACATGCGAGACCCTGTTTCGGATGGCCTTCGGCACAGAAGCCGTCATCCCCGTGGAGATAGGACTCCCCTCTCCGCGGGTAGAGAGTTACTCGGAGGAGGCTAACGATGAGCAACTCCGCACCAACCTCGACCTAGTGGAGGAGATCAGAGAGAAAGCTCATATCATAGTAGCTGCCTATCAACAAAGAGTGGCTCGCTATCACGCCTCCAGAGTCAAAGGAAAATCTTTCTCGCCCGGCGATCTTGTCCTCCGGAAAGCATCCATCTCCAAACCACTGGAACAAGGAAAGCTGTCTCCGAACTGGGAAGGCCCCTATCAAGTGGCGGAAGTCATCGGGCCCGGTACCTACAAGCTCCAGGATCTGAACGGGAAATCTATTCCCCGGACATGGAATTCAGACAATCTCCGCATATACCATCAGTAGGGTACGCTTTCTATAGACTTGCCCCGTTTACAGTATTAGCATCTAGTTTCTATGATCCACGACATGATCGCTACAATCATTTTCCCGAAAAGTCATAATGAAAAATAGATGCTGCTTACCAATTCTTGGCACGACCGAGCTGCCTCCTTGAGCAAAAATCTCTGTACCTCGGCTGGGCCGAGTCCTATTCCACAAAGACTCGGTATGGCCGAGCACTCCCGATTCACTCGGGGGCCAAGCTAAATCTCCGTACCTCGGCTGGATCGAGTCCTATTCCACAAAGATTCGGTATGGCCGAGCACTCTCGGTATGCCCGGGGGCCAAGCTAAATCTTCGTACCTCGGCTGGGCTGAATCCTATTCACAAAGACTCGGTATGGCCGAGCACTCCTGGTACGCCCAGGGCTAAGCTAAATCTCCGTACCTCGGCTGGGCCAAGTCCTATTCCACAAAGACTCGGTATGGCCGAGCACTCCCGGTATGCCCAGGGGCCAAGCTAAATCTCCGTACCTTGGCTGGGCCAAGTCATATTCCATAAAGACTCGGTATAGCTGAGCACTCCCGGTACGCCCGGGGGCCAAGCTAAATCTCGTACCTCGGCTGGGCCAAGTCCTATTCCATAAAGACTCGGTATGGCCGAGCACTCTCGGTACGCCCGGGGGCCAAGCTAAATCTCTGTACCTCGGCTGGGCCAAGTCCTATTCCACAAAGACTCGGTATGGCCGAGCACTCCCGGTACACCCAGGGGCCAAGCTAAATCTCCATACCTCGGCTGGGCCGAGTCCTATTCCACAAAGACTCGGTATGGCCGAGCACTCCGGTACGCCCGAGGGCCAAGCTAAATCTTCGTACCTCGGCTGGGCCGAGTCCTATCCCACGAAGACTCGGTATGGCCGAGCACTCCTAGTACGGCTAGGAGCTAAGTGATCCGTAAGCCTTTGGCGGATTCAGGCAGCTCACAAGCCCTAGCCGTGTCAAATGACGTAAAAGCCTCGGTCGAATTTGGGCAGCTTACGAGTCCGGCCGAGCTGAGTGATCTCCAAACAGTCTTCAAACTTCGGCATGGCCGAGCAATGTTCCCCGCGCCATGGCGCCACCAGGTATACACTCTACGGTTCCTAAAGCCTTGCCATGCTCGAGTAGCTTCCCAAAGCCTCGTCATACCCGAATGGCTCCCCAAAGCCTCGGCCAGAGCCGAAGTGCATCTCTTATTATCAAAAGCCTCGGCTAAAGCCGAAGTGCAACTCTTATTAACAGAAACCTCGGCCAAGACCGAGTGACATATCAGAACCCTCGGCCAAAGCCGAATGAAACACTTATTAATCTTTGAAGCCTTGGACAAGCCAAGTGGCCCTGTAGTAACAGCAAGGCCGATTGATTTCTCAGACATGTTAGCGCAACTGATACATCTTATCATACTTCAGCATAAGTAAGCAATCCCTCTCTCTGCCCATCAGCAGAGTTGTGCAAGTCTCTCCTCCTTAAGGAAAGACCTACTTAGCCCCTTTTTATCGGGCCACGCCTATCTTGTGAATTGGTAAGGTCACCCAGGCCTCCCTCTGACTTAAATAGAGATAAACACTTCCTCCACAGAGGATTGAATGACATGTTAACAGAAATGTAGCAAAAACACTGCTGGGTTTGTAGCTTAGGCTACGGGCCGGAAAGCACAAGACGAGAGCGACAACTCTCAACACAATCACATCAGAAAAGAGACAGATGATAAAAGAAGAAAGAGTAAAAACTTTCTTTATTAATGAAAGAATTACAACCTCTTGAGAGGCATTACAAGTGCATCATAGCACAGGAAATACAAATAAGATAAAAGCTCGGCTGAGCAGCTTCGGTCGATAACGATGTCTTTACATCCGACCCCTGAAATTAGAAAAACCAGGAAAGCTCCGTTGAGCCACTGGTTAATGTGAAAGAACAAAGTAGGCCATCCACTGATCCCTCGGATGAATACATGGAGGGATCATAACCAGGTCAAGGACCCGTGGATCCTTATGCCAATGAAGCATCCCCCCAAGCGGAGTGCTAGACTGCCAGCCACTGCACAACAACATAAGCAGGGAACAAGCAGACCAACACAGCCCTCCTCCCTCTTTACATGGTAAAAGATTTCCCAAGCGGATAAGTTGAGGAATCCAAATCCAGGGAGGAGGTGAAGCCCACGTTAGCCATGGGGGGTAGGTGTGCTTTGCATTTCCTGCGATCCCCATGGAAAGTGATAAAGGACACACAGGAAGCGTATACGTGCGCCCCCCATATGACCTCTGCGAGTCTCCCGTGCGCTCTCCATATGACCTCCAAGAATTCCTTCCTTGAGGACTGCTTGCTCTTCAGCAGCTTCCTCATCACCCCAGCTATCGGGGGCAAACCAACTTGCATAAGGAAAGCTCAATCTCTCCACTCTCAACCTCAATGAAACATACACCATGAAAACTCTTGCAACTCACAGAAAAGAAGGCCTTGGGAGATAGCCTAACACGACCCGCTCTCCCCATTTTATAGGCGAACGGACCAGGGGCAGCCATTAAAGCAGAAAACCCTGGGATTCAAAATGCCCTGGCTACGCCACCACGTGACGGTTCAGGGTGAAAGAACGCTTTTCAAAGCGCACCAAACACATTTCCTAGGCCATGACGTAAGACAAAAGATTTCCTCTGATTTCGAATCAAGAGTCTTAAATGTAGGAAATCGTCTGTCGGTCTTTGAGATATGGGCAGGCCTGGGAAATCGCCTTGTGAAAACGATGCCATCCAATGGCGATCGAATGCTTATCTCGTATGATAAAAGGACCTGCGTTGAAAAAGGCCAACAGGATAAATGCCCTATGCCAAAAAAAAAACAAAAAAACAAACAACAAAGCATCCTTCGGTAAATTACAAATCCACCTCATCCGCTCGAGCAAAAAACAAAATGATTTCTCATAAGACCGGGCTATCCGCCAGATTTCGGCCAAGTACTTGCACAGTTTTTGGTCATACTGTGCCAAACCATTTTATGCCTCGGCCAAATGAGCCAATATCTTATTTCGGATTGACCGAACTATCCGCCTAACCTCGCCTTGACCGAGACATTTTCTCAAGTCTTAACCGAGATAGCTTATACACCGGCGAAGCAAATCGATTCAGCTTTGAATAAGCAAGACATTTAGTTCGAAAGAAGCAAACCGACCCAAAGGCTAGGGTTACACATGATCCACTCGCCGTCAGCTCCTAACAACAAATGGCCATTCAGGCGACAAGTGATTTAAAACAATAAGGCAAAACAGATGGAAACAAAAGATCCATTCATTAAAGTTTTGGCCAAGATACAAGTCTGAAAGGAGAAAAATACATGTGCAACCCTTAGGAGTCAGGGTTCGGGTCGGTCCCAAGAGCCTTCTCAGTAACATCCAGGAGAACTTGACCTACTTCGAATGATGTTAGTTCCTCGGCAGCGAGCCGAGGGCGTTCTTCAGAAGCTGCGGCCTCATTAGGGCCTAGAATAGCCTCAAGATCGACATCTGAGATATCCTCATATTCCTCTTCTTTGGCCCCCGGGGTGCAAGCGTCAAAATGTTCGTTATCCAAAAAAGATAAATCCCATTCGGGATGCGCCCGAGAGATCCTTGCCCGAGTCTCCTCCTTGCCGAACTGAAATGCATCGATACAAGCCCCTCTGTGTTCTTTAGAGAATTGAGCAGAATTTTTATACTCATCCACAGCCGAAGTGAGCTGATTTTGGAGTTCGAGGTTCGCTCGATGACTCACGAATAACTTCGCCTTAAAGCTTTAAATTGCTCCTGCGTCTCGAGCCCAATTTTACTCATCTGCAAACATTAGAACGCTTGAGCCCATGCATGAAAGGAAAACACCAAAAGCAAATAAATAGGAAGATACTATACCTCTTCCTCCCGCCGAGCCATTTTATCGCTAAGCTCCTGAACCTTCTCCAAGGCCTTCAGCTTGGCCGATTTATTTTGTTGCAGACCTCCTTGAGGTCATTAATCCAAGACTACTTGTCCCCGATTTCCTGCTGAGATTGATCGAGATCGTCGGTGAGCCGAGCAATCTGCTCATTCTGCCATTTTAGCCGATTCTCCATATTGGCAAATTCCTTATTTAAACCGGCGAGCTGATCCTGCTACCGCCGGTATCTGCGCTCCTCCTCCTCGAGCTTCCTGCTCCAACTATTCTTCTCCTCAGCATGACTGGCCCTCAACTGGCCCCACCTCTTATCGAAATGCTGCTACATAGCACTAATTTTGTCGTCATATTTAGCCTTGATCTGGGACAACTCCAGGCAGGCTTTATCCAATTGTTCGCAGAAACCCTGGAGCTCTTTGACCTGAACCTCTAATCGAGAGGTTCTTTCGGCTGCAAGTCGGTAAGACTCGCTCACCCTTTCGAGATCTGCCCTAGCGGACACCAGGGCTCGAAAAGCTGGCTAGTCGAATCCACCCTCGCTCAAAGGTTAGTCACTTCCCTCCTGGCCTAAGCACAGGCCCCAGTGGCCAAATTCAAGCACCAAGTCAGTGCCCTTATGACCAAAGCATTCTGTAAGAAAAACACCAGTAAGAAATCATGACCCGACTGACTAATCAGGAACTACAACCTCGGAACCACAACTTACCCGGAAGACGTAATTTGAAGCCATCGTCATAAGGGTGGCATTATTGATTTCAGGTAGAAGAAAAACATCCTTCGTCGCCCCAAACCGACCGAAAGCCGCATCAATGATATCCTCGGCGGTGGGCTCCCCCGTCGAGGAACTTTCCCTGCGCAAAACGGATTTATTAAGGCAGTGAGCATATCATCCACCTCCGGGCTGTGGATAAAAGAGCTCATAGCTGAAGAGCTGGCCTGAGAAACTCCGGCTCGAGAAACCATCCGGTCGGCCTCCTCTACCAGGACTCTAACCTGCGAGGCCTCGAATGCTTCGGCCCCGACCGAAGGACCCTCGACCCGAACGTCCCCTTCATTCAACGACTCTTCTTCTTCTTCTTCTACTGGTGCGTCAACCTCCTCCGTGACGTCCCCGGGAACCATGGGAGAGGAATCCTCAGCGGGAGGAACCATGACCTCCGCTAGCCTTTCAACGGGCGGATCCACTTGAGCTTTGATAGCCGCCACTGCCTCTCCTGACCCCTCTGCCTGAGCAGGGGTCTCTTCCATACGCAGTGGACTCTCCACCACCGGTAGCTAAAGGACATCCGGCAGAGGGATAGCGGACATACCGGCGACATCTCCTGGGCATCATCTGATACGACCACAATCTGGAGGGGGGGGGAACCTCGATGGCTCTCTCCAAACTTCCCCCAATGGCTTCCTCTGCTATCTCACCTCCCTCTGGTAGGGAGGGCTTATCAGTCACAGCTAGCGTCCCCGCTTCCTCCCTCTTTGAAGCAGAGGAGCGGCGGCCGACATCGTCTTTTCCAAGATCCTTTGAGTGAGACCCGGAAGGGTGAGCCATCTTCTCGGACCTATGCTTATCCTCGGAGCTAGAGCCCCTATGGCGCTTGCCTAGCTCCCTCCTTATTTGGCCCGCAAATGCGGACCTCTCGGCTGAAAACACAATGGATGTTCAGTTAAACAGCGGCAAGATTACATAAACATACCAACCATTAGAGCGAAAACTCACCCTAAGGGTTGACAGAGCTAAGCCGGTGGCGAAAAGGGTATCCTCCACTAACAAGGTGCTGGCAGAGACCTCCTGATTGCTATGAAGGATAGCCAGATCCCTCTTCTCCTGCCCGCTCAACTCCAAATGCGCCTCCGGATCCTTTACATAACTGGCCAATCCCCTCGGAAAATCCAAGCCGATGTTTCCTTCGGCAATGAGAACTCAGGACTTCCACCCCTTTATCGAAGAAGGGTTATCCGAAATCATCTTGAATGACTTCCGAGGGCCGATATAGGGCCACTCAGAGCTCCTCCCAGAAACCAGGTTGTAGCAAACTCAAATAAGGGAAGGGTTGCAGTCGCCCCAGCGCGACTACACAACGAGATGAACCCGATGAGATTACGCCAGCTATTCGGAACCACCATCATTGGGCAATGTTGTAAAACCTCATCACCTCTTGTATCAACGGGTGAAGAGGGAATCAAAGACCTGCCCTCAAGCTCTCTTCGTAGAAGAAGACCCCTCGGCTCAACTCAGTTGAAACCCGGTGCTCGGCCTCGGCATCCATAAGGCTACATCCCCAGGAACTCTGTAATGGCGACGGATCCTATCCAGATCATCTAAGGTTATCTCAAAAGCAACATCACCTGGACCACTCATATTGGCTGAATGGGGGTTGAGACGCGAACGGCAAGCAAGGGCTTAGAGATGGAGTAGAAAATCTCTGCGATAGGGACAAAGGGGTGTTGCAGAAAAAGCGCCACCCCAACCCTCTTTAAATAAGCATTTCAGAAAGAAAGCCTAGGCGTCAAAAACCCCGATACTGATGCCAGAAATAAAGGAGCCCTGCCACGTGGAACTTCAGCTATCGCGACTTGTTGGAAACGAAGCGTTCCCTCCTTGAGCTGCAGCAAAAAATGATGACGAAACAGTGGCCCATCATTTACAAGGTTATCATTATCCGCCTTTTTGAATCCCCAAATAAGATCGCTCTGGAATTCTACTCCCTATATCCGAACTTACACTTCGGACTAGGGAGTGGGGGGCATGTGATGAGGGGTAAAATTATCATTGCATTATTGACCCCACATCGACGATTGGATCACGCCCAATCCAAACATCTTGCAAGCCAGCTGGCACAACATCCAAGCGACGAAACCAAATCACCTCTGACAAAGTAGGGTTGCCCCGATAACCCGATTCGTCCTCATACTTCGGCCATCCGAGCCGAGTCATCCCTCAGTAACCCGAGCTATCTTCATACTTCGGCCATCCGAGCCAAGCCATTCCTCGATAACCCGAGCTATTTTCATACCTCGGCGCCCGAGCTGAGTCATTCCTCGGTAACCCGAGCCATCGTCACTCCTCGGCCATCCGAGCCGACAATGCCTCGGCCATTCGAGCCAATCCATTCTATACCTCGGGAAACAAGTTATACCTCATTCGGGCCGAACCACGACATTCAAAATACCTTTGCGGAATCGATGCATGAGAATTCGAATCCACTATAACCTAATAAGATTCCAAACGAGGAATCATACCCATAAGTGGCCTAGGGCCCGCAAGAGTGGCCTAGGTCTATATGATCATTAAGCCTCAAGGCATCAACCAGTCTCCCCAGCCGTTGATCCTCTAACTGACAAGATATGGATCCCACCGGCCTCACAAAGCCTGATTCGAATCAGCCTCGAATCCCAATAACTTTCAGACCTCTTATGACACCTCAAAGAATCAAGTGATCGCCTATAAATAGCACAGTCCTAGATTCTCTCAGGTAATGCATTCTTGATGCATTCTCAGCACTACTCTCACTCTATCTCTGCTCCCCCCTTTTCGCTATTAAAGCTCTACTCGGAGCTCCCAAAAGGCCACCCTGGAGGGACTTTCAGCGAGAGCCTTCTTCCATATTTGTTTGTTGTTGATCTCCACTGACTTGAACATCAGAGGGTCTTCCGCAGAGGGCCATCCCCAAGGCCTCTCGCGTGAGGACTGTTTTGCAGGTCCACCCAGGAGGGAGCCCAATCTGAAGCTCGATCGCACTCGAGTCAGAGAACGGATTCCAGCAACAATAATAGTGAAAATATAAGTGTGTACATGAGTCATCTAACTGTGTATAAGGATGGGTTAAGTTTGTACACAATGGTATAAATATGTACAAGATTCATCCAAGTGCATGCACAATGAAAATATAAGTACAAATAAGAATCATCTAAGTGTGTACACAGTGAAAATATAAGTGTATATAGGGATGCAGTAAATATGACATAATGATATAGGTGTGTATGTAAGGATACATAAGTACCTTTAAGAATAGGATAAGTCTGTAGACTCTGCCATAAGTGTATACACAAGGGGTTTATCAGTGCATACAAGAATAGGATAAAAGTGTACATAGTGATATAGGTGTTTACACAGGAGGTTTATAAGTGCATTTAGAAATAGGATGTTGTAGCACACAGCAATATAAGTATGTATATAGGGGGTTACAGGTGTGTGTATAAGAGGTTTATAAGTGCATACAAAAAGAAGATACTATAGGATACAACAGTATAGGTGTATACATAGGGGGTTTATGAGTGCATATAGGATAATCTCTTTCTAGTTATTGCGCACAAGATAGCTCGGCCAAGGAGGGTGACGTCCAGTTGGCCGACTGGCCTGCCACATCCTGATTACCAAATAAATAAAATTCTAACTACTTAAACAAAATTTCAAATAAAAATATGCACTTAATAGAATTGGTTACCAGCAAGAAATATTATGCACAGAGAGAGTAACCAAACTTATGATGGTTCTTTCTATTGACAAGAGTTACAAAACATTCACTCTTTTTAATGAGAATTACTTAGAAGCATGAACTCTTACGAGAATTATGCCGATCCTTGTTGTTGTATTGAACAAATTTAAAGAGTGGTCTAGTCCCATTAAAAACATTCAACAAGAAAGATTCTTCAATAATGAAAATACATTGAACCAGCTGAAGGGGAATAACATCAATCCATGTGGAGCAATTATCATAATGAATGAGATGAGGGGTGAGGAGAGTTGGAATATGGGAAGTCTTTTGATACGCAATATTGGAAGCTTGGAAGATTTTTAAACAATGATGAAATTAAGAAAATGAGAAAGTTTGGAGAATAAAATAGTTGCATAATTTTTTCTC
Organism: Calamus simplicifolius; assembly: GCA_900491605.1. Taxonomy (NCBI): domain Eukaryota; kingdom Viridiplantae; phylum Streptophyta; class Magnoliopsida; order Arecales; family Arecaceae; genus Calamus; species Calamus simplicifolius. The sequence continues at coordinate 244,210 of UESW01005041.1, read as the reverse complement.
AACAAAAAAAAAAAAAGATTACCACCAATGAGTGAGAGTGAGAAATGGCACGGAATCAAGCTTTCTGAGGAACTTTTTGTAAGGTGTAATTAATGAAGGATCACATATTAAGTTTCCCTTAAATTACAGAATGTTTCCTGATCAGGGTAAAGCATAGCCCATTAACACCAAGGTTGCATTTGTGCATACCAGGCAATTCTGAATGATAATATGGATTACCTACAAAATAGATTACCATATCAGTAATATTGATTATGTTTGGTATACAAGTAATGCTACAGTAATATTAATTATTGTGTTTGGCATGACAAACAGATTACCAGTTATATAACATCAAATTTTTAAAATACTTCTAAATTAAATTTATTAAAAATTTATATATTATTATATTTGATTTTAAAAAAATATTTTTAAATGATAATATTTTAAAAAATGTATTTATAAATGATATTTGAAGCGGTCAATAAGGATGTTGAAGACCATCGATCGAAGAAGTTTTGCGGATGCCGGAGGCCACTGATTGGAAGAAGTTCTATGGATGTCGGAGGCCACCGATACCGATCGAAAGAAGTTCATGTGTTGTGTCGAGATTATCGAGATGGTCATGGGGTCGCGGATCTGGTCATGGGGCCGCTGGATTGCGGAGATCCGCGACCTGACTTGGTGAAAGAGGGTGTGAACGTTCGACATAGAGGTTCCAACAAGGTCGTGTAGAGGAGGCAAGTAGAGAGCGAACAAAGGAAGCATGATAATTTTGTCAAAAACAATCAGATTACCACATCTCTAGTGGATAATCACCCATTCATGTGGTACTATATGATAGATTACCATTCAAAATATGTACCAAATATAGTTATCTAGTGGGCCAATTTAAATTACCGATAATCTGGATAAATTACCTACACCAATAAATACCATCAAATAAATATAACTATGTAGGATAGCACGACGCCACATGATTCCAGCGTCCTTTAACCAATGTTTTGAAAACCATACTAAATAACAAATCGGCTTGACATTTGGATCGTGGGTCAATCGGTTCGATCGGATAAATTGGTTTGATCGAACTGAATGATATCATGATTAATTTTTAATTTAATAATATAAAAATAATAACATATAAATATCAATTCAAGTGAAAAATTAAAAATTTAAAAAATTTAACCCATGACCACTTATGTAAATGTCTTCTTCTTTAATCACTCAAATATTCTTTTAATTTTTTTATTCATTAAAACTAAAGATCTAAAAATCAGGATTCCACCGGTTTTTTTGAAACTTGACCGAATCAATAAATTTTTTTAATTTTTATTGAATTATATAAAAATTAATTTTAATAATAAAATCGAATTAGGCTGATCATCGATTTCAGATAGAACCAGTTCGGTGGATCGGTTCGGTCCGATTTTCAAAACAGTGGCTTTAACTAATCCCCTCCTATTTTCAAAACAGAAACTTTAACTATTCCCCTCGCACCGTCTCTCCGTTTCTCTCTCTCGCTCACGAGCACGAGAACGAGCACACAAAGCTTTTCTCTCGCGCACGCTCGGTGGTTCTTGATTCCTCTTCATTCCGAAGCCCCACTCTGTACTTGTTCTCGGGGGTTTTGGGGGTCCCCGATGAGCATCCAAGAGGAGACGTCTCCTCTCTCCGATTGCGAGCAGGAACAGATTCGCCTCCAAACTGAAATCCATGACCGCCAGAAGATGTTGGAAGGGTTAAACATGCGCTTGAAACGACTCGACGTTTGTGCTCCTTTTTCCCTAATTCTTGCTGTTTTTCTTTAATTTTCTTTGGCTAACATAAAAAAAGTATTACAGGAAAACACGAGGATGAGAGCGACGCGGCTGATGGCGTGCCGCGAGAAGATGGAGAAGATGAAGGCTGCAGCAGAGACTCTGTCCGAAGACGTTATGCGTTCGCGGACAGCAGCGGTAAGAAATCAAGAAACAGAGGTACGACATGAATCTTCTCGCTTGGAGTCTCGGTTGATTGAAACTATAGGAAGTTTTATAACAAGAAAATGGTGAAAATGCTTTCGTTGGTAAGCAGAAACAAGGACTTGAAATAGGTCTTTCTGATAAATTTTATAGAAAAGATAGTTTTCTCTGGATTTTTTTGGGAATAAACTATATGGTTCCATTTCTTTCAGTTAATAGCTTTGAACCTGTAGACATAGAAATATAGCGCCATTCACTCACGTTCCTCAGTTTTCTTTTTTTTTTTTTTTTTTTTTTTTTCTTTTTCAACATTACATTGTGTATCAATAACATTTGTTTATTTATAAGATGTTGCTTTTTCTCCAGATGAGACAACTGTCAGCTCAGCTGGAATCCCTGCAGACACAGGAAAGAAGCATAAGTTTCAAGCTCGAAAGAGCTGATCAGGAGGTAATTAGATAGAACAATTTTTGCCTTATTGTTATCCATCATCATAAAGATCTAAATTTTTTATTAAAAACCATAAACACTTAAGTTTCTTGATCTCTATTCAAGGCCAAGGCACTAAGCGAAGAGCTGTGGGACTTTGAGATGCAGCAAATTGAAGAAAGCGACAACCTCCCACCCATTGAAAAGAAAAGAACATCCCCAGCATCTGAGAGCAAGCCCTCCACTAGTGCTTCTGCTAAAGTGAGAAATATTCTAGATTTTAAGTTTTTGCAGTCCTTGCTAGCTATGAATTTGACAGTTGCACTTATTCATGCATCTAGGGCTCATATCTTACTCTTCGTAATTAAATTCAATTATTAAATATTTGGAAACTTTGCTGCTGAAATCTGTCCTCGACTTGGACGCGATCGAACTTCAGGATGGGCTCCCACCTGGACGGACCTGCAAAACAGTCCTCACGCGAGAGGCGTTGGGGGTGGCCCTCGACGCTCAAGTCAGCGGGGATCGGCAATCAACAAATGTGAGAAGGCTCTCGCAGAAGAGTCTCTCCAGGGGTGGCCTTTCGAGAGCTCTGAGCATAGTGTTAATGGCGGAAAAGGGTGAGCAGAGGTAGAAGGAGAGTGGGCCAGTAAGCAAGTGCGCATACCTGAGATACCGAGAGATAATTCTATTTATAGAGGATCACCTGATTCCTTGGGGGCATCGTGGGTCCGAAAACCGTTAGGATTCAAATCCAGTTTGTTATGAGGTCAGTAAGATTCGTATCTTGCTAGTTAGAGGATCGACGGCTGGGAGAGCTAGTTGATGTCTTGGGATTCGGCGACTGTGTAGGCTCCAGGGCTCTAGGCCACTCTTGGGTATGATTTTTGTTTGAACTCTCCCGCGCCGGATTCTGCAGAGGTGCTTGAGTGCCTGAGTCTGGCCGGGGCATAAGGATAGGAATGACTCGGCTGAGGTCGAGAGATAGGGACAACTTGGTTGAGGCCGAGAGATGAGAATAGCTCGGCTGAGTCGAGAGACCGGGATAGCTCGTCTGAGGCCGAGAGATAGGGATAGCTCGGCTGAGGCCGAGAGACAGGGATAGCTTGGCGGAGGCCGAGAGAGATGTTATAACTCGGCTAAGGCCGGAGGAGGTGTTATAGCTTGGCTGAGGCTGAGAGAAACGTTATAGCTCGGCTGAGACCGAGAGATGTTATAGCTCGGCTGAGGCCGAGAGATGTGATCCGTGCCTTGGGAGTCCTTAGCTCGCTGAGGGGCTAAGGCGCCCCGATCCACTGAGGCTGATTCATCTCTAGCGGGTATTGCACAGCAAGTGGGAGTCAGGGTTGATCCTAACCCTTGCATGATTATTAATGCAATGGTGATTTTACCCCTCAACACATGCCCCCCACTCCCTAGTTCGAAGCGTAGGTTTGGGCGTAGGGAGTATAACTCCAGGCGGCACGATCTAAATGGGTTTGGATTTGACAACCTGCGTAATGATGCCCTAATTAATGCTGCGCGGCCACCTTGCCTTTAGGACGGATCTGTCGCTTCCTAGGGGCAACGGTTGGAAAAGTGCTACGTAGCAAATCCCGGTTTTCACGGCGCCTACAATGGTGGTTCCGGGTGTTTCGATTAAAATGCCCTTTTCTTCGAGGCGGTTACCTTTGCGGAGAAGCAAAGTCGCAACGTCATTCCCGTTCACAGCGCTCTTTTGCTTCTTCCTGGAGAATCTTGTTCCCCTGTTTCCTTTGTAATCTCGCTCGGCGTTTCTTTCACCAACAACATGGTGAGGCCTAGCGACATGATTTCAGAGATTGCTGCTGAGGATTTGGGGAAAATATGCCAGAAATATGGCATTCCCTCGGATGTCATTTTGTGGCTGCCGGAGCCCGAGCATAGGGTCTCGCAAGAGCTGGAGGGCGAGATCTTCCTTTACGAAGATAGCCTGAAGGCAGGCCTCCGGTTTTCCCTTCATCCCTTAAAGAAAGAGATCATGAGGTTTTATAACATCTGCCCGACAATGGTGGCTCCCAATAGCTGGCGGAGTATCATCGGGTTTATCTCGATGTGTAACCAGGTTCAGGTAACAGCAACTCTATCCCTGTTCCATGTTTGCTACCATCTGATGTCCATGAGGAGCTCGGAGTGGTCCTATATCGGACCTCGGAGGTCATTCAGGACAATCATGGATAAATCGTCGTCCATAAAGGAATGGAAGGTTCGATTCTTCATCACTGAAGGGAACATCGGTTCTGGCTTTCGCGGGGATGGGGAAACCCTGTTAGGGATATGGAAGCACATACAGCTTATCCGAACAGGAGAAGGAGGACCTGGGGGTCCTCCTTGATGGTCGAGTGTTCTCGGCTAATGTTTTGCTATCGAAGGAGGCTTTTTTTGCCGCCGGGCTTAGCCTCATCGACATACAAGGTATGTCTTTTTTTTTCTCCCTTCCATTGATTTCATTCGAGCGAGTATATCTCGGTCTGATTGTTCACCTACTACGCTTGCAGCCAAGAGATCTGTGTTGGAGGGCCGCATAAAGAAAGAGTTGGGCAAGCGCCCAAGAGAGGCTAGTAGTGCAGAAAGGCGTAAGCCTGAGAAAAAGAAGGTTCGTCTTTCTGAGAGCACTCGCCGGAGGCTGGGCGAGTCAGGGCTAGCCCGCGCTCTTTACCATCAAAGAAAGAGGATGTGGGGGAGCCGGCCGTAAGAGAGGGGTCCCCTCAGTTGGAGGAGGGAGCAATAGTCATGACGGAGGAGCAGAGAGGAGGAGGACCCAGAGAGGGTGGCCGAGATCCCTTGTCCTTTGGTGGTGGAGATAGTGGATAGCCCAGACGAGGCTCCGTCGGAAGTTCAGGGTGAGCCTATCGTTGAAGGGCCTCCTCAGTGGGATTAGAGGATGGTGACGTTGGGCCAACTGTAATGGAAGCTCGGGAGGAGTTTCCTACTGGAGAGCTTCCTCCTGAGGAGGTCAGAGGAGCTGGTGAACATATCGAGGCTTCGGTGGAGCTCGCGGGGGAGGAGCAGGCGCCGGTGATTGAGGAAGGTCCTTCGGGTGAGGAAAGAGGACAGGATGATGACCTAACAGCCAAAGCTTCTCCCACTGGAGCCTCAGGAACACTGATGCCTGGGCTGGCCGAGCTATCTGAGGAATCACAGGCCAGGCTTTTGCTAAAGAGGCCAAAGATTGAAAGCTTCTCAATCTGAGGTTGCCCAGACTGATCCCTCAGATGGGTAGCCTGGTAGCTCGGACCCGGCTATCGAGGATGCATTCTTTGCTCTGATGAAGTCGGCACTGTATTCGAGCACGGGTCCCTTGATGAACGAGTTTGCAGACTTGGATCTTATCGATGCCGCATTCGGTCAGTGGAACGTAGCGAAGGATATTCATCTTCTTCCTGAAATCAATAATTCCACCCTCATGGAGATAGCCAGGTCTTAGACCTTCCGGGTGAGTTGCTATTCCAGAGTAGTGGGCGTTTTCTGATTAACTTGATCGCGCTTTCTTATTTTATTTGAGTTTTGTTTCGCAGAGCGCTCTGATTACTAGGGCACTGTGCTGGCGCTTAAGCCTGGCGATAGGGGCCAGCGTTCAGGCCAGGAGAGTCAGTACTGAGCTCCGATTGCGAGCAGAGGCGTCTGATAAATTTAAGCGACTTCTGGACACTGCTAACAAGAACTTGGCGAGGGCAAGGGGATTGCATCAGGCCGCCCTCAACGACGTATCCAGGTTATGGCTCGAAGTAGAGGAACTACGTGGGCTTCGGGCGAGGTACGATGAGGTATGCTCGGAGTTATCACAGGTCACATCCAGACATGCTGAAGAAATGGAAACTGCTAAGAAGCAGTTTGGCGAACATCGAGACAGGCTAAGGAGAAAGCTGCCGAGGAGAAGAATCTCCTGAACAGAATGCTTGGCGAGTCAAAGGAGAAGTCCAGCAGCTAAATCATTGCATTGTTGCCAGGGATGACAGGATCAAATGGCATCAGAAGAAAATGGCCAAGCTTGACAATGAGCTCTCCCAGTCCAGGGAAGAAGCTAACAGTAGGCAATCGAAGATCAACGACCTCAAGGATAGGATCAAGCTGGTTAAGGCCGACAAGCTGAGGGCCTTCGGCGAGGTCAAGGAATTAACCAGGAGATTAGCTCGGCAGGAGGAGGAGGTACGATATCGTCTTTTTAATCTTCCCATCGGCTCATTGTTGCATTGGCTAACCCTGTGTTTGCAGATGGAGAAGGCGAAATTAGAGGGCCGAAGCCAATTAGAGACCCTGCAAGGGGAACTGTCATCGAGTCGACAAAGGAGCTCAGAGCTTGAAGGACGGGCCACCGAGACCAAGGAGCAAATCGCCTCACTCCGGAGCTAAGTTGTCGAGGCTGAAAGGCATCTCGCCATACTTCGGGGCGAACAAGATGCGACTTGTGCCGAGGCTTTTCAGCTTGGCGTAGAGGAGGTCCGAACCAGAATATCTCGGGAGCATCCGGAATGGGACCTCTTCTTTTTGGATGTTGAATCCTTTGAGGCCTGTACCCGGGGGCTGAAGAAGTCGAGTACGAAAATATCTCAGACGTCGATCTTGACGCAATTTTGGGCTCTAGCGATGCCGCGGCTCCGAAGGATACTCCAAGCTTTCCGCCGAAGGAAAGATGACTTTTGAAGTGGGCGAAACGAGTAGAGCCTCCCTGAGAATTGCTGAGGATACTGTTGGGACTGATCCAGCCCCTGATCCTTGAGGGTCATTTGTGTATTTTTTTGCTTTTTGGACTTGTGGCCTGACTAAAATTTCTGATGAACGGGTTTTTCACCTCTATTTGTTTGCCTTCCTGGCTGATCTTTTATCTTAAGTTTTCTTCCGACTGCGAACGAATTATAACTCATTCGCGCTCTTAGGTCGGTTGAATTCGGGCTAGAATAAGCGTTTTGGTCGAGGCCGAGATATAAGGATTACCCGGTTTGTCCGAAGTAGAGAATGGGCGAGCTTGCTGAGGCATAAAATGGTTTGGTGCTGCCGAGGAACATAGTTCCAGTCCCGCTTGGAGTGGGTAAGGGAATTTGCCCCGCCGAAGTATTGGATAGTTCGACTGGAAATGGTCGAGAATTGCAGGGGTATCCTGGTTAGAGCCAAGGTTAGATAATTCGGCTTGCCCAAAGTGGAGAAATGGGTATGTTTTTAGCCGAGGTACACGAAGTGGCTTTGCTGGAGAGTATTTCGCCTTTGTCAGGGGCATTTACTCCGTTGGTCTTTTCCAATGCAGGTCTTTTTAGCGTACGTGGCAAGCAATCGATCGCCATTGGATGGCATCATTTACGGAGGGGATTTCCCAGGCCTGCCCGTATCCCAACGACCTGCAGCCGATCTCATGCATTTAAGGTTTTTGATTCGAGATCAGGGGGAGATCTCTTGTCTTTGTCACGGCTTGGGAAACGCATTTGGCGCTCCGGGAAGTAATTCTTTTCTTCTGCCCTCCACGTGACAACGGGGTATGCTGTTTCAAATTTCAGAGGCTTATCTGCCTATAAATTGGGGGGAACGGGTCATGTTAGGCTATCTCCTGAGACTTTGTTCTCCTGTGGAAGTTCTCATGATGTTTGCGTATCTGAGGTTGAGAGTGGAGAGACTAAGTTCCCTTTTGCAAGCGACTTCCCCCGAATAGCTGGGGTGATGAAGGAGCTGCTGAAGAGCAGTTCGTCCTCAAGAGAGGAGTTTCGAAGATCATATGGAGAGCGCACAGGAGGTCCGCAGAGACCATATGGAGAGCGCACGTATATGCTCTCTGTGTGTCCTTTGCCACTTGCCATGGGGACCGTCGGAGATGCAAAGCATGCATATCCCCATGGTAAGGATGGACTTTTCGTTCTCCCTCGGGCTGGGTCCCTTAGCTCATCCGGCTGGGGGATCTTTTGCATGTGAAGAGGGAGTTAAGAGCAGTGTCGGTCTGCTTGTCCCCTGTCTTTCACGGTCGGGCAGCGTCCAGTAGCTCAGCATCCCACCCAAGGGGGGCTTCCCAGCATCGGCGTCCACAGGTCTTCTTTCTATTCTTGGATCTCTTGATTCATCCGGAGGACCCGTGGGAGGCCGGCTCGGCCCTATCCAGTGGTTCAGGGCGAGCTGACTGGATTGTCTGACTGCTTGGGTCAGATACCGAAATATCATTATTAACCGAAGCTGACTGAAGCAGTCCAGCCGAGCTATTTACTTGTCTTTATTTTCTGTGCCATGATGCACTTGTAACGCCTCTTTGGAGGTTGTAACTCTTTTCATTGATGAAGAAATAAAGAAGCTTTTATTCTTTCTTCTTTTAGCACCTGCTTCTTTTTCAATGTGATTGTGTTTGAGAGTTACTGCTCCCATGTCATGTTTTTTGTGTCATAGCATATTTCGGCAGCGTTCTTGCTACCTTGTTTTTGCTAAGACCAAAGTTGGTCCTCAGTGGAGGAAAGCGTTTATCCCAGTTTGGGTCAAAGGTGGACCTGGGCGGTCCTGGGGACTCATGCGGTAAGCATGATCCCGTTTGTAGAACGAAGCAGGTATTTCTTCGGAAAGAGATAGCTTGTATGTTTTACGGTTGAGTAGAAGGAGGTTGCTTACTTCTGCCGAAGTATCATAGGACGTCTTAGTTGCGTCAGAGAGTTTGAGAGATTACTCGTCTAGAGCGGAGCTTTAGATAACATTTTAAGAATACACCATTCGACTTGGCCGAGGTTTCAGATAATCACTCGGTTGCAGCCGAGGCTTCGGAATATCGCTCGGTTGTTGCTGAGGTTTCAGATTACCACTCGGTTGTTGCCGAGGTTTTAGGATACCACTCGGTGGTTGCCGAGGTTTCAGAGTATCGCTCGGTTGTTTTACTTGGTCCTGCCAAGGTACGGAGATCGCTCGGTGTTGCCAAGGATTTTTGATAGTTTACTTACTGCAACTGTGGATTTAGGTGCGGATGGCCAAAGAGGATGGGGGCTACCCGAGCGATGGAGGGGGCGCCCGAAGCCTATAAATCGGTCACTCTCAATAGAGCGAGCCATGTTGCTCCAGTGTTGGTCACTGATGCACTTTTTCCTCTTCTCCATTTTTTCGATACCCAATTCGAGGGAGTCTGGCAGACTTTCGAGGACATTCAATTAGGGGGGGGGGGTCTGGCAGCCTTTCGAGATCATTTACTTCAAAGGGTCCGGCAGATCGAGGGAGTCTAGTCCCAAAAGGGGGCTCCTTGAGCGCCTCAGCGTTATTAATGATCCTCTTCGACGAGGGGCGAACTCTTCAATTCCCGCGAGCGCCCACTGAGATGGCGACGTGTGGCGAGTTTCCCGAGTTGAAATTAATGGCATGGGCCATCGAGATACTCGCCAGAAGCGGTTTAAATACGGATGAGGGGGATGCCCCTGTTAGTCATCTTTTCAACTGATCTCTCAAGAACTCTGGGTTCTGAGATGGCTTCTGGAGGTGAGGGGCGATCATCCGAGGTGCCAAGCAGCGGCGCTAACTGCCGTGGGAGGTCCCAGGGGAGCCGCGTTATGGTAACCGTTGACGGGGAGGGCCTAGCGTCAATGTTCGCGGATCGTGAGCGGCTTCAGAGAGCGGCCGAACAATATCTGGCCATTTCCACGAGGGAGGTCGAGCTCCTTCATCGTGTTAACAGCCAGCTGGAGGGGGAAGTAGCATCCCTTCGATGGCAGGTCACCGAGTCAGCTCGGCGTGGGGAGGGTTCGGCGGCTCCCGGAGAAAATGATAAGCCCCAGTGAGGGCTCATGTATCTTTTTCTTTCTTTTTGCCCTTTTTTGTGATGAATGAGAAAGAGGATTTTCGCAACTTTTGTGTCTGCTATTATCTCCAAAATGTTTGTTCTTATCACTCGGTTTTGGCCAAGATTTTTGATAGGTGATGCACTTCGGCTTTGGCCGAGGCTCTTAACAAATAACGCACTTCGGCTTTGGCCAAGGCTTTTAATAAGAAATGGAAATGCACTTCGGCTTTGGCCGAAGCTTTTAATAAGAAATGAAATGCACTTCGGCTTTGGCCGAGGCTTTTAATAAGAAATGGAAATGCACTTCGGCTTTGGCCGAGGCTTTTATTCTTCAGCGCCGGTCGGGGCTTGTAGCTGCCCGAATCCGTCAAAGTTTCTTCGTTATTCAATCCGGCCGGGGCTTGTAAGCTGCCCAAATCCGGTCGAAGCTTCTTCATTCTTTGGTCCGGTGGGGCTTGTAAGCTGCCCGAATCTGGTCGAAGCTTTCTTCGTTCTTTGGTCCGGCCGGAGCTTGTAAGCTGCCCGAATCCGAAGAAATTTTCTTCGCCCTTCAGTCCGGCCGGGGCTTGTAAGCTGCCCGAATCCGAATGAAGTTTTCTTTGCCACTTGGTCTGGCCGGGGCTTGTAAGCTACCCGAATCCGGTCAAAGTTTTTTATCATTTGGTCCGGCCGGGGCTTGTGAGCTGCCCGAATCCAAACGAGGTCCGGCCGGCGCTTGTGAGCTGCCCGAATCCCATCAAAGTTTTGAAGATCACTTGGCCCCCAGCCGTACTGGGGGTGCTTGACCATACCAAGCCTTTGTTGAATAGGACTCGGCCCAGCCATGGTGCGGAGATATTGCTACTCAAGGAGATGGCTCGGTTATGCCGAGAATGGGTAAGTAACATCCATTTTTCATTATGACTTTTCGAAGAAAATGATTGCAGCGATCGAGCCGTGAATAATAGAGACAGGATGCTAATGCTGTAAATATGGCGAGTCTATAGAAAGCGTACCCTACTGGTGGTATATACGGAGATTGTCCGAATTCCACGTCCGGGGAATAGATTTCCGCTCAGATCCTGGAGCTTGTAGGTGCCAGGTCCGACAACTTCCGCCACTTGATAGGGGCCTTCCCAGTTCGGAGACAGCTTTCCTTGTTCTAGTGGTTTGGAGACAGATGCTTTCTGGAGGACAAGGTCGCCGGGTGAGAAGGATTTTCCTTTGACTCTAGAGGCATGATAGCAAGCCACTCTTTGTTGGTATGCAGCAACCCTGATCCGAGCTTTCTCTCTGATTTCTTCCACCAGGTCGAGATTGGTACGGAGCTGCTCATCGTTAGCCTCCTCCAAGTAACTCTCCACTCATAGAGAAGGAAGTCCTATCTCCACAGGATGACGGCTTCCGTGCCGAAGGCCATCCAGAATGGGGTCTCGCCAGTGGGGATTCTCTGGGTGGTGCGGTAGGCCCATAGAACGTGGTGAAGCTCGTCCGCCCATCTGCCTCGGGCTCTGGCAACCAGCCTTGATCCCTTGAAGCAGGGTCCGGTTAGTTACTTCGGCTTCTCCGTTGGCTTGCGGATGCCCTATCGACGTAAGGCGTGACAGATTCCATGCTCCTCACAGAAACCTCGGAACTTTGGGTTGTCGAACTGCTTGCCATTATCGGTGATAATAGTATGCGGAAGGCCAAAGCAACAAATAATGGATCTCCATACGATGTCCTTGGCCCGAGCTTCGGTTATTTGGGCAATTGCCTCGGCCTCCACCCACTTGGTGAAGTAGTCGATGGTGACAAACAAAAACTTTCTCTGTCCAGTGGCGAGGGGAAAAGGGCCAAGAATATCCATCCCCCACTTAGCAAAGGGCCAAGCGGAGGAAATAGGGACCAAACTGGTGGTGGGAGACTATGGATGTTGGAATGTCTCTGACATGGGTCGCAAGCTCGGACGAGGTCATCAGCATCTTTTTGCATGGTGGGCCAAAAACCCTTGCGCAACACCTTGTGGCATAAGGACCGGCTCTCCAGATGGTTGTCGCAAATTCCCTCATGTACCTTCCGAAGAGCATAATCAGCTTCAGATGGGCGAAGGCACTTGAGTAGCGGCATGAAAAAGGACCGCTTATACAGCTGGTCGTCGATCAACACATAGTGGGTGGCTTGCAATTTCAGCTTCCTTGCTTCCTTATGGTTGGCTGGGAGCGACCCTTCTTTAAGATACCTAGTATGGGGTCGAACTAGGATGGTTCAACCTCGACCTGCATCACTCGATCGGCCTCCGCGATGCTAGGCTTTTCCAGAATCTCCAGGGAAACTTTCGCTCGGAATCCATCGATTCCGCAGTTGCCAGCCGAGACAATAGATCGGCGCGTGCATTCTCGGATCTTGGGATCTGGATAACCTCAAATTCAGAGAAGTGGGAAAGCAAGTCCTGCACCTGTTGGAGATACCGAATCATGTTTGGCTCCCGGGCCTCGAATTCGCCCCGCACGTGGCCGGCTACCAACTGAGAGTTGGTAAAGGCATTCAGCTTCTTCACTTTAAGGTCACGGGTGATTCGGAGTCCAGCGAGCAGAGCTTCATATTCGGCTTCATTGTTGGAGGCTGGGAAGGAGAAGCAACGCCGTACTCGAAGGTTCCCTCTCTGGGCTGGTGAGGATTAAACCAGCGCTGGAGCCGTGGGCATTAGATGATCCGTCGACATGGAGAAGCCACAGGGCGTCAGGTCTCGGATGCTCAGAAAAGTCCGTAGTGGAGCCATCCTTCGGGATGGTGCATTCGAGGAGGAAATCAACTAGAACCTGTGCTTTGATGGCCGGGCGAGGTTGGTATCGGATATCATGCTCGCTTAACTCGATGGCCCACTTAGCCATTCTTCCTGATGTCTCGGGCGATGTACCACCGCCTTGATGGGTTGGTCGGTAAGGACTGTCACAGAGTGCCTGAAATATGGTCGCAGCCTCCGAGCAGACGTTATCAGGGCTAACACCAACTTCTCGATCCGGGTGTATCTTGTCTCGGCGTCTCGGAGCAGTTTGCTAACATAATAGATCGGCTTTTGGGTCTTGTTTTCTTCTCTGATCAACCGAGCCAACTGCGCCTTCTGAAACTGCCAAGTACAGAAATAACATCTCCCCCGACTAGGACTGCTGAGGAGGGGTGGAGAGCCGAGATATCTTTTGAGGTCCTCGAACGATTTCTGACATTCGGCGGACCATTGAAAATTCTTGGCAGATCGGAGGGCTTTAAAGAAAGGAAGGCATCTCTCGGCCGACCGAGCCATGAAGCGGTTGAGGGTCGCGATCCTTCCAGTCAGGCGCTGGACCTCTTTGACGGATGCTGGGGTGCCATTTGCCGAAGGGCTTGAATCTTTTGCGGATTGGCTTCAATGCCCCGCTGAGAAACCATGAAGCCCAGGAACTTCCCAGAGTTGACACCGAAGGCGCACTTAGTTGGGTCGAGCTTCATCCGATATTTTGGAGCGTCGCGAAGCTCTCAAAGAGATCCTCAATATGCTGGGATGCTTCTTTGCTTTTGACCAGCATGTCATCAACATATACCTCCATATTTCGACCGATTTGCTCCTTGAAGACCTTGTTAACCAGCCTTTGGTAAGTAGCACCTGCATTTTTTAGACCAAAAGGCATGAACGGTAACAATAAGTACCTCGATCGGTTATGAAGGTCTTTTCTTCATCCTTGGGCGCCATTCGGATTTGGTTGTAGCCCGAATATGCGTCCATGAAGGTCAGCATCTGGTGACCTGAAGTGGCGTCTACAAGCTGGTCAATCCGAGGGAGATGGAAGCTTCTTCGGGCATGCTTTATTAAGGTCGGTGAAGTTGATGCAGATCCGCCATTTACCGTTCGATTTCTTTACCATGACAACATTTGACAGCCAGTTGGGATAATTTACCTCCGGATGAAATTTGCCTTGATGAGCTTGTCAACTTCTTCCTCGATTGCCTTCTGTCGCTCGGGGCGAAGCTCCTTTTCTTCTGCTTCACGGGCCGGGACATCTCATCCACGTTAAGACGATGGACGAGGACATCTGGGCTAATTCCAGGCATATCAGAAGCGGACCAGGTGAAGACATCAGCATTCCTTAGGAAAAAGTCAATCAGCTCCAGCGGGGCTTCCCTTTCAATAGCGACCCGATCCTTATGGTTCGGTCGGGCTGAGCTTCATCCAGCGATACCTCCTCCAGCTCTTCGGCTGGTTCTTCTCGTTGCTTGGCAAAATCCTCGAGCGTCCAGCTCATCAACTTCGGGCAGTTTGGACTGAAGGCTGGTAACGAAGCACTGCCGAGCTACAGCTTGGTTTCCTCGAACCATTCCTACTCCCCATTTGGTAGGGAACTTCATTGCTAGGTGCGGGATGGAGACAGCGGCTCTAAGGGACATCAGACCGGATCTCCCAAAAATTGCATTGTAGGGCGACCGAAGCTTGGTTACCAAAAATCTGTATGAACAGTGGCAACGCAGGGCCAAGTTCCTGCACGGACCGTCAAGGTCACGACCCCCTCTGGGGTAATAACATCGCAGTGAACCCCATTAAAGTGGAGTCCATGGCTCGAGATTCTCTATGAGCAATTTCATCTTCACAAACACATCAAGATACAAAACGTTGACAGAGCTCCCACTATCAATAAGGATTCGGTCTACATCATAATTGTTCAGATTAAGGGATACAACCAACGCATCGTCATGCAGGAACTGTATCTCCTGGAGGTCATTGTCAGAGAAGGAGAGCTCATTAGTCCGCGCTCTCTTTGACGTTGAACCTTCTTCATCGTCCCACCAGCTCGATGGACTACCGACCGCCTCGATCACATTGATGTGGTCGGCGACCGGAGGATTCGAGGAGGAGGCTGTTGGGGCTCAGCTGGCAGTCACCCCCATTTCTTGGCTCGGCTGCTGTCCTGAATTGATCCAGCCTACCCCGCTGGATGAGCCTCTCGATTTTGTTCTTCAGCTGCCAGCACTCCTCGGTGTCGTGGCCGTGGTCCCGGTGGTAGCGGCAATATTTGGTGGGTCTCTCCGGGCCGCATTCCCTCGGAGAGGAGGTGGTCGAGGGAGTTGGCGCTCTATCTCCATGAGGATCTCCGCCCTTGGGCGGTGAGCGGGGTGAACCGGTTGAACCTCCTAGGCGGCTCCGGGTGCGGTTCCTCGGTGGCGGTGGAGGAACCCTTTGGCGGCGAGGCGGGCTCTGCTGGCGGGGGTGCTTGTCCGAGGCCTTGGACTCCTTCTTCCTTGTCAGCTCAGTGGGCAGCCTCCGTGATTCTTCGACTCTGGCATACTTGTCCGCCAGGGCCATCATATCGGAGAGGTTCGGAGGGTAACTGACCTCCAACGCCAGGTAAAAGTCGCTCTCCTTTAACACTCCGTCTGCTAGGGCGGACATGGCCACCTCATGATTTAGGTGGTCCACTTCCAGCATGGCCGTATTGAAACGGCCGAGATATTTCTTCAAGGACTCCCCCTCTCTCTGCTTAACCTCAGAGAGGGAGTCAGATCTCCGGTGGTGATGGCTGCTGACGAACTGGCTGATGAAGAGACGGCTCAGCTCGTCAAATGAACCAACAGAACTTGGTTTCAAGGCATTGAAACAGGTTCGGGCGGACCCCCTGAGAGTGGAAGGGAAGGCGCACAGAGGATCGCATCTGATGCCCCGTGGAACATCATGATCGATCGGAAGCTACTGAGGTGGTCGGGATCGGAGGATCCATGGTAAGGCTCGATGGCGGGCAGCTTGACATGGAGGGAATCACTTCCTTCATGATCTCCTTGGAGAAGGGAATGCCCTGCTCCGCTTTATGCTGGAGCGGATGGGCCTACTTGGCGGCATCCAACTCCTAACGCATCTCGAAGTTATCGGCGGATCTCCTCAGGCACAACAGCAGGAGCTGGGCGAGGAGAGAGATGAGACGGTGTCGAGTCGTGACGAAAGAACACCGGAGAGAGGGATTGGGCCCGCCGAGATCAGGGAAGATCCTTGCCATAGACCCCTTGGGGGGCTGGCTTAGCTTCCTTAGGGTGACGAGGGGGGTCTGCAACCCCATACGGGCCGGAAGAAGAGACCGCTGGATGAGCGGGGTGCATTCTCCTCAGGAAGGTGCGGAGTAGGTGCAGCTGGACGGGGAGCTTCAAAGCGCCCCTGGATCAGATTGGCCAGGGCTTGGACCTGCTGGACCAGCGAGGCGAACTGGTCTTGGGTCACTGGGGCCGCCGGTGGTGATGGAGTTTCAACTGGTGGTGGTGGCGGTGCTACGCTGCTCACCGGATCAGGTCTTTGGGAGGTGACCTGATCCGGGCTTCGGAGGTAGCCTTTCTTCGGTTGGCCATGGGAGGAGTTCTCTTTCAGATCGAGATCCTTGTCTCCTGGATCATAAGTTTTTGGGACTTGAGGGCCCTTCCTCTAGCGCCAATTTGTTGCTGCTGAAATCTGTCCTCCGACTCGGGTGCGATCGGACTTCAGGATGGGCTCCCTCCTGGGCGGACCTGCAAAATAGTCACACGAGAGGCGTTGGGGGTGGCCCTCCGCGGAAGACCCTCCGACGCTCAAGTTAGCGGGGATCAGCAATCAACAAATGTGAGGAGAAGGCTCTCGCTGAAGAGTCTCTCCAGGGGTGGCCTTTCGAGAGCTCTGAGCAGAGCGTTAAGGTGGAAAGGGATGAGCAGAGGTAGAAGGAGAGTGGGCCAGTAAGCAAGTGTGCATACCTGAGAAGCCGGAGACGGTTCTATTTATAGAGGATCACCTGATTCCTTGGGGGCGTCGTGGGTCCGAAAGCCGTTAGGATTCGAATCCAGTTTGTTATGAGGTCAGTAAGATTCGTATCTTGCTAGTTAGAGGATCGACGGCTGGGAGAGCTGGTTGATGTCTTGGGATTCGGCGACTGTGTAGGCTCCAGGGCTCTAGGCCACTCTTGGGTATGATTTTTGTTTGAACTCTCCCGCCGGATTCTGCAGAGGTGCTTGAGTGCCCGAGTCTGGCCGGGGCATAAGGATAGGAATGACTGGCTGAGGCCGAGAGATAGGGACAGCTCGGCTGAGGCCGAGAGATGAGAATAGCTCGGCTGAGGCTGAGAGACCGGGATAGCTCGGCTAAGGCCGAGAAATAGGGATAGCTCGTCTGAGGCCTGAGATAGGGATAGCTTGGCTGAGGCCGAGAGACAGGGATAGCTCGGCAGAGGCCGAGAGAGATGTTATAACTCGCTGAGGCCGGGGGAGGTGTTATAGCTCGGCTGAGGCTGAGAGAGACGTTATAGCTCGGCTGAGGCGAGAGATGTTATAGCTCGACTGAGGCCAAGAGATGTGATTCGCGCTTGGGAGTCCTTAGCTCGCTGAGGGGCTAAGGCGCCCCGATCCACTGAGGCTGATTTATCTCTAACGGGTATTGCACAGCAAATGGGAGTCAGGGTTGATCCTAACCCCTTGCGATTATTAATGCAACAATGATTTTACCCCTCAACAGAAACAAATTTATTGATAATAACTAGTATTATTAATAAATATTAGAGTAATGGGTTTCAGAATAGAATAATAAGTAGATTTCCTTATGCTATGCATTAGATGCCTCCGATCATGGAAAAAGCCAGACTATGATCAATCACACATTTAGACTTCCCTCACATGGTTAATGACTCTTGGTTTTGTATCTGATACCATGATTTACCAAATTATCTTCTGATTTTCTCGTCCTGATTTCATTTTTAGTGACCTTGACTTCACAAATGAGTTATGATGTCCGGCACTTCTAAGAGTATTATGATGTCCGACTGATATCAGGAACCAAAAAGAGGATTAAAAAAAGAGGATATAATATTTTGTGATTGCTAGCTTCTTTTCTATATGCTTTACATGATCTATTGACCAGTATTACTTTTTCTTGTTTAATTTTGTTTCTTTGTTCAACTGGTATGCAGAAGATGCGAACTCAAGCATAACTGAAAAGAATTGGACCAGAGGGCAGTTTATTGCAGTGTGGCAGAAAGACATTTTAGACCTTTATGTCAGATTTCTTCTTGAAAGATCATGGTATCATAACAAGAAGTGTCACTGGTTCTTTGGATAGTGTCTGCTATATCATATTGGAATGTTAGCTATATCATATTGGAATGTTAGCTACGTAACTCTTCAAACTGATACCTGGATTGTCTTAGTGCTTATTGTAATGTCTTCTACATTCAGCATCATTGCTAGTTCTCGATGTACAAAGGATTAGGAAGAACTATGTCTAGCTTTTTCATTCATGCATCCACAATCATAAACCAAAATGAATATCGAGCTATGTTGATGACAGTATCTTTTCATTTTTGTCTAAGTTTGCTATGATGTGTGTGATGAAAGCACTTGATTGGTTGATGAATTGATTTACTAGTGAGCTTTAAATTTCGTGTGAGCTGCTCTCCGGCGCTTTCAGCTGCTGTGCTTTAAGATTTGGGAACCGGCTTTCTCCCTCCCTGATCTCCGGTGATCTTCGCCTTGCTTTGTGCTTCTGGCTCGACCTCCGTCCCCCTCCCTCTGTCTCTCTATGGCTTATGATGGGAGTATGGCGGATCGGACGTCCAGAGTCGGGTTTCGGAGAATGGGTTTGCCTGGGTTTCCTCGTCCCCCTCTCCGGCGGAGGTGGCGAGCTTGGAGGCCAGATTTCGGAGGTCGTGCGGATTCCGGAG
The DNA here is from genome assembly GCA_900491605.1 of Calamus simplicifolius. Taxonomy (NCBI): domain Eukaryota; kingdom Viridiplantae; phylum Streptophyta; class Magnoliopsida; order Arecales; family Arecaceae; genus Calamus; species Calamus simplicifolius. The sequence goes on along the minus strand of UESW01005041.1, from coordinate 225,446 downwards.
TCGGAGCTGCAAGAGGAGATGGCGGGGTGGCAGCACTGTGCTGTTCTGGCCCATTCGTTCATCAAGTGGGTGCTGATCGAAGCTTACATCCAGGAATTCAGACGCGCTGGGATTTCTGGAGCTATCGTCCCTGTTTCTTTGGCGTTTCGCTGCTGCATCTTCCATTTTGAAGATCCGGCGGCCTGTGAAATGGTCCTCAATCGGCCATGGGTGATCAACGGACAGATAATAGCGACTGAAGCCTGGCATCCGGAATTCTTTCCGGCCAAGAATTCCATTTCATCGGCGCTGGTTTGGATGAGGTTGCCCAACCTTCCTATGGAGTTCTGGAAGGTGGACACTCTCAGAGCAATCTTGGAGCAAGCAGGGTCCTTCTTCTGTGCGGATGCTGTGACTTTGGCCAAGAACAGGGGAGGTTACGCTAGAGTGGCGGTCAGTGTCGATCTTCGCTGCCCTCTCCGGCCTGGGACCAGGGTCCAGGGGCTTCGGAGACCCTTCTGGCAGCAATTTGCCTTTGAGGCTTTCGAAGGATTCTGTCTGAAATGTGGATCCTTGCATTTGGATGGTCCTTGCACGGAGGAGGCCATGGCGGAGAAAGATGATGTAGTCGGCAGCTTCGTCTTTGGGCCGTGGATGGCAGCGGTTTGTCAACGAAGGTCTCCTGTTGCTCCATCGGGTAAGCCAGCTTCTTCAATGGGCAAGCCTTCTTCTAATGCCTCTGTTCCCAGTTCATTCCCTCGGCGGTTGCAACGGATTTGAGCCAGAAGGAGGGTTGGAAGGCTCCGTCGAAGCTGAGTCGTCGCCGCCCCCCTGGTTCTGTGAAGTTTGTTTCAATCCAGCAAGCACTGGTTGGAGGGAAGTTTGGTGATGTTTTCGTGGCCGAGCCAGGTCTCCAGGTGGCTGTTGGCTTGAAGGGCCCAGAAAAAGGAAAGAATGTGCTGGTTTCGGAGGAAGGGGAGATGGATTCTTCCCCTCTGGTGGCCGTGCCGGTTTTCCAAGGCCGTGCCAGTTTTAAGAAGGCTAAAATGGAGAAATTGTAGGCTAAACTATTGGATCCTCTGAATCTGTGAAGCCCCAATCTTTGGTTACTGATAATCCATTTGCACCTTTGGATTTGGTTTCCAATGATGTTGGCCATGAGGAGAATTGTGTTATGGTCTCGGGCCCCCTCAAGCGGGCGAGACCAGCTGATTGCCTGCCTCCCAGGTCTATCCCCAAACTGGATAAGCGAAAAGGGAAAGGCAAGGGCAAAATGGTCAACTGCAGAGTGGATTTCATTCCTTCTTCACATGGATTGCCCCTGCCCTCTTGTGGCCAGGTATCTGGTCGGGAGGGGTGATGGTCATCTCAGAGAGTCCTTTCTGCAGTGCTTTTGGGCCAGGGGTCATCTAATATTGTTGCTGACCCAGAGGTCCTGCAAGATTGCTCAATTCAGAATGATGTGGATGGATCGGGGTCCGCAGGGCACCATTCGGATAGTTTGATGTTAGAGGACCAGGTGGCGGTCCCAACTACCTCCAAATAATAATATGAAGATCCTAATTTGGAATGTTAGAGGTGCTAATAAGCCCTCATTCCGTTCCTCTTTTGGTAGATTGATACAGCTTCATAATTTTGATATATGTGTCTAATTAGAAACCAGGTTGTCGGGAGACAGTTTGGTGCGGTTTCGGAGGCAGATTGCCGGTCCTGGTTTTCTTATGTGGTTGAGGCTGAGGGTTTGTCTGGAGGCATTTTGGCTATTTGGCGTGACTCTGCTGTCATGATTGATGCATTTCATCATTGTAATCAGCAGATTGGCCTTGTTGTTTCTGAAGGGACTTCTGCCCCCTGGTTGCTATCGGCAGTCTATGCCAGTACGGACTACCGAGAGAGGCAGACTCTTTGGGCTGAGCTGACTTCCCTTCTTGCTCAAGGATTCCTTCTATCATTGCTGGTGACTTCAATTGTATTACCGAGGCCAGCGAGAAGAGAGGGGGTAGAAGAGTCACCAGCTCTGCTGATATTACTGAATTCAGGTCATTTATCGGGTCTTCTGGGCTGATGGATCTGGGGTACTCGGGGCCCCAATTTACTTGGTGTAATAACCGGTAGGGGACGGCGCGGGTATGGGAGAGAATTGATAGAGCTTTAGCCACTGCTCAATGGCTCCATATGTACCCTGCTGTCTCTGTTACTCACCTCCCCAGGATCGCCTCGGATCATTGTCCTATTTTGATTTCCTTGGAGGCTGATTTACAGCAGAGGAAACAGTTCAAATTCGAACGATTCTGGATGGTCCATTCTGCTGCCCAGACTATCATCTCTCAGATTTGGCATCTTCCTATCAGGGGTCATGCTGCCTATAGGTTATCTCGTCGTCTTTGTTGGCCAGACGTAGACTTTCTAGATGGACAGACTGGAGATCGGGGATCTGGTCAGGCAAGTTGAGCAGGCTGAAGCTGTTATATGTGGCCTTCAGTCGAAGGAGGACCAGGATGGTTTTTGTTGGATTCTGATCTCTCCTTGTTGCGAGAGAACCTTGCTCGGCATCATTCCCTTCTTCGCCAGCAGGAGTTATATTGAAGGTAGAGATCCAGGGTTCAGTGGATCAAGGAAGGGGACCGTAATACCAGGTTCTTCCATTAGGCTACTCTGAAGCGGCGAGCGCTAACAGGATTCGGAGGTTAGCTGATGCTGAGGGGAATTATCAAGAGGATATTCATTCTATCCGGTCCCAGCTTCTCCATTTCTTCCAGTCTAGATAGTCTGATTCTAGTGTGATGGAGCTCCGGTTATTCCAGTATCTGATTCCAGGAAGGTGTCCTCTTCGGATAACGCCAGACTTGTCAGGCCTATTTATGCGGAGGAGGTTCGCCAGGCCGTTTGGGAGCTCGGTCCAGATAAGGCCCCGGGGCCGGATGGATTTTCGCCTTTCTTTTTCCGTTACTACTAGGATATTGTCGGGCAGGAGGTGGTTCATGCTATACAATTTGTTTTCCAATCTAAGAACATTCCTGAGGATTGGAATAGAACTCTTATTACTCTTGTTCCCAAGCGCTCGGATGCTTCTCTTCCTCAGTATTTTAGGCCTATTAGTCTATGTACTACTTTGTATAAGATTTGTGCCCGTCTCTTAGCCAGTCGCCTCCGGGCAGTGATTCCCCGTCTCATTTCAGAGGAACAAGGGGTGTTTATCAGAGGACGGTCTATTTGGACAATGTTCTCATCACTCAGGAGTTTATGCATGATCTCCATAAAGCCCCTGCCAGAAGTTGCCTTATGGCTGTCAAGCTTGATATGGAGAGAGCTTATGACAGATTGAGCTGGACCTTCTTGTATCGTTCCCTTCAGGAGTTCGTTTTGATGAGACATTTATTGAGTGGGTAATGGCTTGCATCCATAGGCCTTCTTTCTCTCTGATCATCAATGGGGGACTGACTGAGTTCTTCCATTCCTCTGTGGGATTACGCCAAGGGTGCCCTTTATCCCCCCTCTTGTTCATATTGGCTGTGGATGATCTTTCTCGTGCTTTCCATCAGGCTCAGCAATACCAGAGAATTGTCCCATTCAAGATGGGGATGAGGGCCCTTCCATCTCTCATCTTTTGTTTGCTGATGACTGTATCCTCCTGGGTCAGCCCTCTATTGATAATGCGGCATCCTTTGATTCCATTATTCAGTGTTATTGTCAGGCTTCGGGTCAGAAGGTCAACCTTCAGAAGTCCTCTATTGCTTCAGCCCGAAGACTTCCAGATCCATCAGGGAAGTTATCATCAATCGGTTGGGAATCTCTACTCAGACCGATCGATTTATGTATTTGGGATCCCCATGACTGGTAGACGACCTCGTTGTGCTGACTTTGCGGATCTTGAGAGGCAGGTCCGCCAGCGTATCGATGGTTGGCATGTTACTGGCTTATCTATGATGGCTAGGGTTATCATTGTCCGGTCATTCTTTCATCCCTTCCGCTCTATATGCTGTCGAATGTGGCTATCCCAACTACTTGCTTAAGGAGGATCGAGAGATGCTTTAGAGATTTCTTATGGGCATCTATGCAAGACGGGCACGGTATTCATCTCTTATCTTGGGACATTATATGTATGCCAATTCAAGAAGGAGGTCTCGGGATCCCATCCTGAAGGTAAGGCGTCAAGCTTTATTGGCCAGACATGCTTCTTGTTTCCTCCTGGAGCCGCAATGTCTTTGGAGCTCCGTTATGCGGGCAAGATATGGTGATTGGAAGGCTGGGGAGTATATAATGCCGCCCCGGGGGTGCTCTTCCTTTTGGAAGGAGGTCTGCCAGTTTGGAGACTCCATCATAAGAATACCTCTTGGATGATTGGTGATGGTCATTCTATTGACGCTATTCATGATTCTTGGATTTCTGAGCTCTCTCTATCCCGATGGCCCTCATTTTTCAGTACTGATGTATCCACCGATTTGAGGGTTAAGGATTTAATCTCATTTGATCCCCCCTCCTGGCATACCCCTTTGGTGACCAGTCTATTTGGAAAGGAACTCTCGCAGCGATTTTATCCATTCCTCTTATCTCTGGTCCCTCGGCTGATGTTAGGCTATGGCAGCGATCCTCCCTCTCTAGGGCCCTTTCAGGGACTTGATGAAGATCTTCAGGCCTCAGCCCCAGGTAACGAAGGATGCTGCTTGGATATGGTCGCTCCCCACTCTTCCTAGGGTTCAGCTCTTTCTATAGAAGCTTCTTTGGGACTGCCTTCCGACATGTGCCCTGCTCTCTCGTAGGGGTGTCTCTATCCAGCCGACCTGCCCCCTGTGTGCTTTGGAGGATGAGTCTAGAGACCATGCGATCTTCATATGTCCTAGAGCTAGTCAGATATGGCACCTGGTGGGCTATGCTTATAGAGTGGATGCTTTTGGTTCCCCTCGTCCTCTCTTTTTTTAGGATCTTCGGATGGCTTCTCAGCATACTCGGGTCTTTGGGCAGCCACAGCCTACCAGATTTGGTTATCTAGGAACCAGATCATATTTTCTGAGGACTTTATATCTCCTCAGCGGCTGGTGTGGAAGATCAGATCCTTATCGCTGATTGTGCCCGTGCTACTCTATCGGTTGGTTATGACATCTCTGGCCTCTGGGGTTCCCCTGCTGTTTTGACAGTGAACCGTCATACGGTTTTCATTTCCTGGAGCCCCCTCCTCCAGGGTTTGTCAAAATCAACTTTTATGGGAGTGTCCATGGTAGATTGGCTGGTTCGGCCTTCATTATCCGTGGGCCTCAGGGTGATATGCTGGCAGCTGGAGGATTTGGCTCCCTGGATTCTTCTGTCACTATGTCTAAGCTTTATGCTGCTTGGGCAGGTATTTCTTATGCTTCTCAGACTCTTCGAGCCCAGAGACTAGTGATTGAAGGCGATTCCATGACAGTTATTCAGTGGTTGCGGAAGGAGAGTATTCCGAAGCATCCTCTAATCTGATTCTCAGGGATATATGGTCTATGCTTCAGGAAGTGGATACTGCCCAGATTCGTCATGTTTTTCGTGAAGCCAATTCGGGCGGACTGGGCGGCAGCTGCTGTGGCTCAGCGTGTGGGCTATAGGATATGGAGTAGAGATGACCCCTGCCCTTCTATTTTGTCGCAAATTTTATATTCTGATGTATCTGGGTTGACTCATACTAGACTTGTGTGATCGCCCGTCTGTACCAAAAAAAAAAGCACTTGATTTCTCTGTTTGGTTTGATACTTGTTGATTATATCAACACACATCCTCTTAACTAGATTCTAGATGTTGAGAACAAGTAATTGATGGGAGAACCCGGTTTATTATTTTATTTTATTTTTTAATTCCGTGGCACCGACAAGACTGGCCCAAATTGATCATATCAACAATGAATGGTAAATTGCCTAGAGCGTTGCCCCACTTCCCAAGTGACTTCAACTCCCTTGCAAATTAATCCATTCGAATACCTCACGACAATCTGGATGGATATCGACAATAGAACCTTTATTAAAGATTAGAAGAACCAACAAGTTTAGAGCCTTAATATTAGAGAGAGAGAGACTCAAGTGTTACTAAATAGAGCAGCTCACGATCTCGATTGGAGATGTCAGTGATTCATAAAATGCTTAGAACCTTGTCCAACGTCCCATGCTTCTGGCTCCCGGGGATATAACCAGATCGACACATGGGGCAGCACGTGATTGGGGAGCTATTTTTGAAATTGGTATCATTTAACATTGATTTTTACATGTTCTTCGTGTAACCACCTCGGTGGATGAAAGTGTCGAGTGACGATTGAGAAAGTGTCGGTACTATTGGAATCTAATTTACATGAAAGAATCATAGGTGTAATGATTCTCTTAGAGGTCTCCATGCAAATTTCTTTAGAATTTCTTTGTATTTGGATTGGCTTATGAAGATCCCTCCTTGCATTTTTGATTTGAAGTCCAAGGAAGTATTTTAGTTCACCCATCATACTTGATGCGGGTAAAATCGTCATTGCATCAATATATGCGCATGGCAAAAAGGTTAGGATTGTTTTCGATTTCTGCCCGCCATATGTCATATTTGGAAAAAGATAAATTGCCATGCCGCTGCAAAGACCGAACCATTCTCATACCTCGGCATGGCCGAGCCTCCACAAAGCCGAGTCATTCCCAAACCTCGGCAGGGCCGAGCCACCCCCTTACCTCGGCAACACCAAGAACAACCTACCGGGAATAAGATTAGGAGCTGATTATGACCCTCCGACCACAACCAATAGAAATTTAAATCTCTAATATTTAACAGGTTCCAGTCACATCAGCTCCCAGCAACCCAAGAAGGAAATAAAGCTAAATATGGCATGTTGCCTATAAATAACCAATTAATTGAATCTTAAAGCTCCAATCAGCTTCCTCGGCCATGGATCATTGTAATAAAATATATTCGAATCTCACCGGCCTCATAACTAACTTGATTCAAATCAAATTCAAATCATACCAATTTCTCACTTCCCAAGACACGTTTGAGGAGTCAGGTGAATAACTCGCCAATATTCAGACAACCTATAAATACCTTGTCCTAAAATTTCTTTAGGTACACATACTCTTTCACTGAAAACCCATTGAAGCTCAAGCAGAGTTTTTAGCTCTCGAGAAGCCATTCTTGAGGGACTCTTCTGTAGGAGACTTCTCCTCATATATGCTTGCTATGAATCTTCACTAACTTGGGCATCGAGGGTCTTCCGTAGGAGCCACCCCCAATGCTTTTTGTATAAAGACTGTCTTGCAGGTTCACCCAATGGTAGATCACCATTCGGATCCTGATGTGAGTCGCACCCAAGCCCAGGAATGGAGTTCCACAGCAACAAATTGGCATTAGAGGAAGGGCCTCAAGTCCCATTAAACTTAAAATTAAGGAGACAAGGTTCTGGACAAGAAAAACAATCCCTCAACGGCCATCCGAAGAAAAGCAACCTCAGAAGCTCTGGATTAGACTGAATCCCAAAGGCCTAATCCCATGAATAATGTGGTACCCCCACAACCACCATCGGCTAAGATTTCTCCATTGCTAGTAGTACTGGTCACTCAGGATCAGTTTGCCATACTGGTTCAACAGGTTCAAGCTCTGACCCAGTTAGTACAGAGGCTCCATAGAGTTCATCTTCTAACTGCACCAGCTCCACAACTTTCCGATGGAGCTGCTGCCCCTGTTTTGCCGATGGTTTTATCTTTCAGTCCGCTCGAAGTTACGAGCCACCTCCAACAGTCCAACCGTAAAGGGCCTAAGCCGACACTGCAGAGGGTTGAGAAAAAGAGCCCGCCTAGATCTTGATGAGCTCGGTCTCTTTTCCTGGTGTACTCCCGGTATGACTCGATGTCGCGACCACAGTCCCCTAGTCCCATCTCTCTTACCACCCATGATGAGGAAGTTCAACGACAACTTCATGAGATGCGCCAGGAGTGGTGCCAAGGGTTGGATGCTATCAGGAGAGGATCTTCTATAACTTGGTTTAACAACTTGAAATCGAGTTTCATCAGTTCTTTCGACAAACTGAGCTATCTATTCATCAACCAGTTTGTCAGTAGTCACCACCACCGAAGATGGTCCGACTCTCTCTCCGAGGTCAAACAATGGGAAGGGGAGTCCTTGAAAGATTATTTAGGTCGTTTCAACATGGCCATGCTGAAGGTAGACCACCTCAATCATAAGGTAGTCTTGTTCGCCTTGGCAGGTGGGATATCGAAGAAGGGTGACTTCTATTTATCCCTGAAGGTTACCTATCCGAAGAGCCTCTCTGACATGATGGCTTTGGTGGACAAGTATGCCAGGGTCGAGGAGTCGCGGAGCTCAAACCGAGCTGAACAATCAAAAAAGAAAGAGATTAAAGGCTCAAAGAAAAACTGACCCTCTTGCCATGCTAGTCCCCCTCACCATTAGAGAGCTCCTCCTCTGCCACCTAGAGATCGCACTCGAAGCCTAGCATGGAGGTTCAATCAGTATACTCCGCTCACGGTGCCAAGGGCCTAGATCTTGATGGAGATCGAACGTTAGATCCCTCGGCCACCACCCCTATGAGAGAACATGGCTTGGAGGAATATGGCTAAATACTGCCAATTCCATCGAGATTATGAACATGACACGGAGGAGTGTTGGCAGCTTCAAAATTAGATCGATCAGCTTATTCGCTAGGAGAGGTTGGACCGATTCAGAGAAGCTCCTGATCTGAATAATGTGGTGAATCATCAACCCGAGCCTTGCCAACCATCTCTGCCGAACCCATCGGCTGTTGGCAATATCAATATGATTGCAATGATCGGCTCCTCACAGGCTTAGCTAAATGAAACAGAAAATCCATCAAAGAAGGCCCGGATCGATGAACTCTCTTTCTCTAATGAGGACCTTTGAGAGATACAATATCCATACGATGATGCTTTGGTTATATCTCTTAACATAAATGATTATGATGTACACTGTATTTTAGTTGATAATGGAAGCTCTATTAATGTTTTATATTTTGATGCTTTTATGAGGATGAAATTGTGGATGGAGGATCTCCGAACCATAGACTCTACCTTGGTAGGGTTCATCGGTGACGCTATTACTCCTGAAGGAGTCATTACGTTGGTGGTTCAGGCAGGCACTTGGCCCAGTATAGCCATTATTCATACGTACTTTCTAGTAACCAAGCTTCAATTGCCCTATAATGCAATCCTTAGCAGGCCTGGATAGATGTCTCTTAGGGCTATCATATCCATCCTCATCTCGCCATGAAGTTTCCAACATAATGGGGAGTAGGGATAGTCTGAGGAAACAAAATTGATGTCCGATATTGCTTTGTCGCTGATCTTTAGTCTAAAAGACCAAAGGTTGATGAGCTAGATGCTCAGGAGGACTTTGCCAAGCAATGAGAAGAGCCAACCGAAGAACTCAAAGAGGTACCACTTGACGAGACTTAGAAAGACCGAACCATAAGGATCGAGTTACAATTGAAAGGGAAGCCTCAGCAAGATTTAATCGAGTTTCTTCAAAGAAATGCTGACAACTTTGCCTGGTCTGCATTAGATATGCTGAGAATTAGCCCAGATGTCCTTGTCCATCGCCTTAATGTGGATGAGATATTTTGGCCAATCAAGCAAAAGAAAAGAAGCTTCGCCCCCGAGTGCCAGAAGGCTATCGAGGAAGAAGTTAACAAACTCATCAAAGCTAACTTCATTCGGAAAGTAAATTATCCCGATTGGCTGGCGAATGTTGTCATGGTAAAGAAGTCGAATGGCAAATAGAGAACCTATATCAACTTCATAGACCTTAACAAGGCTTGCCCGAAGGATAGTTTCCCTCTGCTTCAGATTGATCAGCTTGTGGATGCTACCTCGGGCCACTAGATGCTGAACTTCATGGATGCTTATTCAAGCTATAATCAAATTTGGATGGCATTCGGGACGAGGAGAAGACCGCTTTCATCACTGACAGAGGTATTTATTGTTATCGAGTTATCATTTTGATTTGAAGAATGCAGGAGCAACCTACCTGTTGACCCCAGATTGATTTTGATGATTACAAAATAAATTAAGCAATTCTAAGATTGATACAGGGAAGTTCGGTCGCCTTGCAAGTAAGTATCTTCATACAAAATCGACGGGTAAGAAAGTACTTCATTTAATTTGCTTTGAATATGATTATTAGCCTTGGAGTTAACTGGTTAGCTAGCTTGTTAGCCTATTTAGCTAACTGACACGACTTTCAGCTAGTTGGGAAAGTTCACAGTGTATGGGCCGAACCATCTTGCATTTTAGCTAGCTGTCTAGCTAGCTTGCTAGCTAGCTGAAGTTTCTTCAGCTAACTAAAACACTTGTCTCAGTAAGATGGCCGAACGTCCCTTTATTTCAGCTAACTGATGAGTTAGTTTGTTAGCTAGCTGGAGCCCTTTCAGCTAACTAAAATTCCTGTCACAGTTGCCTGGCCGAACGCCCTCTTTCTTCAGCTAACTGGTGAGTTAGTTTGTTAGCTAGCTGAAGCTCTTTCAGCTAACTAAGGAACTTGTCTCAGGTGCCTGGCCGAACGTCCCTTTATTTTATTTAACTGGAGAGCTAGCTGGTTAGCTAGCTGGAATTCATCAGCTAACTAAAATTCCTGTCTCAGTGGTTTGGCCGAACACCCTTCCATTTTAGCTAGCTGGTTGGATGTCTTGTTAGTTAACTATAACTCCTTCTAGCTAGCTGACGTTTCTTTTAGTTAACTGCTTAGCTAACTATTTCATCCGGAGCTAACTGGTTAGCTAACTATTTTTCACAGGGAATGTTGCAGCCGAATGGATTTAAATTTTAGTTAACTGGAGAGCTAGCTGCCGGTTGGCTAGTTAGCTGGAGAGTTAGCTACTTTATTCAGTTGACTGGCTGCCTTTTTGCTCAGTTAGCTGGAGAGCTAACTAAGCTGGACGGATAGCATAGTATTTTTCTTCTAGTTAGCTCGTGAGCTAACTGGTCATTCTTTAGTTAGCTATTCAGCTAACTAGCTATCCTATCTCTCTCCTGCAGCTGTTTGGATTTCAAATGGAGTTAGATGGCGAGTTATCTGCCAAGCTAACTAACGTGCTGCCTCAGAATGTTTCTTTTACTATGATCTCTCTGGTTAGCTAACTGATTAGCTAGCTGGGGGTTATTACTTTACTCTTGGATGATGGCATTCATTTCTCAGCTACCTGGAGGTTCTCTCTTTCAGTCCACCACCGCTTAAAAATTTTCTTTCTCTCTTTCTCTCTCTATTGCTGTTTCAAGCTATAGTTAACTTTTGATTTTTGAATTTTTACAGTGCTCATCCTTCCTCAAATGAAGATCTGCATTCAATGCTTAAGGGAAACATGTTTAACTGTTATATTTTCTTCCCATTATTATTTCATTTATTTCTTATGTATCTAACAGATATTTTCTTGTTAGATGGTTATAAATAGCTGGAATTAGAAGCACACCTTGACGAATTTTTGAAAAAAATTCAAAGAGAGAAAAATCCTAGAAAAGAGCCTTCATTAAATATTTGTTGAGTGGTTGCTGTGCATTGAAGCTCATTCCTTGCTCCGAAAGGTGTCCGAATCATTGAAGCTTTTCAAGCATTCAAGACTTCAGCTGCTTCAACCGAGTTCATTTATTGCTGAGTTTATTGCTTCAAAAAGTTATAAAGTATATTCTGAATATTTGCTCTTTGTAGGAGCTTCTTCTTTACATACTCTGATTATCTTGTAAAAGGGTTATTGAACCCTAGTTTGTTGGCTTCCTTGTGCCATTTAAACAAGAGGACTAGCCTAGGTTTGGCTAGGGTTCTTGGCTTCCTTGTGCCGTGAAACAAGAGGACTAGCCTAGGTTTGGCTAGGGGTTTTTGCTGCCTTGTGCCGTATAAACAAGAGGGCTAGCCTGGTTCGGCTAGAGGTTGTAATCGTTGTGATACGATTAGTGGAATTCCCAAATGTTTTGGGGAGTTGATGTAGGTGCTGAGTTTGGCACCGAACCACTATAAACTCCTGTATGTTTGTGGTTGATTGCTTATCTGTTATTATTTGTGCACCCCACTTCACCACTGTAAATCTAAATTAGGTTAAAAGCACATTCATGCATAGCTATTAAATTTTTAAATAACCCAATTCACCCCCTCTTGGGTTACTACATCTGGGCAACAAGTGGTATCAGAGCAGCGTGCTCTTGATTTCTATAGCTTTGATTAGCTTGGAGCCAAAGATCAATAGTAATCCCAATGAATTCCATGTTGATTGAGGGACAATCAACTAATAGACCACTTTGTTCAATGGAACAAACTACACATATTGGAAAGCACGAATAAAAATTTCATTCAAGCACTAGATTATGATTTATGGGAATCATAATTAATGGACCTCACACACCCACTATTATGATTGAAAATGTCAATATTGCAAAACCTGAATCTGAATGGGATGAGCAAGATAAGAAATTAGCTCAATTAAATGCTAAGGCTATGAATGTTCTTTATTGCTCGCTTGATGCAAATGAGTTTAATCGCATATCTACATGTATGTCTGCTAAGAAAATATGGGATAGACTTGAAGTCACCCATGAGGGTACAAATCAAGTCAAGGAATCCAAAATAAATATGCTTGTTCATAAGTATGAATTATTTAAGATGGACCTGCTGAAAATATCACTGATATGTTTACTAGATTTACTGATATCATTAATGGTTTGAAAAGTTTGGAAAATCTTATGCTAACAGTGATCTAGTTAGAAAAATTTTAAGATCTTTACCTAGATCATGGGAAGCAAAAGTGACTGCTATACAAGAAGCAAAAGATCTCAACAACTTATCACTTGAAGAGTTGGTTGGTTCTTTGATGACTCACGAACCTTCAGCAACGACAACATATTGATGAAGATGATTCTAAGAAGAGAAGGACCATGGCATTGAAGAGTGCAACTCAAGAAGATGAGAGTGAAGAAATCACAAGTGATAGTGAGAAAGATGATGATATGGCACTTATTTCAAGAAAATTTAAGAAGTTCATGAAGAAAAAGAGATTTGGAAAAAGAAAGCATTTTGTCAAAGGAGATCTTTGCAAAGATAAGGAAAAGAGTGAACCTCCAACATGCTATGAGTGTAAGAAGCCTGGACACATCAGACCAGTCCACTATTAAAGAAGGCATCTAGAAAAATAAAGAAAAAGGCAATGATGGCCACTTGGAGCGACAGTGAAGCTACAAGTTCAGAAAATGAAGAGAAAACTGAAGTTGCTAATGTTTGCTTCATGGCTGATAATGATGAGGTAAGCCCTAATCTTTTAGATGATTTTACTTTTGATGAGCTGCATGGTGCATTTTATGAACTGATTGACGATTTCACAAATTTAAGTTCAAAGAATAGGGATTTGAAAAATGAAATCAAAAATCTTACCATTGAAAAAGAAAAGTTTTCAAAGGAAAATGAATCATTGTCAAAACAAAACCAAGATTTGAAAAATGAAGTGAATAAATTAAAATCAATTGTTGATAGATTTACACTAAGCTCAGAAAAATTAGAAATGATTTTAAATAGTCAAAGAGCTGTTTACAATAGAGCTGGTCTTGGATACAATCCTCTTGAAAGACAAAAATTTCTAAAAAATATTTATGAGCATGCTGATGATTCTACTAAAATAACATGTTTTAAATGCGAAAAATTGGACACAAAGCTTACATTTGCCAAACACAAAAGATAAGAAAATATGGATCCCAAAAGGAACCATTTTGACTGACCCTAAAGGACCCAAGAAAGCGTGGGTACCTAAGAACAAAAGTTGAAATTGTGTATGCAGGTGTGTCTTGCAACCCGAGCAATTAAAAGACATTGGTACTTGGACAGCGGGTGCTCAAGACACATGACCGGTGATGAATCACAATTCATCACTTTGGAAGCAAAAGATGGAGGTGTTGTTACTTTCGGTGATAATGGCCAAGGAAAAATAATTGGCCTTGGAAAAATAGGTATCACACCTCATGCTTATATTGATAATGTTTTGCTTGTGAAAGGACTGAAACAATTTACTTAGTATTAGTCAATTATGTGACAAAGGATTTAATGTTATATTTGAATCGTCTTTATGCATTGTTAAAAATCCTGCTAATGAAAACATGAAATTTGTTGGTCAAAGGCATGGTAATGTATACATTGTTAATTTAAATGATTTGCATGATCAGAATGTTGATTGCCTAGTTGCTACTAACAATAAAACTGATAATAGTTGGTTATGGCATCGTAGGCTAGCTCATGCAAGCATGGATTTACTATCTAAATTAATTAAAAAGGATTTAGTACATGGTTTGCCAAAACTTGTTTTTGAAAAAGATAAGATTTGCAATGCTTGTCAATTTGGAAAACAAACCCGAGTTTCTTTTAAATCAAAGAATTTTATTTCAACCACTAGACCATTGGAGCTCTTGCACATGGATTTATTCGGTCCTACAAGAACCACTAGTCTAGGAGGTAAAAGATACGGTTTCGTTATTATTGATGATTTCTCTCGCTTTACATGGGTTTTATTTCTATCTAGTAAAGACGAAGCGTTTTCATATTTCAAAAATTATTTAAAAGAATTACAAACGAAAAGAATTCTTTTTTTATCAATACGAAGTGATCATGGAAAAGAATTTGAAAATAAATCTTTTGAAGAATTTTGTAATGAAAATGGAATTGAACATAATTTTTCTGCACCAAGAACACCACAACAAAATGGAGTAGTTGAAAGAAAGAATAGAACATTAGAGGAAATGGCGCGTACCATGTTGTGTGAAAGCAATCTTCCTAAATATTTTTGGGCAGAAGCTATTAACACTGCATGTTATGTTTTAAATCGTGCATTAATCAGACCTGTTTTGAAAAAGACTCCGTATGAACTTTGGAAAGGAAGAAAACCTAATATAAGTTACTTTCATATTTTTGGATGTCGATGTTTTGTATTAAATAATGGAAAATCAAACCTTGATAAATTTGACGCTAAGTCTGATGAAGGAATTTTTCTCGGATATTTTTACATAGTAGAGCTTTTAGAATATTTAACAAAAAGACTTTAGTAGTTGAAGAATCAATTCATGTTATCTTTGATGAATCTAATGATCTTCCATCAAGGAAGGGAAAAGGTATAAATGATGCAGATGACATTGAAGATCAATTCAAGGACATCACATTAAAGGACAAGAACGATACACAAGAGGTAAGTGAAGAAGAGAACGCTGACCTACCTGAAGCCTCACAAGGTAATGATGAATTTGAAAGAGGATGGAGGTATGTTCTTAGTCACCCTAAAGATCTAATTATTGGTGATCCTTCTCAAGGAGTGAGAACTAGATCATCATTTAGAGATGCATGTAATAATTTAGCATTTGTATCTAAAATTGAACCTAAATGTTATGATGATGCTAAAAATGATGTTGATTGGATTAATGCCATGCATGAGGAACTTAACCAATTTGAAAGAAATAATGTTTGGACTCTTATTGAAAGACCTTATGATCATCAAATTATTGGAACTAAATGGGTATATAGAAACAAATTAGATGAACATGGTAATATAATTAGAAATAAGGCAAGATTAGTAGCTAAAGGTTATAATCAAGAAGAGGGAATTGATTTCGATGAAACTTATGCCCCTGTTGCTAGATTAGAAGCCATTAGATTACTTCTTGCTTATGCTTGTTATATGAATTTTAAATTATATCAAATGGACGTTAAAAGCGCTTTCTTGAATGGATATATTGCTGAACAAGTTTTTGTGGAACAACCATCCGGATTTGAAAATCATTTGTTTCCAAATCACGTTTTCAAATTAAACAAAGCTTTGTATGGTTTGAAACAAGCCCCCCGGGCATGGTATGAAAGATTAAGCAAATTCTTGATTAGTAATAATTTTATTCGAGGAACTGTGGATACAACTTTATTTATTAAAAGATAAAATAAAGATATATTAGTTATTCAAATCTATGTTGATGATATCATATTTGGTGCCACTAATGAATCTTTGTGCAAAGACTTTGCTAAGCTTATGCAGGGAGAGTTCGAGATGAGTATGATGGGTGAGCTGACCTACTTCCTCGGACTTCAAATTAAACAAAGCAAAGATGGAATCTTCATAAGCCAATCCAAATATAGAAATGATCAAGAAGTTTGGCATGGAGACATCCAAGAGTATCGGTACCCCTATGAGCTCATCATGTAGACTTGAATCTCATAATTCTGAAAAATCTGTTGATTTAAAATTATATAGAGGCATGATTGGATCATTATTATATTTAACTGCTAGTAGGCCAGATATTTTATTTAGTGTTTGCATGTGTGCTAGATATCAAGCAAATCCTAAAGAATCACACTTGCTTGCCGTTAAAAGAATATTTAAATATTTAAATGGAACAATCAATTTGGGTATATGGTATGATAAACAATCTAGCATTGACTTAATGGGATACACTGACTCAGACTTTGCTGGATGTAAATTAGATAGGAAATCAACCACTGGAACTTGCCAGTTTCTAGGTGTTAACTTAATTTCATGGTTTAGCAAAAAGCAAACTTCAGTAGCACTATCTAGGCCGAGGCCGAGTATGTTGCAGCTGGGAGTTGCTGTGCTCAAATCTTGTGGATTAAGCAACAACTAGAAGATTATGGTATTAAACAAAAAGCCATTCCTATAAAATGTGATAATACAAGTGCAATTAGTTTAACTAAAAATCCTATTCAACATTCCAGAACTAAACATATTGAAATAAGACATCATTTCATTAGAGATCATGTTAACAATGGAAATGTTGTTATTGAATTTTTAAATACTGAAAAATAAATTGCTGATATTTTTACTAAGCCACTTGATGAAATCAAATTTTATGAAATCAGAAGAGAATTAGGGATGCTTGATCCAACCATTTAATGAATCATTTAATGAAGTGATATGAAATCAAAAAGTTATGACATCTTTAAATCACATCAATCAAATGAATTTCATGTCAAAATTAATTGCTTGTTGTTAAGCTTTATGTCTTTTCAAATTAATAAAGGCATGTTGTTTGACTTCACCAACCACCGGACATTTAAAAGGTTTTATTGATGACAGCTAACTGACCAGGCAACCAAACAGTCACCTGACCAGTTAACCATCAAGCCCATTCTCTATATAAACTTTTTCTCCTCATGTCTCCCTTCAAAATCAAGCTGTCTCCTTCAACTCTCCTCCAACCGAGTGTCTTCTCCTCTTCTATCACTTTCAATCGTCTCTTCATTCCTTCCATCAAATCCTTCCTACCATTCAACCTACTAATCTATCTAGAAGAAGTTGATGGCTCCCAAGAAGAAGGCCGTCGCTAGAGATGACGATTGTGCCAATCTTCGCCGGAAGTCTTCCACGTCTTCTACTCAAATCAACTCCCTACTTGCTTCAAAATCATTTGTTCATGGGAGGTTAGTAGACTTTAACTTTTTAGAGCAAGAAGGATTCAAAATTGGTAATCTGTTAGTTAAACAAGGATGGGATAAGCTTTTATCTACCAAAAGACCTATTTATCCTGAACTTATTAGAGAATTTTATGAAAATATTTCTTTTGGTAATGGAACTATCTCTTCCATTGTGAAAATGACTAAAATAGACCTAGACGGTAAAACACTAGGGTTTGCTTTGAAAATTCCATCTGAAGGTTTCCTAGAGATTCTTCCTAGTGAACGCGGATATAAGATTGGCCTAATCCTTAATATAGACGATACTGAAGCTAGTAAGATTGAAACATTAGATGCAAATATGTTATCTGTTGAAAACCGGCTTTTCCATAGTATCATTGCTAAGATTCTCGCCCCTCGTGCTGGATCATTTAATGTGGTAAACGATAGGGACATTTGCATAATGTATGATATCTTAATGGAAGACCCTGTAGATTTACCTGAATTAATGATAACTGTTATGAGAGAATCTATGTCCAAAGCTAAGGCTGCTTTGCCCTACGGAATGTTTCTCACTTATGTTTTTGAATTTTTCAATGTCAAACTTAAAGGAGAAACTGCAGTTGCATTACGTCACTTGACGTTTTTAATGCTCATTCACTGCACCGTATGGATTTTGCTAAGAGGGATGGTATTTGGTTAAAAATTAGATCTAGAACAGGACAATCTAGTATGCCACCTCCTACTATGAATCAACCTGCCTGTTCCCTTCAAAACTTTTTCACTTATGACTTCAGCCAACCTAATCCATATCTTGCTGCTATGACAGCTGACCAAAACCCTTTTCTTCCTGATCCACCCGAAATCAATGTTTATGGATCATCTTTTGCCATGACAACCCTGCTCCTGCTCCTATTCCAACTGTTAGATTATGTGATGATCAACTCCGTCATATTATCAATGAATTGACCCTTGCCACTTCTAGTCGAAGCTCTGGTGACAGTGCTTCTTCCGTCAATGATCAGACTCTTGTACCACATATCTCCTCTGTTTTTGAAAACATGTCTGAATTTAAACTCATTCTTGAAAGGCTTGTTCATGATGTGAACATTCTTAATGGGAGAGTTTTTCACCACAACGAATCTGTCATGGAACGCATTCTGAAGGAGGTAAATTTACTTAAAAGCAAGCTTGAAAACTTTGAGACCAAGGCTGAGTGGGTAGACCAGACCCAGACCCGGGATGCTACAAATGCAGTTGACCATTGGACTGGAACCCTCTCTAGGCTGAGCCAACTCATGGAGATTCTCATCACTAGTTCTGCAGCCTCTGCGCCTGATGCTTCTTTCTCTCATCCACACCTTTTCACTCCACCGGCACGGCCTTCCTCCGTCAAGCCTGAATCGTCAAGCAAGCCAAATGTTTCAGTGCATATTTCTTCATCCGATGACGACAAGTGATTGTACTTAACTTATATGTTTTGTAGTTTTTGAACAAACTTGTTGTGCTTGTTTATGTTTATACTCTATGACTTAGAACAATGACATGTAATATCTATTGTCTTGTACTGATATGCATGACTGTTTTAATTATGGTTATGTAATGAATGTTAAAGTTATTGCAAGACTCTTCAAACTTCTTTTTATTAATGACAAAAAGGGGGAGAAGAATGTTGCTTGCATACATTAAGGAATGGAGTAAAATAGTAACTCCATATATTCAGGGGGAGAAAAGAAAAAGATTTCACTTATTTATTTTGACAGGGGGAGAAATTGATATTTTCTGATTACTCCTGTTTTTTTTTTAACTTCCATATATACACTTGTTCTTTATTTGCTTAAAGGTTTTGTCATCATCAAAAAGGGGAGATTGTTGACCCCAGATTGATTTTGATGATTACAAAATAAATTAAGCAATTCTAAGATTGATACAGGGAAGTTCGGTCGCCTTGCAAGTAAGTATCTTCATACAAAATCGATGGTAAGAAAGTACTTCATTTAACAGTTATATTTTCTTACGTTATTATTTCCATTTATTTCTTATGTATCTAATGGATATTTTCTTATTAGATGGTTATAAACAGCTAGGATTAGAAGCACACCTTGATGATGATTTTTGAAAAGAAATTTCAAAGAGAGAAAAATCCTAGAAAAGAGCCTTCATTAAATATTTGTTGAGTGGTTGCTGTGCATTGAAGCTCATTCCTTGCTCGAAAGGTCATCCGAATCATTGAAGCTTTTCAAGCATTCAAGACTTCAGCTGCTTAACCGAGTTCATTATTGCTGAGTTTATTGCTTCAAAAAGTTGTAAAGTATATTCTGAATATTTGCTCTTTGTAGGAGCTTCTTCTTTACATACTCTGATTATCTTGTAAAAGGGTTATTGAACCCTGGTTTGTTGGCTTCCTTGTGCCATTTAAACAAGAGGACTAGCCTAGGTTTGGCTAGGGTTCTTGGCTTCCTTGTGCCGTGAAACAAGAGGACTAGCCTAGGTTTGGCTAGGGGTTTTTGGCTGCCTTGTGCCGTATAAACAAGAGGGCTAGCCTGGTTCGGCTAGAGGTTGTAATCGTTGTGATACGATTAGTGGAATTCCCAAAGGTTTTGGGGAGTGGATGTAGGTGCTGAGTTTGGCACCGAACCACTATAAACTCCTGTGTTTGTGGTTGATTGCTTATCTACTGTTATTATTCTGTGCACCCCACTTCACCGCTGTAAATCTAAATTAGGGTTAAAAGCACATTCATCTGCATAGCTATTAAATTTTTAAATAACCCAATTCACCCCCTCTTGGGTTACTACATCTGGGCAACACTACCAAAGGCTTGTTAATAAGGTTTTCAAGGAGCAAATTGGCTGGAACATGGAGGTATATGTCGATGACATGCTGGTTAAGAGCAAGGAGAAATCCCAGCACATTGATGATCTTACAGAGAGAGCTATATGATGCTCAGAAGATATCAGATGAAGCTAAATCCAACTAAATGTGCTTTTGGAGTCATCTCTAGGATGTTCTTGGGTTTCATGGTCTTCCAGCGAGGCATCGAAGCAAATCCTCAGAAAATTTAAGCTCTCCAACAAATGATGCCTCCAGGATCGGTTAAAGAGGTACAACGTCTTACCGAAAGGATAGCGATCCTCAACCATTTTTTTGCTCGATCAGTCAAGAAATATTTGCCCTTCTTCAAGGCACTTTGGTTGGCCAAAAATTTTCAGTGGACTCTGGACTATCAGAAATTCATTGAGGATCTCAAAAAATACCTCGGCTCACCACCCTCTTTTAGTAGCCCGAGCTGAGAGATGCTATATCTATATCTGGCAATCTAAGAGAATTCCATCAGGTATGTGCTAATCAGAGAAGAAAATAAAATCTAAAAGCTAATTTATTATGTCAGCAAATTACTTTGGAATGTTGAGACAAGGTACACTTGGATTGAAAAGATAGTGTTGGCTTTGATAACATCTGTCCGAAAGTTACGGCCTTACTTTTAAGCACATGCTATGGTAATCTTAATCGACCAACCTATCAAATCAATCATCCATCATTCAGAAGTGTTGGGAAGGAAAACCAAATAGGCTGTTGAGTTGACTGAACATAATATCCAATATCAGCCTCATCTAGCCATCAAACACAAAGATTTATAGTGATTCGGTGTTAGCTACACCTACATCCACTCTCAAGCAACTATTGGGCCCATACTATAATCATCCTTGTTGCCCAAATGTAGCAACCCAAGAGGGAGGTGAATTGGTTTATTAAAAATTAATTACTAACGCAGATATGTGCTTTAACCCTAATTTGAATTTACTTGGAAGCGTGTAGTGAAGTGCACAGAATAATAACACAGACAATCAAGCAACCACAAACACAGAAGAATTTATAGTGGTTCGATGCCAAACTCAGCACCTACGTCCGCTCCCCAAAACCTTTGGGAATTTCATACTAATCGTATCACAACGATTACAACCTCTAGCCTTCCCCGGCTAGCCCTCTTGTTTACACGGCACAAGGCAGCCAAACCCCTAGCCTTACCGGCTAGTCCTCTTGTTTAACGGCACAAGGAAGCCAACCCCTAGCCTTACCAGGCTAGTCCTCTTGTTTGTATGGCACAATGAAGCCAACAAGAACCAAGGGTTAACACTAACCCTTTTACAAAAGTTCAGAATAAATAAGAACAAGTAGCTCCTATAATGAGTAAATATTCAAGATATACTTTACAAATTTTATAGCAAATCTTCAGCAATAAATGAGGAAGCTCCGAGGTTGCTGAAACTTTAAATGCTTGAAGGCTTTAATAGATCTGGATGACCTTTGAGCAATGAATGATCTTCAACTTCAAAGCTCACAAAATTTGTTTTTCAACACTCCGAAAAATATGCAATAAAGGCTCTTTTTCTTGGATTTCTTTCTCTTATTTTTCTCTTTCAGATTCATCATTTTGTTCCTCAAATCACAGCTATTTATAAGCATCCAACAACAAAAATATCGTTAGATACATTTGAAACAAATGGAAAGTAAAACGGAAAGAAAAGATAACCGTTGAGATTATTTTCCTTAAGCATTGAATGCACTGAATCCATTTGAGGAAGGAAGATCTCTGCCATAATCCAAGAGATCAAAAGTTAGTATAACTGAAAATAGCAATTAATTAAAGAGGAGAGAGAGTAAGAGAGAAAGCACACCCAAAAAAACAAAAGGCAGCTGACTGGAGTTAATTCCAGGTAGCTGGCAATCTTGAAGACGCTCGGGCAGGATGAAGAACAAATCCACAAGCTAGCTAAGCAGCTAGCTAAATTTGAAATCTCATGGCAATAGAGAAAGGTATCAGCCACAAAAGGTAAGATAGTTAGCTATCTAGCTAACTAATTAAAAAGGTCTCACGGCAAGAAGCTTGTCCCAGGGAGAAGTAGCTAACTTCTTAGCTAGCTCACCATAAAGTCAAACGGCCAGGAGATAAAGGCAAGGTGCATTAGTTAGCTTTCTAGCTAACTAAGCCACAAAGTAGTTAGCTCACTAGCCAACTAAGCAAGAAGTAGTTAGCTATTCAGCTAACCAAGCAAGCATCCAACAATTTTGAATATAGAACCCATAATAGGATAGTTAGCTCTTCAGCTAACTAAAATAAATGTGCTCTCGGCTTGGAGGTGGAAATGGCCAGTAACAGAAGACAAGTTAGCTCTTTAGCTAACTGAGCAATGAGTAGTTAGCTCCCCAGCTAACTAAGCTCAAAAGTTCATGGCAACAGGAAATCGTCCGTCCAAGGTAGCTAGCTCCCTAGCTAGCTAAGAAAAGCGTCCATTCGGCCAAGAGATGAGTAGTTAGCTCTCCAGCTAACTAAGCTACAAGATAGTCAACTCTTCAGCTAACCAGAGAATGAATCCACACAGCTTGGAAGTGGTAGTTAGCTCTCCAGCTAACTAAGAATAACAACCGCTCGGCTTGGATGAACCTGTGAAAAATAGTTAGCTAACAAAGAAAAGCAGTTAGCTCCCAAGTCAAAGCAGTTAACTAACAGGGTATGCTAGCTAGCTAAGAAATTAGCTAGTTCACCAGTTAGCTAAAAATAAGAGACGTTCAGCCAAGCAAAGTATCAGATGAGATAGTTAACTAAAAATGAAGCCAGCTAGCTAAGAGGGAGGACAAGTTAGCTAGTCAGCTAACTGATTCCCATAGCATTCGGCCAGCAAGTGAATAAGGCAAAGGTAGTTAACTAAAATTGAAATCCAGCTACTCATAAAGAGGCCAAGCTAGCTCACCAGCTAGCTTAAAATAAGCATGGCTCGGCTAGCAAGGTTAACAGGAAATATAGCTAGCTAAAATGAACACCAGCTAGCCAAGGAAGAGGCCAGCTAGCTATCCAGCTAACTGAAATGGAGAAGCATTCAGCCAGGCCATAGAGATAAAGTGTCAGTTAGCTAACGGATGTGTCAGCTAGCTAAACAGAAGGATAAGCTAGCTAACTAGCTAACTCCCAAGGTAAATCACACGGCCAAGGCAACAAAGAATCAATTAGATAGCTTCCAGGTATTAAATAAAAATAAAATATACTTCCTTACGATTTTTGCTTGATAACACTTAGTTGAAAAACATATGTACTTCCCTGCATCAAGCTTAACAAATAGAATTAGTCTTTGCTTAATTGTTTTGTAAGCATCAAAATCAATCTAGGGTCAACAATCTCCCCTTTTTTGATGATAACAAAACCCTTAAGCATGCAAAGAAGAAATATAGAAATATTTTGAATATAAACAGGAATACAACATAATCTCCCTTTGTCAATAAATAAATGAACTCCCCCTGAATATAAGCAGGAATACAACATAATCTCCCCTTGTCAATAAATAAATGAACTCCCCCTGAATATATGGAGTTATTTCTTTTCTCCATTACCTCAAGGTATGCAATATTTTTCTGTCCCTTTTTGTCATTGATCAAAAAGATGATTGAAGAAACTTGTAATAAATCAAAGCATAATACATCAAGATAAAGTGAAAACTACATTCATACTACAAAACATTTAAGTGTCAAGCTTAACAATAGAAAGGAAAGTTATTACAGATATTACAAGAACATAGTTTTAAATCATACAACACAAAGTCTTAACAATTCAACATAAGGCAAAGTTTTAAACATTCATCAAAGATTACAAGATAGTCATTTCTCATCATCGGAAGAAATTTGCACAGAAGATTCATTTGATTTTCTGGAGGGTCCTGGCTTGTCTTGTGAAGGTTGAGTTGGAGGAGACCATAGATGAGGATATGAAAAAGAAGCATCTGGGGCTGATAAAGCAGAGAGAGCAATGTAGGTTTTCACAAGTCGGCTCAGCCTAGTAAGAGATGCGGACCAGTGATCAACTGCATTTGTTGCATCTTGAGTCTGGCTCTCATTGGTTCTCATCTGATATTCTACCCATTCAGCTTTGGTCTCAAAATTTTCAATTTTAGCTTTTAAGAAATTGATTTCCTTCAAGATCCGATCCAAGACAGACTCATTATGGTGAAAAACTTGCCCATTCAGAATGTTGACATCATGGACAAGTTGGCTTTGAATGATTTTGAATTGAGAGAGAGTCTCGAATACGGATGAAATGTGGGGTACAATAGTTTGATCATTAACAGAAGAAGCACTGTCTCCAGAACTTTGACTGGATTGAGCAATAGATAATTCATAAATAATTTGTTGAATCTGTTCTTCACAGATTCGGACAGTAGGAGGAGCAGGAGCAGGAGCAGGGTTGCCATTACGATAAGAGGGACTAGGAGCACTTACATCAGGTGGTTCAGTTAAGAATGGATTTTGATGATCATTCATGGTAGCAAGGTAAGGATTTGGTTGATGGAAGTCAAAATTAAAGAAATTTTGAGGAGAGCAAACAGGTTGAGGCTGGTTAGGTGGTGGCAAGGAACTTGATTGACCGATTCTAGATCTAACCTTAAGCCAAACACCATCCCTTTTGGCATAGTCCATTCGGTGTAGGGAGTGAGCATTGAAGACGTCAGTGTGACACAATGCAAAGCAGTTTCTCCTTTAAGTTTTATGTTGAAAAACCCAAAAACGTACGTGAGAAACATCCCATATGGCAAAGCAGCTTGGACCTACATAGAGATTCTTTCATAATGGTCATTATCAAGTCAGGGAGGTCTACAGGAGTTCCAATAAGAATGTCATACATTATACAGATGTCACGATCAGTGACAACATTAAATGAACCAGCACGAGGGGCAAGAATCTTGGCTATAATACTGTGAAACAGTTTATTTTCAACTGACAATATGTTAGCATCAAGAGTTTCTATATTACTTGCTTCATTATCGTCTATGTCTAGGATCATACCAATTTTATAACCTCTTTCGCTAGGAAGGATTTCTAGGATACCATCAGAAGGAATGTTTAAAGCAGAACCTAGTGTTTTGCGATCAAGGTCAATCCTAGTTTTCTTCACGTAGGATGAAATGGTTCCATTACCAAAGGTAATATTCTCATAAAACTCTCTAATTAATTCAGGGTAAATTGGCCTTTTGGTAGATAAGAGATTTTTCCAACTTTGACTAGCAAAGAGTTCCCCTATCTTAAAGTTTTTTGATCTAGGAAGTTAAAGTCTACTAACCTGCCATGAGCGAATGACTTGGCGGCGATAAGGGTTTTGATATGAGAAGAAGATGAGGAAGACTTCCTTCGAAGATCAGAACAATCATCATCCCTTGAGATTAATTGCCTTCTTCTTAGGAGCCATCAACGATCTTCTTGAAGAAATAGGAATGTAGGAACGATCTTGGAAGATAGATGGAATGAAGTTGGATGGAATGAGAGAGGAATGAGGCGGTTGAAGAGAAGAAGAACCGGTTGAAAGAGAAGAGAAATTCCAAGTGAAGCCAGTTGGTGGAAAAGCTTATATAGGAAGGATTCCAAGAGAGTTAACTGGCCGGGTGAATGCTAGGTTGCCTGGTTGGTTAACTACCATGAAGATAATAAAGAGAATTGAATGGCCGGTTGGTGAATTGATTGTAAAAAGGTTTCATGCGTCAAGGAGGGGATTTAAAGGGCAGTTAACATTAAGCTAACTGACACACTCAAAGGTAGGTACAATGCATTCAATTGAAAAGATATTTCATTAAGAGATTTGATTGAAAGTGATGCAACACATGATAAATATGTTTTTTTTTAAATTCTGATGTAAAGAGGCAATTAAAATGATTCATTAAATGGTTGGATCAAGCATACCAAGTTCTCTTCTAAATTCATAAAATTTTGATTTATCAAGAGGTTTGGTAAAAATATCTGCAAGTTGATTTTCAATGCTTATAAATTCAATTACAACATTTCCATTATTTACATTATCTCTAATGAAATAATGTCTAATTTCAATATGTTTTGTTCTTGAATGTTGTATAGGATTTTTAGTTAAGCAGATTGCACTTGTATTATCACATTTTATCGGTATGGCTTTTTGCTTAATGCCATAATCTTCTAGTTGCTGCTTAATCCACAAGATTTGAGCACAGCAACTTCCAGCTGCAATGTATTCAGCCTCGGCCGTAGATAATATTATTGTCATTCTGCCTGAATTTATGTGACTTTTTTTGGATACATAATTATTTATGCTTAGTATATAAATATGGTTTATGCATGTTTCTGTACATTTTTTTGACATATAATTTATGCTTAGTGCATAAGAAAAAAAATTTCATAAATATTTTGCGAACATATTATTTAATGTGCATAATATAGACGTGTTCTATAAAAAATTATCAGATTTTATGTTCCATCTTATTAAATGAGTGATGATTATGATCTTAGCAAAGTTTTTGATCTCATTTATAAGAAGGAACATTCGTAATCTGATTATTTTTTTAGATAACTGTATACACTGATATGTGCCTGATGTGCATATCTTGTTTGACTGAATGCAGTGATGGCCTCTAAATCTGTGATAGCTGATCTCTACAAAGGTGAGAAGCTAGATGGACAAAACTATGAAATGTGGCATAGAAAAATCCAATACATGTTGAATTAATTAGAAGTCTTGCGGACCCTGACAACTAGCATGACACCATTAGCGCTTGGCACTACTGAGCAACATCGCCTTGATCGGGAAGCCTATGAAAATTGGGTCAAGAAAGATCATTTTGCACCCTTTACCATGTTGAACAGCATACACAATAATCTTATTAACAACTTTGAGAATTGCTAGACTGCTCAGGATATGTGGAACCAGCTCAAGATCCGGTTTGGTTAAACTTTAGCCACAAGGCTAGTGCCTTGAATCTTAGATTCATGCAATATGTCAAGGATCCCAATCATTCCATGTCAACCCACCTTCGTGTGATGGAAAACATGATTAGGGATATGAAGGTTACTGGAGTTGACCTTATTGATGAGCAACAGGTCCTAGCAGTGATTCATTCACTGCCTGACCCTTAGTGAAGTTAGATGAAGCTCTTGATGACTCATAGCGAGCACATCAAGATTTTTGAGGAAATTGCTCATTACCTTGAGCTAGAGGCTTAGTGAATTGAGACTTCCCTTCCTTCGGCCTATGTGGTTACTGATGAGTCTTCGAGGCCCAAGAACAAAAAGAAGGGAAAGGCACGTAACAGGAGTGCACAGGGATATAAAGGAAAAACTAAGGCCAAACCAAAAAGAGGACATTGAGGGAGAAAGAAAGATGTAACAAAGATTAAGTGCTATAACTATGGAGCAAAAGGCCACTTTGCTATGATTGCACTGAGCCAAAGAAGGTATGCTCCATATTCAGCTCTCTCTTTGTTTGTTCATATGCATTAGTTGCTGACACACTCCCTGATTGGATTATAGATACGGAGCAAACAAACATATAGTGCAAGATCTTTTATGGATTTTCATCAGATACCTAAAGATACCCAGTTTGTCGTACTTGGGAATGGTCTGCATGAGCAGGTTTTGGGTGTAGGAGCATATCGTGTTATGCTTCATGGTGGACATGTGTTGATCCTACATGATGTTTTGTATATCCCATCTATCCGGTGTAATCTTTGTTATGTTCTTGCCCTGTTGGCACTTGGTTACACTTTTTGTTTTTCTGGTGACCGTATGTCAGTCTATCTGGATGGTGTTTTGTCCTTTTGTGGATATTTATCACAAGGGTTCTTTAGACTTGATGTTGACTTATGTGCTTCTTATTCCTCATTTTCTTGTGCTTCTATTCCTGCTTGTGATGATTGTTTTCTTTGGTATGCCAGACTTGGTTATGTGGTCCAAGATAGGATGACACAAATGGCTAAAGCAGGGCTATTGGGCCCTCTTGCCAAGATAAGTCTACCTGTGTGTGAGCCTTGTCTAGCGGGAAAGGCATCAAGAAAGCCTTTTGGTAAGGCTACTAGGGCCTCCCATCTATCAGAGCTAGTTCACTCTGATATCTGTGGACCCATGAGTGTCAAAGCACGCCATGGTGCTTCCTATTTCCTCACATTTATAGATGACTTTTTGCGATTTGGGTATGTATACCTGATCTCCATCGCTATGAAGTGCTGGATTATTTCATACAATTTTTAGCTGAGGTAAAAAATCAGATGAAGAGGTCTTTGAAGACTCTTCGAACTGATAGAGGTGAATATATATTGAGCAATTCCAACACCTTTGTGAGGAAAAGGGGATACGCAGGCAGCTTACCATTCCTGGGATACCACAATAGAATAGTGTTGCTGAGCATCGAAACATGACTTTACTAGACATGATTAGGTCAATGATGGCACAGGCAAATCTTCCAATTAGTTTCTAGGGAGATGCGTTATTGCCTGCTGCCTACATGCTTAATCATGTACCTAGTAAAATAGTACCCTCTACTCCATATGAGCTATGGTATGGTGCACGACCTTCTATGGATCATTTGCACCCTTGGAGCTCAGCAGGATATGTTCACAATGCCTCCCATAAGAAGGGTTACGTGATGTATGGTGCACATCCTGATGAAAGATTGACTGAAGTGGAGTTCGAAGACAAGGAGTTAATAGAGAATGAATTCTTGAGCACTGGTAAAATTAGAAAGGACCTATACCTGTATGAGTTACAGAAGGACCTTCCTACTATCTTTGGCAAGGGAGGGATTTTCGATCTGTCTCAGAGATCGCCACAGATAGTCGGAATGCTAGGCCTAGTGGGAGTGCCACACCAGACAGTGGGAGTGCACAAGCTGAGCCTAGTAGGAGCTCACCCATGAGGGTTGATGCACCACCAGAGAGCAGTCCTCAAGGTCCAGATCCATAGTTATGGAGAAGCAAACGTGGTCATATTCTATGATGACATGTTGGGATTGAAGGAAATGTGTTTCTCTGCACTCCGTTGGATCCAGATGAACCTGCTTTTGTTGAAGAGGCACTCACTTCACATGCTTATAGTGAGTGGCTAGCTGCTATGGAAGATGAGATAGTATTGATGGCCAAGAATCATGTGTGGGACTTGATAGACCTTCCGCCTGAGTGCAAATCTATAGAAAATAACTGGGTTCTTAAGATAAAGCACAAGACTGATGGGCCAATTGATAAGTACAAGGCATGTCTAGTGACGAAGGGCTATACTCAGATGGAGAGTGTAGACTATGAAGAGACATTTTCTTCTGTGGTGAGATTTGTCTCCATTCGCCTGATCCTAGCTGTTGTAGCCCATTTAGATTTGGAGTTACATCAAATGGATGTTAAGTTAGTGTTTCTTAATGGAAGCCTGGATGAAGAAATCTATATGGATCAACCTTTGGGCTTTGTGACCAAAGAACAGGAGGGCAAAGTGTGCCGCCTTAATTAGAAGATCCATATATGGTCTCAAGCAATCATCTAGGTAATGGTACCTCAAGTTTTATGAAGCCATTACATCGATTGGCTTAAATATGATTGAGGAGGACCACTGTGTGTACATTAAGAAATCAGACGATGGGATTCTGATCTTGGTGTCATATGTAGATAATATCCTAATAGATGGGAGTTCTAT
Source organism: Calamus simplicifolius (assembly GCA_900491605.1). Lineage (NCBI taxonomy): Eukaryota > Viridiplantae > Streptophyta > Magnoliopsida > Arecales > Arecaceae > Calamus > Calamus simplicifolius. Next base: position 195,635 of record UESW01005041.1, on the reverse strand, counting down.
AGGGGTGATCAATGCCACTAAGGAGTGGCTATCCTCTATCTTTGAAATGAAGGATATGGGTGAGGCAAATTTTGTGCTGGCAGTAAGGATCCTAAGGAATCGTGCTAAGAAGTTTCTTAGTTTGTCACAAGAAACGTATATTGAGAAAATCCTGGAACGTTTCCGTATGCACTATTCTAAACCCGTTGATACCCTAATAGAGAAGGATTGTACTTTTAGCATCGACTAGTGCCCTAGAACTGATGAGGAGAGAGAAAAGATGAGCAGGATCCCTTATGCTAGTGCTATAGAGAGCTTGATTTACGCTATGTTGCGTACTCACTCTGATATTTGCTTTGCAGTCGGCTTGGTTAGCTGATACCAAAGTAATCCAGGACTTGCTGATCATTGGGTTGCAGTTAAAAGAATTTTTCATTACTGCCAATCTTACCCTATGCTATCAGCCGAATATATTGCTTATTCGACTGCTATCCAAAAGGCCGTGTGGCTGAGAAGGTTCTTGAGGCGACTCGAGATATCAGCTAACGTACATGAGGCTATTCAGATCAGTTCTGATAGTATGGCAGCATTACAATATGTTAAGGATCCTAAGTACCATGGAAGGACCAAGCATATTGACATAAGATATCACTTCATTTGGGACATGGTCAAGCAAAGAGAAGTTATCCTAAAGCATATCTCCACTAACAGAATGTTGGCTGATCCTCTAACAAATCTTATTCCTAGGGATGTGTTCTAGGCTCATGTGAGAGGTCTAGGTCTGTATAGAATGTGATAGACCGAGATATGTTTTAAACTTATGTATAAGTTTGTGTCTGTTTTTTGTTATCAGACAGAGATTGTATGGACATTATTGACTATGTGTTAAAGTTTATGAAATATTTTTTTCATTATTATGATGAGTTCATATTTACAGGCACATATGTGTATAAATGTCATAGGCTTAGATCAGCCTACTCACACGGATGATCGCCCTGACACTTTGTGGTGGGCAGGATGAGACAAAGTAGCCATTATAGATGCTTGAGTAGCAATGCATGAGTTGCAGAATGCATAAGTTGCAAAATGGGCTACATAAATTATAATTGAATAGATTATAATCAAAGTCGCCTCAGTTTAGACTGAGATGAGACTCAGGAGAGTCGAGTACTAAGTACATACATGCATGTGTGATGTATGAATATTAATGTCTACAAAATCTGTACTAAGCCTGTTATAGCCAAACTGGGAGCATTAGTGTGTGCTCAAGTCAGGCAACTTTGTGATACTTGGACTTGTGTTCGTACGATGTTTGAGTATGACATGGCCCATTAAGTGGGAGCTCCACCATAGCATGTATTATGTTGCATGTGCTTAAGTCGACCTAGGAGGGGTAACATGATACATTCCCTTTCCGTTGCTATCTGAGCCCTACAAATATGAAGTGTCCTTAGACTTGAACCTATATCATGAAGTTGGAGTTTAGGATGACTTTCTTAGCCTTGTCCTCCAGGGTCATGGAATTCATATGGCCACATGAGACAATCCTAGGAAGTCAAATGGACAAAGATGGATTGGTATGAGTATTCAAGGAAGATTATTTGCGACCACACCTTATATTTGTGATCCATTGCCTGGGCAATCAGTGTATGAGTTGCATATGATTATGGATACAAACATTATGACTCTGTGTTTTTCAAGTGCTGCTCAGAGTAGATCTCTTGAGAGATTGAGAGTGCTTGATCAGGTGTGATCGAATTATCTGGGTCATAGATGGGATTGGATTATATTTCTGTTTGATGTGTCAGTTATTTATTAACTTAATGCAGTATATCTACTATATGTCACTGTGTAAGTTTCGTCGGGTCGCACACCCCACCGTACTGCATGTTGAGAGAGTTAAGGTTATTGTCCTGTGTGAACAAGTGAAAGATTGTTGGCCTGGGTGCCAGGTCAGCACCCACACAGAGTCCCGAAAGATGAGACTCTTCGTAACTATGGGACTCTTGGTATTCCTTGGCCTTATCCGCTATTATATTCATGTTCTATAAGAAGACTGATGGTGTCTTTTGAGAAGAATAGAAAAAGGATACGAAAACTTCTTCTTCCTCTTCCTTATCGGTGCTGCGGCTTAGGGGCGTGGACGAACTGAAAACTTTGGTAGCCCCAACGGCTGATAATCTTGCTTCCGTTGCCACCAAAACAAGGAATGCTTTTTGTTTACGGCTCCAACACAGGCAAACTAGAGATCAAGTCTAGTTGACTGGATTTGATCACCAATCAGCTAGCTGGATGGAGGAATGGTTCGGCCAAACGAAGCACAGAATAATCCAGTTGACTGGATTTGATCCACAGTTAGCTGGAACAGAGGATGGTTCGGCAAGGAGAAATAAAGACAATATCTACTTGATTGTAAATCCAGTTAGCTGGATTTTAGGCTTCTTGAAGGAAATGAGCATCTAGTCGGCTGGAAATGATTACACTCAACTGAAAAAACAAGCGATTACGGCTAAAGAAGGATTCCAGGCGGCTGGGAAAGGAAAATTCTTCAAATGAGCTCCCAAATAACTTCTTTTGGACTTGTAAAAATTTGAAATGACTTCCTTGATTTCATTCTTTTTGAGATAGGAGTTTGAAATGCCTTTTTTTTCTCTTCTTGGTATACTGTTTTAATCTATAATAATTTTTATTTTTATAATAAATATTTTAATATCATACTTAATTATTTTATTGTTGCTGCCGGGATTCGTCCTCCGACTCGAGCGCGGTCGATCTCCAGGAAGAGGGGGCGGACCTGCACAAGAAGTCCACACGCGGGAGGCGCTGGGGGTGGCCCTCCGTGGAAGACCCTCCGATGCTCAAGTCAGTGGAGAAGAAATCGGTGATCAACCAGACAATGGGGAGGTGGATCTCTCCGGGAAGCCTCTCCAGGGGCGGCCAATCGGAAGCTCCAGAGGGCAGGAGCACCGACGAGCTGCCGGAGAGAGCAGTGGGAGTGCGCGTATAAAAAGGTGCGTGTGTGCCAGGAGATGCGTACCTGAGGGAATCTGGAAGTGTCCAATTTATAGACTGTCACCTGGACCTTGAGCATCTTCTGGAAGGTTCAGAGGTTGTTAGGATACGGAGGTGGATAGAATCAGGCCGCTGTGGGGCCATGGAATCCGTATCCTGTTTGTTAATCGACGACTAGCACCTTGTTTCGAGATCCGGTTAGGGGATCGACGGCTGGGAGAGCACCTTGATGTTTCGAGATCCGGTCGAGTAGACCTGGGGCGGTTACGATAGGTTTAGGCCACGCTTCGACATGATTCCTTGTCTAGGGTGCTGTTTGGTAAGCCTGGGCTCTCCCGCGTCAGGTTCCCGGAGGTAGGTATTAGGTGTGGATCGCTTGGTGAAATCGGGCCATGGAGACTCGGGGGGAAGCGAGCCACGGAAGAGCCGAGCTATGGAAGCCCGGAAGGGGCCGAGCTACGGAGGCTCGGAAAGGCCGAGCTAGGGAAGCTCGGGAAGGCCGAGCTAGGGAAGCTCGGGAAGGCCGAGCTAGGGAAGCCCGGAGAGGCCGAGCTATGGAAGCCCGGAAGGGGCCGAGCTAGGAAGCCCGGAGGGGGCCGAGCTACGGAAGCCCGGAAGGGGTCGAGCTACGGAGGCTCGAAAGGACCGAGCTACGGAGGCTCGAAAGGGCCGAGCTATGGAAGCCCGGAGGGGGCCGAGCTACGGAAGCCCGGAAGGGGTCGAGCTACGGAAGTCCGGAAGGAACCGAGCTATGGAATAGGTCGGTCTTAGCCGCCTCGCACGAATATTGATGCAATAATGATTTTACCCCTAACACATGCCCTCCACTCCCTAGTTCGAAGCGTAGGTTCGGGCATAGGGAGTACAAGTCCAAATGGCGCGTCCGGATGGGACGTCTTGGTTTAGATAGCTCGTGCAATGATGCCCTAATTAATGCGACAGGGTCATACTGCCTTCGGGGCTAAGGCTCCTCCGCAAGTGACGGTTGGGATTACGCCACGTCGTGAATCCGATCGATCGGGCGTTTGTCGAGGCGATTTCGGATGCCTCGGGTAAGACGCCCTATCTCCTCAAGGCGGCTTCCTTAGTGGGGAAGCAAGTGATGGATGTACTATATATATATGTGCACGTTCGCAGCATCTCTCTCTTGTTTTTTGAAAAGTTTCGGCCTTTCATCCTCTTCGACGCTCATCGTTTTCGCTTGGTATTTCTTTCAACCGAGATGGCGATGAGCCCCGACGACGTGGTCTCAGAAATCGTTGCCGAGGATTTGGGGAGGATTCACCAGTGGTATGGCATGCCCTTGGATGTCGTTCTGCGGGTGCCGGAGCCCGAGATAGGTTACTCGGGATTTAGAGTCTGGGGTTTTTGTCTATGAAGATAGTTTGAAGGCGGGTCTCCGTTTTCCTCTCCACCCCTTGGTGAAGGAAATCATGACCCACTATAATATCTGCCCGTCGATGGTGGCTCCAAACAGCTGGCGGAGCATCGTCGGATTTATCTCGATGTGCCACCAGATTCAAATCGTCGCTACTCTCCCCCTTTTTCGCACCTGCTACCACTTGATTCCTGGGAGGAAATCAGAGTGGCCCTACATCGGACCCGGAGATCTTTCAACGTCATTAGCGGATAAGCCATCTTCCATCAAGGGGTGGAAGAGTCGGTTCGTTATCGCGGAGGGGAACATCGGTTCCGCTTCCCTCGGAGATGGGGGGATTTTGTGAGGGATGCGGAGACGCATCCGGTTTTGTCGGCGCAGGAGGAGAGGGACTTGGACGTCCTTCGTAATGGACAGGTGTTTTCGGCCAACGACTTGCTATCGGAGGGGGCCCTCTTCGCAGCGGGCTCAGCCCCTGGACCCGCAAGGTGAATCTCCTCTTTTATTTTTCGCTGTGTTTTTCTCGATGAATGTGCTTGGATCTGATATGTATGTTTTGTTCTTCAGCCCAAGGTCGGCTTTGTCGAGCCTCTCCAAGAGGAAGAGAGGAAAGCGCCCGGGAGAGTAGCGGCGCGGATAGTGGCGGCCCGAGAAAAGGGCTCACATCTCCGCAAGGAAGCCCGCCGGCGCCGGTGCAGTCACGGCAGAAGCGCCGGGGGCGAAGGAGGATCCGGGGAGAGCGGTTGTGGCCCCGACCCTCTCGTGTTAGAGATATCGGATAGCTCGGATGAGGCTCCGTTGGCCGTCCGACCGCGTCCCCCCTGAAAGAGGAACCAGCGGTGGATTTGGGGGAGGCGGTTGTTGCGAGGAGCCTACTGTCCCCGCGGGATCCACCGGCTCCAGCAGGAGAGGGAGAGGGGCAGCTGCAGCCGAGGAGGTTCAGGGGAGCCCTCTCTTGGTCTCTCTGCAGGGGAGTCCGGTAGTAGTGAGGCAGGTCAGACCGAGGCTTCGGGGGAGCCTGCGGAGGAGATGCAAGTGGTAGGACAGGCCGAGACCCCGGGGGCCCAGTGGTGGAGACACAGATGGTGGTAACCGGGAAAGGTGCGTCGAAGGAGGGGACGCAGCAAGGCGGGAGCCCCGCATTGGGAGCTCCTTCGAAAAAGGTTTTGGGGAGGCTGGCGCTTGGGCTAGCCGAATTATCCGAAGAAGTCCAAGCCAGGGCCTTGATAGAGGAGGCTGGGAAATTGAAGGCCTCTCAGGCGGAGGTCGCCCAGGTCGGTCCCTCAGGCGGGGACGGTCACCCAGCAGTTCGAGCGCTGGTGTTGAGGAGGCATTTTCCGCCTTGATGAGGTCGGCCTTGTATCCGGTGCGGATCCTTCGGCGGACAAGTTGCGACTTGGAGCTGGTCGATGCTGCGTTCGGTCAGCAAGGCATGGCCGAGAGTATCCATCTCCTTCCCGACATCGATAATACGACCCTGATGAGGATGACTCGGGCCTATGCCTCGCGGGTAAGTTATTTTTTTGTGCGTAGATGTTCTCCGAGGGACCCCATCGTGGGTTTTTATTCATTTTTGTCTCGTAGAGCGTTTTGCTTTCCGGGCGATGTGCTGGCGTCTGAGTTTGGCGACAGGGGCCAGCATTCAGGCCAGGAAGGATAATGCCGAGCTTCAATCACGACTGAAAGTGTCTGAGAAGTTCGAAGAGCTTATGGACATGACTGATAGGAGCTTGAAGGGAATAAGGGCGGCACACCAGGTCGCCTGGCCGAGGTGTCCAAGCAGAAGCGTAGGGTGGAGGAGTTGCAGGAACTCCTGGCGAAGAATGACAACGCATGCTTGGAGCTGGCCAGAATCGAGTCGAAACATTCCGCGGAGGTGAAGGCGATGCGGAGAGAACATAGCGAGAGTATGGGTCGGCTGGGGAAGGAAGCTGCCGACGAGAGGAAGCGTTTGACTAGGATGCTCGCGAGGTGGAGGAGCGACTGAAGCGCCGCGACAGCGAAATTGCCCATTTGAGGGAGGGCGCTAAATGGCAACAAGGGGTGATAGCTCGAGTGAACAACGAGCTGTCCCAAGCCCAGGAGGAAATCGGAAGCCAAGCAGTTGAGGATCAACAATCTGCAGAGAGAGTCGAGCTGGTCGGGGCTGATAGGACAAGAGCCAGGAGTGAGGCTGAGGAGTTGGCCAAGAGGTTGGCCAGACGAGAGGAGGAGGTACGATCTCATTCCCCCCCCCCCCCCCCTTTTTAGCTTTTTCCACTGGCTTCTTGTGATGCGACTTACTTTGGCTTTTTCAGATGGCGGAGTTGGAGTTGGAGGTTCGGGCTCTTCAAGGCGAGCTTGTGTCCAGCCGCAACAAGAGCTCAGAATTCGAGACGCGGGCCGGCGAGTTCGAGGAGCAAAATTCATTCTGCGGGCCCAAGTCGCAGAGGCTGAGAAACAGGCTGCTGAGGCCAACATGCAGCTCGCCATACTCAAGGGGAGGCAGGATGCTATCAGCGTTGGCGCCTTCCAACATGGGAGCAGGAATGCAAAGAGAAGATATCCAGCGAGCATCCGGAATGGGATATCTCTTTCCTGGATGCTGAAACTCCGATGAGGGTGAGTCCGAGGGGAAGAAGAGGACGAATATGTCGACGTCTCAGACAATCCTGGTGCGTCCCGGGTTCCAGCGAAGCCGCAATTTCTGGGGACGGTCGCAAACTGCCGCTGAGGGGGCAAAATTAGAGAAGGGCGAGTCTAGTCACACTTTGGTAGATGTAACCGAGGGCTCGGCCAAAGCGTGTGGTTCCTGACCCTTAGGAGCCACTTTGTATTCTCTTTTCAAGTCTGTTGTTTCTTAATAAGAGAATTTCTATTTCTGCTTAAGTGTTTTCCTTGTGTGATTGTTGTCGTTAGTCTCGATGTGGGCGACTTATGGCTCGCTGATACCCTTAGGTCATCCTTATTCCGAGATTGAAGGAATGCATTGGCTTGGCCCAAAGCAGGGGAACAGCCTTGACCAGCGAACCGATGGTGCAAGACCCGAGACATGAAGCCGGTCGGCGATCGAGGACAGGATAGGTCGGCGGGGGCCGATAAGCGAAATAGGTCGGCCGGGGCCGAATAGGTCGGCGGGGGCCGAGCGAAATAGGTCGGCTGGGGCCGACAAGCAGATAGGTCGGCTGGGGCCGACAGGCAAAGTAGGTCGGCTGGGGCCGACAGGCAAAGTAGGTCGGCTGACAGAATAGGTCGGCGGCTAGGTGCCGTAGGTCGGCTGGGGCCGACGGACAAAGTAGGTCGGCTGGGGCCGACGGGCAAAGTAGGCCTTCGCGCTTTCTGCCATTCTGCCAATGCCCTGCTGTCCGCAGGTGATTCGGTTTTTATTTCACAGAATTGATGATACGGCGTAGTGGGGGAACATAAAGCTAGCAGAGCTTTCCGGAAGGTGCTCTTTTCCCATGCAGGTCACTTTGTCGTGCGTGCACGCAACCGTCTACCATTGGAGGACATCACTTTCGAAGGACGATATTCTGAACCGCCAGTTTTCGAAGCGTCAGTGGACGATTCCTGCATTTAATGACCGTGATTCGGGATCAGGAAGGGATCTCCGCGCATCTCAATTCAAGGCGGTGGGCTTGGCGCGCAGTGGGGCGTGCGCCTATCCTGAGGGGCCACGTGGAGGCGTGGGCCAGTGTTTGAAACTCGGGACTTTCAGCTTTGATAGCTTATTCCCGGTTTTTCTGCCTATAAAAAGGGGAGAAAGGGGTCATGTTTGGCTATCCCCAAAGTGTCTTTTCCATCAGAGCTTCCATTATGCTCACTTCTCTGTTGCTACGAGTGGGAGGACCGATTTTTCCTCTCATAGGCTCCTTGCCGCCGGATAGCTGGGGCGACCGGGGAGCTGCCGAAGAATGGCTCACCCTTAGGGGATGAGCCCCGGTGATCACATGAAGAGCGCACATAGGGGGCGCAGAGATCACACGGGAGCGCACATAACCCTTCCCGTGTGACCTTTGTGGCCGGTTACGGGGACGCTTGGTAGGAAGTGTATCGACACCCCCGTAGCACGCACAGACTCTCCCTCCCGCTGGCCTGGATTCCCATCCCTTCTCTGAGGGGAATCTTGCCACGGGGGAGGGGGAGCAACCGGGTCTGATGGTCCCCGGGCTTCTCGGTCGGGCAGCGGCCTGCGATCCGAGCCACCGCTGGCCTCCTGGGTCGAGGGGTCCTCGGTTGGGTGGTCTGGGATGGCCATCAGATATCTCGGGGTCACCGAGATATCGTCCAGTCGCAACTATTGGTCCATGGACCGGCTACTATCACCAGGTGGATGCCTATCTGTTCGTGGTCGGATGGAGCATCACAGATTGGTAGGTCTGCTTTGGAGCAGTTGCCCGAGTTTTGTATTTGCCTTTATTTTATGCATTTCAATGTTCTTGTAACGCCTGTGAGGCATTTGTAACTGATCTTGATCGGCAATAAAGAGAGTTATGTTCTATTTCTTGATCTCTATCTTTCCTTGTGCCGAACTTGTAGTTATTGTTGTTTGTGGGGTACAAAGGCATCCCGCTCGTCCCTAGACGAGGATCTCACGCCGTCCGAACTAATCGAGGTTCGTGTGTGGCGGTTCAGAGATCATTCGGCGAAACATGCTCCTTGCTCTGGTCAGTAGCCTGGTATTTTTGTGCTTCGCTTTTGCCGGAGCCCGATTTATCGTGGGTCGGTTTGGCCAAAGTTCAGGGAATCTGTACCCCTTCCCATCATGGTTCAGGGAACCGGTCGCTCGGGCCAGCCGAGTTTCGGAGATATTGACTTGGCCCTGCCAAGGTTCGAAGATAATTGACTTGGCCCTGCCAAGGTTCGGAGATTCAGTCACTCGGCCCAGCCGAGGTTCATTTGAGATAATTGACTTGGCCCTGCCAAGGTTCGGAGATTCAGGGCCCAAGGTTTGGAGCGACTCAGTCATCGTGGGCCACGGCGTTAGGTCCACGTGGCGCTTGATAAGGGGCGTCAGAGCGGAACGGGCGGTATATTTTCACGCTTTTATTGGTGGCGCCACTCTTCCCGAGGGGACAGGTTATTGGCCGAATGCCGAACTTCTGTGTTTCCGAAAAAGAGGCCAGCATTAAGAGGCTCGGGGAAGCGCCGAATGCATTTATTGCGGGGGCCGACAGATCGGAAAATGTTTGCTTGGGGAACTCCCGAACAACCTGCTCGCGCTTACCGATCTTGCTCGGGATGGGGCGCGATACTTCGGATTTCACAAACGTTGAAACGGCGACGCATGGTAAGTTCTCATAGGTCGGTGGTTACGGCGCGACCGATAGAGATACCTGCTTGACGAGTATAAATACAACCGAGGGGCATCGGTTTCGGCCATCCCTTGGTTCAAGTTCGAAAAGATGGCCTTCTCAGGGGATCATCAGTCGGGTCGCGTTCCTCGCTTGACAGCCTGCCACGTTCGGAGGGGAGGCGCACCTCCATTACTGTTGACGGAGAGAGCCTAGCATCGGCTCTTTTTGAGTAATCAGTAGCTCGCGAGGACCGCCGAAGAGTACCTGGATGTGTCGGTCAGGGAGGCGGAGGCCCTCACGCCGGGTGATGGACCGGCAGAGGGAGGAGATTGCGTCCCTTCGTCAGCAAGTGGCTGACTTGACGGAGCGCCTGGAGGAGCTGCTAGCCTCCGGGAGTGACTCCGGATTTTGATTTAGGGCCTCTCTTCTTGTTTTTGTTTTACTGCCTCTTTGTAATCCTTTCTAAAAGTGAAAGATGGATCTTGTTTTTGAAGTCCTTCTCTTCAAGAGTTTATCGCCTTGACCCGTGTGATGGATTAGGGTGTTGGCGTGGCCCCATCGTTTTTGTGCGTTGACGTAGGCGCTTTGAACGACGGGTTATAGGGGCGTCACCCAAAAATTTTCAGTAGCAGAGAGGGGGATCTCCTAGCTCTGCTTGGGGCCTCTGGCCGATCACGCGGGGCTTAATGGCCCTTTAGGGGGGTTCTGCCAATGGTGGCTTTCCCTCGTGCGCCGATGATTTTTTGTTTATCGCTCATTTTCAAACCGGACGAAGTCCCTTGGGGACTATTGAAACTTGCCTGGCTTTAATTGGGGCCTGTATACTTTGGCTTTTTCGCTGGGGTTTTAGCCCGAATGACTTTTACCTTGTCTTGCCATAGCCAGGGGGATTCGGAGTTGGCCCTGCCAAGGTTCCCTGCCGAGGTTCGGAGAATATTTTACTTGGCCCTGCCCTGCCCAGGTTCGGAGAATATTTTACTTGGCCCTGCCAAGGTTCGAGATTTGTTGCTCGGCCCTGCCGAGGTTCGGAGAATATTTTACTTGGCCCTGCCAAGGTTCGGAGATTTTGTTGCTCGGCCCAGCCGAGGTTCGGAGAATATTTTACTTGGCCCTGCCAAGGTTCGGAGAATTTGTGCTGCCGGAGAATATTTTACTTGGCCCTGCCAAGGTTCGGAGAATTTGTTGCTCGGCCCAGCCGAGGTTCGGAGAATATTTTACTTGGCCCTGCCAAGGTTCGGAGATTTTGTTGCTCGGCCCAGCCGAGGTTCGGAGAATATTTTACTTGGCCCTGCCAAGGTTCGGAGACTTCCTGTTCAAAGCCAGAGACTTGGCCCTGCCTCGGTTCGGTCCGAGGATTGGTAAGCAGTATCTGTTTCTTTTTGCGATTTATGGCAATGTAGTGCATAATGATTTGCATTGAGGAAAAGATAAGCAGGAAGTGTGGTGAGGCATGCGAAAATGAATTCAGAGAGGACATACCCTATTGATAATATTTTCGAAGTTGTCCGAATTCCAAGTCCGGGGAATGGATTTCCCATCCAGATCCTGCAGCTTGTAGGTTCCTGGTCCAATAATCTCGCTACTGGTACGGGCCCTCCCAGTTTGGCGCCAGCTTTCCTTGTTCCAGCGGTTTGGAAACAGAGGCCTTTCGGAGGACAAGGTCGCCGGGCAGGAAGGCCTTCCCTTTGACTCTGGAAGCGTGGTAGCGGGCCACCCTTTGCTGATAGGCAGCCGTTCTGATCCGGGCCTTCTCTCTGATTTCTTCTATCAGGTCGAGGTTGGTGCGGAGTTGTTCGTTGCTAGCTTCCTCTGAGTAGCTTTCCACCCGCAATGATGGGAGGCCGACTTCCACAGGGATAACGGCCTCTGTACCGAAAGCCATTCGAAAGGGGTTTCGCCTGTCGGGATTCTCGGGGTGTGCGGTAGGCCCATAAGATATGGTGTAGCTTCATCCGCCCACCTGCCTTGGGCTCTGGAGAGACGAGCTTTGATTCCCTGGAGGAGGGTCTGTTGGTCACTTCGGCCGCTCCGTTGGCTTGTGGGTGCCCGACCGAAGTAAGGTGGTGACGGATTCCGTGCTCTTCACAGAACTGGCGAAATTTGGAGTTATCAAACTGCTTGCCGTTATCGGTGATTATAGTGTGGGGAGACCGAATCGGCAGATGATGGACCTCCACACAAAATCTCTGGCCCGTGCCTCGGTAATTTGTGCAACCGCTTCCGCCTCGACCCATTTGGTGAAGTAGTCAATGGCGACAAATAGGAATTTCCGCTGCCCTGTCGCAAGCGGGAATGGGACCGAGGATGTCCATCCCCCACTTGGCAAAGGGCCAAGCAGAGGATATAGAAACTAACTCGGCGGAAGGGAGCCTTTGGATGCTTGAATGTCTCTGGCAGGGGTCGCAGGCTCGGACTAGATCGTCCGCGTCTTTTTGCATGGTCGGCCAGTAATAGCCTTGTCGCAGCACCTTGTGGCATAGAGACCGGCCTCCCAGATGGTTGCCGCAAATCCCTTCATGCACCTCGCGTAGAGCATAGTCTGCCTCGGATGGGCGAAGGCATCTAAGCAGCGGCATGGAAAAAGACCGCTTGTAAAGTTGGTTGTCAACCAGTACGTAGTGGACGGCCTGCAACTTCAGCTTTCTGGCCTCTCTTCGGTCGGACGGGAGCGACCCTTCTTTGAGATATTTGAGGATCGGGTCGAACCAGGATGGTTCGGCCTCGACTTGCATCACTCGGTCGGCTTCCGTGATGCTCGGCTTTTCCAGGGTCTCCAAGTGGAACTTTTGCTCGGCATCCATTGTTTCCGCGGTCGCCAATCGGGAGAGTAGGTCGGCGCGGGCATTCTCGGATCTGGGAATCTGAATAATCTCAAATTGACAAAATGTGGGAGCAGTTCCGTACCTCCTGAAGATATCGAACCATGTTTGGCTCCCAGGCTTCAAATTCTCCCCGAACATGGCCGGCTACCAGCTGAGAGTCGGTGAAGGCGTTGAGCTTTTCCACCTTCAGATTGGGCGATCCGGAGACCGGCTAACAGAGCTTCGTACTCGGCTTCGTTGTTAGAGGCCGGAAGGAGAATCGGACGCCATATTCAAAGGTTATCCCCTCGGGACTGGTAAGAACTAGGCCCGCACCGGAGCGATGGGCATTAGATGACCCGTCGACATGGAGGAGCCACCGGGCTCCAGCTTTTGGTTCCTTGGGGGAGTCTGGAGTAGAACCGTCCTCCGGGACGGTACATTCGAGAAGGAAGTCGGCCAGCACCTGAGCTTTGATGGCTGGGCAAGGCTGGAAGTGTATGTCATGCTCACTTAGCTCGACAGCCCATTTGGTCATTCTTCCCGATGTCTCGGGACGGTGGACTACTGCCTTGATGGGTTGGTCTGTCAGGACCATCACGGAATGTGCTTGAAAGTATGGCCGCAGCTTTCGAACTGAGATGATTAAGGCCATCACCATCTTCTCAATTCTGTACCTCGTCTCCGCATCGCGGAGCAGTTTGCTGACATAGTAGATCGGCTTTTGGACCTTGCCTTCTTCCTTAATCAGCACCGAGCAGCAACCTAAACAGCTAGGTACAAGAATAGGGTCTCTCCTGGGGTCGGACTGCTGAGGAGCGGGGGCGAACCGAGGTACTTCTTGAGATCTTGAAATGACCTCTGGCATTCGGGAGTCCACTGAAAGTTTTTAGCCGATCGAGGGTTTTGAAGAAGGGGAGGCATCTCTCGGCCGACCGCGCCACGAAGCGGTTTAGGGCCGCTATTCTCCCGGTTAGGCGCTGGACCTCTTTGACAGATGCCGGGGGCGCCATTTGTTGGAGAGCTTGAATCTTCTGGGGGTTGGCTTCGATACCTCGCTGGGAGACCATGAAGCCGAGGAACTTCCCCGAGTTGACGCCGAAGGCGCATTTGGTCGGGTTGAGCTTCATCCCATATTTGCGCAACGTGGTGAAGCTCTCCGCGAGGTCCTCAATGTCGTGAAGCCTCCCTGCTTTTAACCAGCATGTCGTCCACGTACACCTCCATATTCCGGCCGATCTGCTCCTTGAACACTTTGTTGACCAGCCTCTGGTAGGTGGCACCTGCATTTTTAAGACCAAAAGGCATAACGCGGTAACAGTAAGTACCTCGGTCGGTTATGAAGGCGGTCTTTTCTTCATCTTCAGGGGCCATTCGGATCTGATTGTAGCCAGAATAGGCGTCCATGAACGACAGCATCTGGTGGCCTGAGGTGGCGTCCACGAGCTGGTCGATCCGAGGGAGGGGGAAACTGTCCTTCGGGCAGGCCTTGTTGAGGTCGGTAAAGTCGATGCAGATTCTCCATTTGCCGTTCGACTTTTTCACCATGACGACATTTGACAGCCAGCTCAGGTAATTTACCCCTCGGACAAAATTGGCCTTGATGAGTTTGTCTACCTCTTCCTCGATGGCCTTTTGTCGCTCTGGGGCAAGCTTCTCTTCTTCTGCTTAACCGGCCGGTGCATCTCGTCCACGTTGAGATGATGGACGAGACCTCAGGGCTGATCCCTGGCATATCGGAGGTGGACCAGGCAAAGATGTCAGCATTACTTCGGAGGAAACCGATCAATCTGTGTCGAGGCTCTTCTTTGAGCAGCGACCCGATTTTGATGGTTCGGTCGGGTCGGGCTTCGTCCAGCAGTACCTCCTCTAATTCCTCCGCCGGTTCTCCCCTTTGTTCGGCGAAGTCCTCGCGAGCATCTAGCCCATCAACCTCTGGCATTCCAGATTGTAGGCTTGTAACAAAGCACTGCCGAGCCATGGCCTGACTCCCTCGAACAACTCCAACTCCTCGCTCGGTGGGAAACTTCATGGATAGGTGCGGGATGGAGACAACTGCCTTGAGGGACATCAGACCGGGCCTACCGAATATTGCATTGTGGGGGATCTGAGGTCGGTCACTAGGAAGTCTGTCTGAACAATGGTCACAAGGGGCCAGGTTCCCGCGTGGACCGTCAGGGTGACGACCCCTTCCGGGACAACGACGTCGCTTATGAATCCCATCAAGGTGGAATCCATGGCTCGAAGATTTTCTATGAGCAATTTCATCCTGGCAAACACACCGAGGTACAAAACATTTATCGAACTTCCACTATCAACTAGGATTCGGCTTACATCATAGTTTTTCAAATTAAGGGATACAACTAGTGTCATCATGGGGAGCTGTATCCCAAGAAAATCATCATCGGAGAAGGAGAGTTCACCCGTCATGCCCTCTTTGGCACTGATCCATCACAGTCACCTCTAGGGCTCGATCCGCCGGCCTCCTCAATCATGTTAATACGACCGATCACGGGCGGATTTGGTGGAGGAGGAGGTTGTTGAAGCTCGGGCGGCGGTCACCTCCTTGTTGTTGTGGCTCGGGCGCCCTCCTAAATTGATCCAGTCGTCCCCGCCGAATCAGCCTCTCAATCTCATTCTTCAGCTGCCAGCATTCTTCAGTGTCATGACCGTGCTCCCTGTGGTAGCGGCAATACTTTGCGGGATCTCTTCGGGTCGGGTTCCCTCGGAGAGGCACTGGCCGGAGGAGCTGGCGCTCTATTTCCATAAGGATTTGCGCTCGGGGCACAGTCAGTGGAGTATAGCGATCAAATCGCCTAGGAGGACTCCGGGAGCGATTCCTTGGCGGTGGCGGAGGGACTCTCTGGCGGCGAGGTGGACTTGGCCGCCGGGCGGGACAATGCCTGTCGGGGACTTTGGGCTCCTGCTTCTTTGCCTGCTCAGCGCGGGCAATTCTCCGCGATTACTCGACCCTAGCATACTTGTCCGCAAGGGCCATCATATCAGAGAGACATGGGGGGTAGCTGACCTCCATAGCCAGGTAGAAGTCGCTCTCCCTCGAAACTCCCCCCGCCAAAGCAGACATGGCCACCTCATGATTAAGGTGGTCCACTTCCAACATGGCCTTATTGAAACGGCCAAGGTAATTCCTCAAGGACTCCCCCTCTCTCTGCTTGACTTCGGAGAGGGAGTCAGATCTTCGTCGGTGGCGGCGGCTGCTGACGAACTGGCCAATGAAAAGATGGTTCAGCTCGTCGAATGAATCAATGGAACCTGGCTTCAAAGCATTAAACCAGGTTCGGGCGGATCCTCTGAGGGTGGAGGGGAAGGCGCGACAGAGGACGGCATCAGATGCTCCGTGGAACATCATAATCGACCGGAAACTGCTGAGATGGTCATCCGGGTCGGTGGAGCCGTGGTAGGGTTCGACGGCTGGCAACTTGACATGGGAGGGAATCGCTTCCTCCATGATCCTCTTAGAGAAAGGGATGCCCTGTTCCGCCTTGGGCTGGGGCGGATGGGCCCGCTTGGCGGCGTCCAGCTCCTGACGCATCTCCTGGATCTGTCGATGGATCTCTTTTTCGCCAGTCAGAGGAGGAGCTGGGCGTGAGAATCGCAAGGACGGTGTTGAGTCATGGTGAGATGTCACCGGGGAGAGGGATCGGGCTCGCCGAGATCTGGGAGGATCTCTATCATCACCACCTCGCGGGACTGGTTTGTCCCCTCTGGGCCGGTGCGGGGGATCCGCGGATTCGTGCGAATCAGAGAAGGAGGTCGCCGGTGAAGAAGAAATCGCCGCCCCCTTCTGAAGGTGCGAAGCAGGAGGAGGTGCAAGGCGCTCTTGAACCAGGTGGGTAAGGGCCTGGACTTGCTGGACTAGTGTAGCGAACTGGTCCTGGGTCACCGGGATAGCGGGCGGTGACGGGGTTTCGACCGATGGAGGTTGCGGCGCTGTACCGCCAGTCGGATCAGGTCTCTGGGAAGCGACCTGATCTTGGGCTTCAGAGGTTGCTCTCCTCCGGTTGGCCATTGAAGAGGTTCCTCTCCGGATTTAGATCCTTGTCTCCTTTCTTTAAGTTTTGATGGGACTTGAGACCCTTCCTCTAGCGCCAATCTGTTGCCGCCGGGATCCGTCCTCCGACTCAGGCGCGGTCGATCTCCAGGAAGAGGGGGGCGGACCTGCACAAGAAGTCCACACGCGGGAGGTGCTGGGGGTGGCCCTCCGCGGAAGACCCTCCGACGCTCAAGTCAGTGGAGAAGAAATCGGCGATCAACCAAACAATGGGGAGGTGGATCTCTCCGGGAAGCCTCTCCAGGGGCGGCCAATCGGAAGCTCCAGAGGGCAGGAGCACCGACGAGCTGCCGGAGAGAGCAGTGGGAGTGCGCGTGTAAAAAGGTGCGTGTGCGCCAGGAGATGCGTACCTGAGGGAATCTGGGAGTGTCCAATTTATAGACTGTCACCTAGACCTTGAGCGTCTTCTGGAAGGTTCAGAGGTTTTTAGGATACGGAGGTGGATAGAATCAGGCCGCTATGGGGCCATGGAATCCGTATCCTGTTTGTTAGGGGATCGACGGCTGGGAGAGCACCTTGATATTTCGAGATCCGGTTAGGGGATCGACGGCTGGGAGAGCACCTTGATATTTCGAGATCTGGTCGAGTAGACCTGGGGCGGTTACGATAGGTTTCAGGCCATGCCTCGACATGATTCCTTGTCTAGGGTGCTGTTTGGGTAAGCCTGGGCTCTCCCACGTCAGGTTCCACGGAGGTAGGTATTAGGGTGTGGATCGTTTGGTGAAGCCGGGCCGTGGAGACTCGGAGGGAAGCGAGCCACGGAAGAGCCGAGCTATGGAAGCCCGGGAGGAGCCGAGCTATGGAAGCCCGGAAGGGGCCGAGCTACGGAGGCTCGGGAAGGCCGAGCTAGGGAAGCCCGGGAAGGCCGAGCTAGGGAAGCCCGGAGAGGCCGAGCTATGGAAGCCCGGAAGGGCCGAGCTATGGAAGCCCGGAAGGGGTCGAGCTACGGAGGCTCGAAAGGACCGAGCTACGGAGGCTCGAAAGGACCGAGCTATGGAAGCCCGGAGGGGGCCGAGCTACGGAAGCCCGGAAGGGGTCGAGCTACGGAAGCCCGGAAGGAACCGAGCTATGAAATAGGTCGGTCTTAGCCGCCTCGCACAAATATTGATGCAATGATGATTTTACCCCCCAACATTTATAATTATTAAAATTAATATGGGTCAACACAGGATGTTTCCTGATCAGGGTAAAGCATAGCCCATTAATACCAAATACCATCAAATAAATATAACTATGCAGGGTAGCACGGCGCCACATATTAGTAAATATAAATATTCCGCCCCGCCCCGTCTTTCTGTTTCTCTCTCTCGCTCACGAACACGAGCACACAAAGCTTCTCTCTCGCGCACGCACGGTGGTTCTTGATACCTCTTCATTCCGAAGCCCCACTCTGTACTCGTTCTTGGGCGTTGCTTGGATTTTCGTAGTTCCCAAACGATGGGGCTTTCTCCGAAGTCCCCGACGAGCATCCAAAATCTACCAGCGGCTCATTGGAGCTGCAGCCCTTCAATAATCTGGACGACAGCAGCAGCAGCAGCCTCCAAGTCCAAGATGAGATCTCTGCTCTCGAGCAGCAGGAGCTGTTGCAGCGGCAGCTCTACGATTGCGAGCAGGAACAGATTCGCCTCCAAACTGAAATCCATGACCGCCAGAAGATGTTGGAAGGGTTTGACATGCGCTTGAAACGATTCGACGTTTGTGCTCCTTTTTCCCTAATTCTTGCTGTTTTTTTCTTTGGCTAAATAAAAAAAAAATATCACAGGAAGACACGAGGATGGAAGCGAGGCGGCTGATGGCGTGCCTCGAGGAGATGGAGAAGGAGGAAAGGGATGGTGACACAATAGAGTGTGCAGCAGAGACTCTGTCGGGAAACGTTTTGCGTTCTTGGAAAGCAACAAGAAATCAAGAAACAGAGGTACGACGTGAATCTTCTCGCTTGGATTCTCGGTTGATTGAAACTATAAGGAGTTTTATAGCAAGAAAATGTTGAAAATGCTTTCGTTGGTTAGCAGAAACAAGGACAAGAAGACGGAGTAATGGTAATCTTTGCTTTGTTAACATGTCATACCATTCTTTTCGGCATGAGAGCGACATTATAGAATTCTTTTTGTCTTGTTATACCATCTGGTGTCCCTATTCTCTAATCTTGAATGTTCGAGCAAGCATTTGATTGAATGGTTTGTCATTTGAATAGGCAATAGGTGTTTCACCAATCCTTTTTATTGTGAGTGTTGAGGGGTAAAATCGTTATTACATTAATATCCGTGCGAGGCAGTTAAG
This sequence comes from Calamus simplicifolius, assembly GCA_900491605.1. NCBI lineage: Eukaryota > Viridiplantae > Streptophyta > Magnoliopsida > Arecales > Arecaceae > Calamus > Calamus simplicifolius. The sequence continues at coordinate 176,837 of UESW01005041.1, read as the reverse complement.
GCTAACCTCCTCCTTTCGTCTCCTCCGGGCTTCCGTAGCTCGGCCCTTCCGGGCTTCCTTAGCTTGGCCCTTCCGGGCTTCCGTAGCTCGGCCCCTCCGGGCTTCCGTAGCTCGGCCCCTCCGAGCTTCCGTAGCTCGGTCCTTCCGGGCTTCCGTAGCTCGGCTTCTTCGAGCGATCCACAACCTAACATCTACCTCCGCGGAACCTGACGCGGGAGAGCCCGGTTCTACCAGAACGGCATCCTAGAAAGGAATCATGTCGGGACGTGGCCTAAAGCCTATCATAACCGCCCCAGGCCTACTCAACCAGATCTCGAGACATCAAGGAGCTCTCCCAGCCGTCGATACCTGAACAAACGGGATATGGATTCTAACGGTCCCACAACGGCCTGATTCTGCCCGCCTCCATATCGTAACAACCTCCGAACCTTCCAGAAGATGCTCAAGACCCAGGTGACAGTCTATAAATACCATACTCACAGATTCCCTCAGGTACGCACTCTCTCTCTCCTTGGGCACAGGCACGCACCTCTTACACGCGCACCTCACTCCTCTCTCCAGCAGCTCGTCGGCGCTCCTGCCCTCTGGAGCTTCCGATTGGCCGCCCCCGGAGAGGTCTCCCGGAGAGATCCACCTCCCCACTGTCTGGTTGATCGCCGATTTCTTCTCCACTGACTTGAGCGTCGGAGGGTCTTCCGCGGAGGACCACCCCCAGCGTCCCTCCGCGTGTGGACTTCTTTTGCAGGTCCGCCCCCCTCTTCCTGGAGATCGACCGCGCCCGAGTCGGAGGACGGATTTCAGCGGCAACAGATTGGCGCTAGAGGAAGGGCCTCAAGTCCCATTAAAACTTGAAGAAAGGAGACAAGGATCTAAATCCGGAGAAGAACCTCTCCAATGGCCAACCGGAGGAGAGCAACCTCTGAAGCCCAAGATCAGGTCGCTTCCCAGAGGCCTGATCCGACTGGCGCTACAGCGCCGCAACCCCCACCGGTCGAAACCCCGTCGCCGCCTGCCATCCCGGTGACCCAAGACCAGTTCGCTACACTGGTCCAACAGGTCCAGGCCCTTACCCACCTGGTACAAGAGCGCCTTGTAGCTCCTCCTGCTTCGCATCCTCAGAAGGAGGCGGCGATTTCTTCTTCGCCGGCGACCTCCTCCTCTAATCCGCATGGATCAGCGGATCCCCCACATCGCCCCAGGGGGGACAAACCAGTCCCGCGAGCCGGTTATGATAGAGATCCTCCCAGATCTCGGCGAGCCCGCTCCCTCCCCGGCGACATCCCACCATGATTCCACGCCATCCTTGCGATTCTCCCGCCCAGCTCCTCCTCTAACCGGCGAAGAGGAGATCCGCCGTCAGATCCAGGAGATGCGTCAGGAGCTGGACGCCGCCAAGCAGACCCATCTGCCCCAGCCCAAGGCGGAGCAGGGCATCCCTTTCTCTAAGGGAATCATGGAGGAAGTGATTCCCTCCCACGTCAAACTGCCAGCCGTCGAACCCTATCACGGCTCCACTGATCCGGACGACCATCTCAGTAGCTTCCGGTCAATAATGATGTTCCACGGAGCATCTGATGCGGTCCTCTGCCGAGCCTTCCCATCCACCCTCAGAGGATCCGCCCGAACCTGGTTCAACGCCTTGAAACCGGGTTCCATTGATTCATTCGACGAGCTGAGCCGCCTTTTTATTGGCCAGTTCGTCAGCAGCCGCCATCGACGAAGATCCGACTCCCTCTCCGAAGTTAAGCAGAGAGAGGGGGAGTCCTTGAGAAATTACCTTGGCCGTTTCAACAAGGCCATGTTAGAGGTGGACCACCTTAATCATGAGGTGGCTATGTCCGCCCTGGCGGGGGGAGTTTCGAAGGAGAGCGACTTCTATCTGGCAATGGAGGTCAGCTACCCCCCATGTCTCTCTGATATGATGGCCCTTGCGGACAAGTACGCTAGGGTCGAGGAGTCGCGGAGAGTGGCCCGCGCTGAGCAAGCAAAGAAGAAGCAAGAGCCCAAAGTCCCCGACAGACACCGTCCCGTCCGTCGACCAAGTCCGCCTCGCCGCCAAAGAGTCCCTCCCTGCCGCCAAGGAATCGCTCCCGGAGTCCTCCCAGGCGATTCGATCGCTATACTCCGCTGACTGTGCCCCGGGCGCAAATCCTCATGGAGATAGAGCGCCAACTTCCCCGGCCGGTACCTCTCCGAGGGAACCCGACCCGAAGAGATCCCGCCAAGTACTGCCGCTACCATAGGGAGCACGGTCATGACACTGAAGAATGCTGGCAGCTGAAGAATGAAATAGAGAGGTTGATTCGGCGGGGACGACTAGATCAGTTCAGGAGGGCACCCGAGCCGCAACAACAAGGAGGTGACCGCCAGCCCGAGCTCCCACAACTTCCTCCTCCACCCAATCCGCCCGTGGTCGGTCGTATTAATATGATTGAAGAGGCCGGCGGATCGAGCCCCAGAGGCGGCAGAGATGGATCAGTGCCAAAGAAGGCACGGATGGGCGAACTCTCCTTCTCCGACGATGATCTCCTGGGAGTACAACTCCCCCACGATGACGCACTAGTTGTATCCCTTAATTTGAACAATTATGATGTAAGCCGAATCCTTGTTGATAGTGGAAGCTCGGTAAACGTTTTGTACCTCGGTGTGTTTACCAGGATGAAACTGCTCATGGAAAATCTTCGAGCCGTGGATTCCGCCTTGATGGGATTCACCGGCGACGTCATTGTCCCGGAAGGAATCGTCACCCTGACGGTCCGCGCGGGAACCTGGCCCCTTGTGGCCATTGTTCAGACCGATTTCCTAGTGACCGACCTCAGATCCCCATATAACGCCATATTCGGCAGGCCTGGTTTAATGTCTCTCAAGGCAGTGGTCTCCATCCCGCATCTGTCTATGAAGTTCCCCACCGAGCAAGGAGTTGGCGTGGTTCGGGGAAGTCAAGCCATGGCTCGGCAATGTTTCGTTACGAGCCTTCAGTCTAGGATGCCCGAAGTTGACGGGTTAGACGCTCGCGAAGACTTCGCCGAACAAGGGGAGAACCGGTAGAGGAATTGGAGGAAGTACCATTGGACGAAGCTCAGCCCGATCGAACCACAAGGATCGGGTCGCTACTCAAAGGAGAGTCTCGGCACAGGTTGATCAGGTTCCTCCAAAGCAATGCCGACATCTTCGCCTGGACCGCCTCCGACATGCCGGGAATCAACCCCGAGGTCCTCGTCCACCATCTCAATGTGGACGAGAGGCACAGGCCTGTTAAGCAGAAGAAAAGAAGCTTCGCCCCAGAGCGGCAAAAAGCCATTGAAGAAGAGGTCGACAAACTCATAAAGGCCAACTTCGTCCGAGAGGTAAATTACCCGAACTGGCTGTCAAATGTCGTCATGGTGAAAAAGTCGAACGGCAAATGGAGGATCTGCATCGACTTCACCGACCTCAACAAAGCCTGCCCAAAGGACAGCTTCCCCCTCCCTCGGATCGATCAGCTCGTGGACGCCACCTCAGGCCACCAAATGCTGTCATTCATGGACGCCTATTCCGGCTACAATCAGATCCGAATGGCCCCTGAAGATGAAGAAAAGACCGCCTTCATAACCGATCGAGGTACCTACTGTTACCGAGTTATGCCTTTTGGTCTTAAGAATGCAGGGGCGACCTACCAGCGGCTGGTCAACAAGGTGTTCAAGGAGCAAATCGGCCGGAACATGGAGGTGTATGTGGACGACATGCTGGTTAAAAGCAAGGAGGCGTCACAGCATGTCGAGGACCTCTCAGAGAGCTTTGCAACGTTGCGCAAATATGGGATGAAACTCAACCCGACCAAGTGCGCCTTCGGCGTCAACTCGGGGAAGTTCCTCGGCTTCATGGTCTCCCAGCGAGGTATCGAAGCTAACCCCCAGAAGATTCAAGCTCTCCAACAAATGGCGCCCCCAGCATCTGTTAAAGAGGTCCAGCGCCTAACCGGGAGGATAGCGGCCCTTAACCGCTTTGTGGCGCGGTCGGCCGAGAGATGCCTCCCCTTCTTCAAAACTCTCCGATCGGCCAAAAACTTCCAGTGGACTCCCGAGTGCCAGAAATCATTTCAAGAACTCAAGAAGTACCTCGGCTCGCCTCCGCTTCTCAGTAGTCCGACCCCAGGAGAGACCCTATTCTTGTACCTGGCTGTTTCGGAGAGCGCGGTTTGTTCGGTGCTAGTCAAAGAAGAAGGCAAAGTCCAGAAGCCGATCTACTATGTGAGCAGGCTGCTCCGTGATGCGGAGACGAGGTACAGCAGGATTGAAAAGATGGTGTTGGCCTTGATCACCTCGGTTCGAAAGCTGCGGCCGTACTTTCAAGCACATGCTGTAACGGTCCTGACTGACCAACCTATCAGGGCGGTGGTCCATCGTCCGGAAACATCGGGGAGAATGACCAAATGGGCCGTCGAGCTAAGCGAGCATGACATACATTTTCAGCCTCGCCCAGCCATCAAAGCCCAAGTACTGGCCGACTTCCTCCTCGAGTGTACCATCCCGGAGGACGGTTCTACCCCAGACTCTCTGGAAGAGCCAAAGTCTGGAGCCCGGTGGCTCCTCCACGTCGACGGGTCGTCCAATGCCCATCACTCCGGCGGGTCTAGTTCTCACTAGTCCTGAGGGGATGACCTTCGAGTATGGCGTCCGATTCTCCTTCCCGGCTTCCAACAACGAAGCCGAGTACGAAGCTCTGTTAGCTGGTCTCCGGATCGCCCGCAATCTGAAGGTGGAAAAGCTCAACGCCTTCACCGACTCTCAGCTGGTAGCCGGCCATGTTCGGGGAGAGTTCGAAGCTCAGGAACCAAATATGATTCGATATCTCCAGGAGGTGCGTAACTTGCTTCCCCATTTTTCCGAATTTGAAATTATTCGGATTCCCAGATCCGAGAACGCCCGTGCCGATCTACTCTCCCGACTGGCAACCACGGAGACAATGGATGCCGAGCAAAAATTCCACCTGGAGACTCTGGAAAAGCCGAGCATCGCGGAAGCCGACCGCGTGATGCAAGTTGAGGCCGAACCATCCTGGTTCGACCCTATCCTCAAATATCTCAAAGAAGGGTCGCTTCCGTCCGACCGAAGAGAGGCTAGGAAGCTGAAGCTGCAGGCCATCCACTACGTGTTGATTGACAACCAACTGTATAAGCGGTCATTTTCCATGCCGCTGCTTAGGTGCCTTCCCATCAGAAGCGGACTACGCTCTGCGCGAGGTACATGAGGGATTTGCGGCAACCATTTGGGGAGCCGGTCCCTCTGCCATAAAGTGCTGCGACAAGGCTATTACTGGCCGACCATGCAGAAAGACGCGGACGATCTGGTCCGCGCCTGCGACCCCTGCCAAAGACATTCAAACATCCAAAGACTCCCTTCCGCCGAGCTAGTTTCTATATCCTCCGCTTGGCCCTTTGCCAAATGGGGGATGGACATCCTCGGCCCATTCCCGCTTGCAACAGGGCAGCGAAATTCTTATTTGTCGCCATCGACTACTTCACCAAATGGGTCGAAGCGAAGCGGTCGCACAAATTACCGAGGCACGGGCCCGAGACTTTGTGTGGAGGTCCATCATCTGCCGATTCGGCCTCCCCCATACTATAATCACCGATAACGGCAAGCAGTTCGATAACTCCAAATTTCGCCAGTTCTGCGAGGAGCACAGGATCCGTCATCACCTCACTTCGGTCGGGCACCCACAAGCCAACGGGGCGGCCGAGGTGACCAACAGAACCCTCCTCCAGGGAATTAAAGCTCGTCTCTCCAGAGCCCAAGGCAGGTGGGCAGATGACTACACCATGTCTTATGGGCCTACCGCACAACCCCAAGAGCCCCAACAGGCGAGACCCCTTTCAGAATGGCTTTCGGTACAGAGGCCGTTATCCCTGTGGAAGTCGGCCTCCCATCATTGCGGGTGGAGAGCTACTCAGAGGAAACTAGCAACGAACAACTCCGCACCAACCTCGACCTGATAGAGGAAATCAGAGAGAAGGCCCGGATCAGAACGGCTGCCTATCAGCAAAGGGTGGCCCGCTATCATGCCTCCAGGGTCAAAGGAAAAGCTTTCCTGCCTGGCGACCTTGTCCTCCGAAAGGCTTCTGTTTCCAAACCGCTGGAGCAAGGGAAGCTGGCGCCAAACTGGGAGGGCCCGTACCAGGTAGCGGAGATTATTGGACCAGGAACCTACAAGCTGCAGGATCTGAACGGGAAGTTCATTCCCCGGACTTGGAACGCGGACAACCTTCGTAAATATTATCAATAGGGTATGTCCTCTCTGAATTCATCTTCGCATACCTCACCACACATTCCTGCTTATCTGTTTCCTCAAAACCTGTAGCGTGAATCATTATGCACTATATTGCTATAAATCGCAAGAAGAAACAGATACTGCTTACCAATCTCGGCACAACCGAGCTCTCTGTTTGAACAGGAATCTCCGAACCTTGGCAGGGCCAAGTAAAATATCGAACCTCGGCAGGGCCGAGCAACATCTTCGAACCTTGGCAGGGCCAAGCTTCGAACCTCGGCTATCTCCGAACCTTGGCAGGGCCAAGTAAAATATTCTCCGAACCTCGGCTGGGCCGAGCAACAAAATCTCCGAACCAAGGGCCAAGTAAAATATTCTCCGAACCTCGGCAGGGCCGAGCAACAAATCTCCGAACCTTGGCAGGGCCAAGTAAAATATTCTCCGAACCTCGGCAGGGCCGAGCAACAAATCTCCGAACCTTGGCAGGCCAAGTAAAATAAACCTCGGCTGGGCCGAGCGAACCTTGGCAGGGCCAAGTAAAATATTCTCCGAACCTCGGCTGGGCCGAGCAACAAATCTCCGAACCTTGGCAGGGCCAAGTAAAATATTCTCCGAACCTCGGCTGGGCCGAGCAACATCTCCGAACCGAGTAAAATATTCTCTGAACCTCGGCTGGGCCGAGCAACAAAATCTCCGAACCTTGGCAGGGCCGAGGAACCTCTAGGGCCGAGCAACAAATCTCCAACCTTGGCAGGGCCAAGTAAAATATTCTCCGAACCTCGGCTGGGCCGAGCAACAAAATCTCCGAACCTTGGCAGGGCCAAGTAAAATATTCTCCGAACCTCGATGGGCCGAGCAACAAATCCGAACCTTGGCAGGGCCAAGTAAAATATTCTCCGAACCTCGGCTGGGCCGAGCAACAAATCTCCGAACCTTGGCAGGGCCAAGTAAAATATTCTCCGAACCTCGGCTGGGCCGAGCAACAAATCTCCGAACCTTGGCAGGGCAAGTAAAATATTCTCCGAACCTCGGCAGGGCTGAGCAACAAATCTCCGAACCTTGGTAGGGCCAAGTAAAATATTCTCCGAACCTCGGCAGGGCCGAGCAACAAATCTCCGAACCTTGGCAGGGCCAAGTAATATTCTCCGAACCTCGGCTGGGCCGAGCAACAAAATCTCCGAACCTTGGCAGGGCCAAGTAAAATATTCTCCGAACCTCGGTAGGGCCGAGCAACAAATCTCCGAACCTTGGCAGGGCCAAGTAAAATATTCTTCGAACCTCGGCAGGGCCGAGCAACAAATCTTCGAACCTTGGCAGGGCCAAGTAAATATTCTCCAAACCTCGGCTGGGCCGAGCAACAAATCTCTGAACCTTGGCAGGGCCAAGTAAAATATTCTCCGAACCTCGGCAGGGCCGAGCAACAAATCTCCGAACCTTGGCAGGGCCAGGTAAAATATTCTCGAACCTTGGCAGGGCCGAGCAACGAATCCCCCTGGCTATGGCAAGACCAGGTAAAAGTCATTCGGGCTAAAACCCCAGCGAAAAAGCCGAAGTATACAGGCCCCAATTAAAGCCAGGCAAGTTTCAATAGTCCCCAAGGGACTTCGTCCGGTTTGAAAACGAGCGATAAACAAAAAATCATCGGCGCACGAGGGAAAGCCACCATTGGCAGAACCCCCCTAAAGGGCCATTAAGCCCCGTGCGATCGGCCAGAGGCCCCAAGCAGAGCTAGGAGATCCCCCTCTCTGCTACTGAAAACCTTTTTGGGTGACGCCCCTATAACCCGTCGTTCAAAGCGCCTACATCAACGCACAAAAACGATGGGGCCACGCCAACACCCTAACATCACACGGGTCAAGGCCATAAACTCTTGAAGAAAAGGACTTCAAAAACAGATCCATCTTTCATTTATAAAAGGATTACAAAGAGGCAGTAAAAAACAGAAACAAGAAGAGAGGCCCTAAATCAAAATCCGGAGTCACTCCCGGAGGCTAGCAGCTCCTCCAGGCGCTCCGTCAAGTCAGCCACTTGCTGACGAAGGGACGCAATCTCCTCCCTCTGCCGGTCCATCAACCGGCGTGAGGCCTCCGCCTCCCTGACCGACACGTCCAGGTACTCTTCGGCGGTCCTCGCGAGCTGCTGATTACTCGCAAAGGCCGACGCTAGGCCCTCTCCGTCAACAGTAACGGAGGTACGCCTCCCCTCCGAACGTGGCAGGCTGTCAAGCGAGGAACGCGACCCGACTGATGATCGCCCTGGGGAGGCCATTTTTTTGAACTTGAACCAGGGATGGCCGAAACCAATGCCCCCCGGTCGTATTTATACTCGTCAAGCAGGTATCTCTATCGGTCGCGCCGTAACCACCGACCTATGAGAACTTACCACGCGTCGCCGTTTCAACGTTTGTGAAATCCGAAGTATCGCGCCCCATCCCGAGCAAGATCGGTAAGCGCGAGCAGGTTGTTCGGGAGTTCCCCAAGCAAACATTTTCCGATCTGTCGGCCCCCGCAATAAATGCATTCGGCGCTTCCCCGAGCCTCTTAATGCTGGCCTCTTTTTCGGGAAACGCAGAAGTCCGGCATTCGGCCAATAACCTGTCCCCTCGGGAAGAGTGGCGCCACCAATAAAAGCGTGAAAATATACCGCCCGTTCCGCTCTGACGCCCCTTATCAAGCGCCACGTGGACCTAACGCCGTGGCCCACGATGGCAAGTGAGTCGCTCTCTTGAGCCTGGATCTCCGAACCTCGGCTGGGCCGAGTGACTGAATCTCCGAACCTCGGAGGGCCGAGCAACAAATCTCCGAACCTTGGCAAGGCCAAGTAAAATATTCTCCGAACCTCGGCTGGGCCGAGCAACAAATCTCCGAACCTCGGCTGGGCCGAGTGACCGAAGAACCTCGGCGGGGCCGAGTGATTGAATCTCCGAACCTTGGCAGGGCCAAGTCAAATGTCTCCGAAACTCGGCTGGCCCGAGCGACAGGTTCCCTGAACCATGATGGGAAGGGGTACGAATTCCCTGAACTTCGGCCAAGGCCGACCCACGATAAATCGGGCTCCGGCAAAAGCGAAGCACGAAAATACCAGGCTTCTGACCAGAGCAAGGAGCATGTTTCGCCGAATGATCTATGAACCGCCACACACGAACCTCGATTAGTTCGGACGGCGTGAGATCCTCGTCTAGGGACGAGCGGGATGCCTTTGTACCCCACAAACAACAATGACTACAAGTTCGGCACAAGAAAAGATAGAGATCAAGAAATAGAACATAACTCTCTTTATTGCCGATCAAGATCAGTTACAAATGCCTCACAGGCGTTACAAGAACATTGAAATGCATAAAATAAAGGCAAATACAAAACTCGGGCAACTGCTCCAAAGCAGACCTAGCCAATCTATGATGCTCCAGCATCCGATCGTCGAGCCAAACGAGTCGCATCCAGTCAGTTCGGGCTGATAATAGCCGGTCGACATGGACCAATAGTTGCGACTGGCTTCAAGTGGTAGCGATATCTCAGTGGCCCAACCAAGATATCTGGATGGCCATCCCAGACCACCCAACCGAGGAACCCTCGGCGAGCAAGCAGGAGGCCAGCGGACCCTGGCATCGGAACGCTCTCCCAAACCGAGTGCATGTCGCCGCGCCTTCCCAAGTCTCAAGGAAAACGAGTCAGCGGGCGAGGTTCTTTCACCCCCTTCCCAGGTGACGAAAGGTTCCCCAGGCGGCTGAGCCCGGGAATCCGAACCAGGGGAGGAGGCGAAGTTCACGCAACCCATGGGAGACCCACGTGCACTTCCTACCGTGCGTCCCCGAAGGGGAACCACAAGGGTCACACTGGAAGAGTTATTAAGCGCTCTCCGTGTGATCCCCGCGCCCTCTTTGTGCGCTCTCCATATGATCTCGGGACCCATCCCCTAAGGGCGAGCCATTCTTCGGCAGCTCCCCGGTCGCCCCAGCTGTCCGGCGGCAAGGAGCCTATGAGAGGAAAAATGGTCCTCCCACTCGTAGCAGCAGAGAAGTGAGCATAATGGAAGCTCTGATGGAAAAGACACTTTGGGGATAGCCAAACATGACCCCTTTCTCCCCTTTTTATAGGCAGAAAAGAACGGGAATAAGCTATCAAAGCTGAAAGTCCCGAGTTTCAAGCACTTGGCCCATGCCTCCACGTGGCCCCTCAGGATGAACGCAGCGCCCCACTGCGCGCCAAGCCCACCGCCTTAGTTGTGACGTGTACGGAGATCCCTTCCTGATCCCGAATCATGGTCATTAAATGCAGGAAATCGTCCACTGACGCTTCGAAAACTGGCAGATTCAGAATATCGTCCTTCGAAAGTGATGTCCTCCAATGGTAAGCGATTGCGTGCGCGACGAAGTGATCCGCATGGGAAAAGAGCACCTTCCGGAAAGCTCTGATGCAGCTTTATGCCCCCCACTACGCCGTATCATCCATTCTGATGAAATAAAAACCGAATCACCTGCGGAACAGCAGGACAATTGACAGAATAGCAAAAGCACGAACAGCCGACCAATCGGCAGAAAGTCGGCCCCAGCCGACCTATTTTGTCCGTCGGCCCCAGCCGACCTATTTTGTCCATCGGCATCAGCCGACCTATCGGCATCAGCCGACCTTTTGCCTGTCGGCCCCAGCCGACCTACTTTGCCTGTCGGCACCAGCCGACCTTGTGACCTACTGTCGGCACCAGCCGACCTACTTTGCCTGTCGGCACCAGCCGACCTACTTTGTCTGTCGACCACCAGCCCTACTTTGTCTGTCCTAGCCGACCTACTTTGCCTGTCGACCTATTTTGCGGCACCAGCCGACCTACTTTGCCTGTCGGCCCCAGCCGACCTACTTTGCCTGTCGGCCCCAGCCGACCTATTTTGTCTGTCGGCCTAGCCGACCTACTTTGTCTGTCGGCACCTACCGACCTATTTTGCCCATCGGCCCAAGCCGACCTGGTTTGCCCATCGGCCTTAGCCGGTGCGTTTCCTTCAATCTCGAGATAAGGATGACCTAAGAGCCTCAGGGAGCCATAGGTCGTTCACAATCGAGGCGGAAACGACAACAAGGTCACGCAAGGAAAACACTTAAGTGGAAATGGGAACTTCATTTATTAAGAAACATACTAATGTCTAAAAGACGGATACAAGAACGACTCCTAAGGACCGGGAGCCGCATCAGCTTTAGAAGGGCCCTCACTTACATCTGCGAAAGTGTGACTAGAGTTGCCCTTCTCCAATATTTTGCCCCCTCAGTGGCAGCTTGCGACCGTCCCTCAGAAGCTGCAGCTTTGCTGGGACCAGGGGCGGCGCCAAGTTCGGCATCAGAAACATCAACATATTCATCTTCATCTTCTTCTTCAGACTCGCCATCGTCGGGATCTTCAGCACTCAGGAAAGAAAGGTCCCATTCCGGGTGCCCACTGAGTATCCTCTGTTTGCACTCCTCCATCCCATGATGGAACGCGTCTACACTGATAGCGTCTTGCCTCCCCTTAAGTATGGCGAGCTGCATGTTGGCCTCGGCGGCCTGCTTCTCAGCCTCTGCGACTTGGGCCCGCAGAATAATATTTTGCTCCTCGAACTCGCCGGCCCGTGCCTCGAATTCTGAACTCTTGTTGCGGCTGGACACAAGCTCGCTTTGAAGAGCCCGAACCTCCAGCCCCAGCTCCGCCATCTGAGAAAGCCGAAATAGGTTGGCGTCACAAGAAACCAATAGAAAAAGCTAAAAAATGGGGGAGAAGAATGAGATCGTACCTCCTCCTCTCGTCTGGCCAACCTCTTGGCCAACTCCTCAGCCTTACTCCTGGCTCTAGTCCTATCAGCCCCGACCAGCTCAACTCTCTCTTGCAGATTGTTGATCTTCAACTGCTTGGCTCCGATTACCTCCTGGGCTTGGGTTAGCTCGTTGTTCACTCGAGCTATCACCCCTTGTTGCCATTTAGCGCCCTCCTTCAAATGAGCAATCTCGCTATCGCGGCGCTTCAGTCGCTCCTCCACCTCGCCAAGCATCCTGATCAAACGCTTCCTCTCGTCGGCGGCTTCCTTCCCCAGCCGACCCATACTCTCACTATGTTCTCTTGCATTGCCTTCACCTCCGCGGAATGCTTCGACTCGATTCTGGCCAGCTCCAGGCACGCATTGTCGTTCTTCGCCAGGAGTTCCTGCAACTCCTCCACCCTACGCTTCTGCTTGGACACCTCGGCCAGGCGACCTGGTGTGCCGCCCTTCCCCTTCAAGCTCCTATCAGTCATATCCATGAGCTCCTCGAACTTCTCAAACACTTTTAGTCGTGATTGGAGCTCGGCATTATCCCGCCTGGCCTGAATGCTGGCCCCTGTCGCCAAACTCAAGCCCAGCATATCGCCCGGGAAAGCAAAATGCTCTGCGAGACAAAAATGAATAAAAACCCACAATGGGGTCAATCGGAAAACATCTATCGCACAAGAAAAGTAACTCACCCGCGAGGCATAGGCCCAAGTCATCCTCATCAGGGTTGTGTTGTCAATGTCGGGAAGGAGATGGATACTCTCGGCCACGCCTTGCTGACCGAACGCAGCATCTACCAACTCCAAATCGGCAAATTTGTCCGCCGAGGGATCCGCGCCTAGATACAGGGCCGACCTCATCATGGCGGAAAATGCCTCCTCAATATCAGCATCCGAGCTGCTGGGTTGGCCAACCCCACCTGAAGGACCGGCCTGGGCGACCCCGTCTGAGAGGCCTTCAACCTCCCAGCCTCCTCCACCAAGGCCCTGGCTTGGGTTTCTTCAGATAGTTCGGCCAGCCCAAGCGCCAGCCTCCCCAAAACCTTTTTCGAAGAAGCTCCCAATGCGGAGCTCCCGCCTTGCCGCGTCTCCTCCTTCGACGCCCCTTCCTCGGTTACCACCATCTGTGTCTCCGCCACTAAACCCCCCGAGGTCTCGGCCTGTTCTACCGCTTGCATCTCCTCCGCAGGCTCCCCCGAGGCCTCAGTCTGACCTGCCTCACTGCTACCGGACTCCCCTGCGGAGAGACCGAGAGAAGGCTCCCCCTGAACCTCCCCGGCTGCGGCTGCCACCTCTTCCTCTCCTGCCGGAGCCGACGGCGATCCCGCGGGGACAGTAGGCTCCTCGGCGATGACCGCCTCCGCCAATCCACCGCTGGTTCCTCTTTCAGGGGGACGCGGTCGGACGAACCAACGGAGCCTCGTCCGAGTTGTCTGAGATCTCTAACACGAGAGGGTCGGAGGCCATAACCTCTCTCCCCGGGCCCTCCTTCGCCCCCGGCGCTTCTGCCGTGACTACCCCGGCGTCCGGCGGGCTTCTTGCGGAAGTATGAGCCCTTTTTTCGGGCCGGCCACTATCCGCGCCGCTACCTTCCCCTTGGGTGTTTCCCTCTCTTCCTCTTGGAGAGGTTCGACAACGCCGACCTTGCGGCTGTCAGACCAGAACACACATACTCAGGTCCAAGCACATTAATCGAGAAAAACACACTGCACGAAAGAGACTCACCTTGCGGGTCCAGGGGCTGAGCCCGGCTGCGAAGAGGGCCCCCTCCGATAGCAAGTCATTAGCCGAAAACACCTGTCCGTTACGAAGGACGTCCAAATCCCTCTCCTCCTGCGCCGACAAAGCCGGATGCGTCTCCGCATCCCTTGCAACATCCCCCCATCTCCGAGGGAAGTCGGAGCCAACGTTCCCCTCCGCGATAACAAACCGACTCTTCCACCCCTTGATGGAGGAGGGCTTATCCGCAATGACGTTGAAGGATCTCCGGGGCCCGATGTAGGGCCACTCTGATTTCCTCTCGGGAATCAGGTGGTAGCAGGTGCGGAAAAGGGGGAGAGTGGCGATGATTTGAATCTGGTGGCACATCGAGATGAATCCGATGATATTCCGCCAGCTGTTTGGAGCCACCATTGACGGGCAGATGTTGTAGTGGGTCATGATTTCCTTCACCAAGGGGTGGAGAGAAAACGAAGACCCGCCTNCCATTGACGGGCAGATATTGTAGTGGGTCATGATTTCCTTCACCAAGGGGTGGAGAGGAAAACGAAGACCCGCCTTCAAACTATCTTCGTAGATGAAGACCCAGACCCTAAATCCCGGGTAACTCTATCTTCAGGTCCCGGCGCCCATAGGACGACATCCAAGGGCAAGCCATACCGCTGGTGAATCCTCCCTAAATCTTCGACAACGATTTCCGAAACCACGTCTTCGGGGCCCATCGCAATCTTGGTTGAAGGAAATGCCAAACGGGAACGATGAGCGTCGAAGAGGATAAAAGGCCAGAACCCTTCTGAAAGCAAGACGAGAAGACGCCGAGGGCATGCGCACATATATATATACAACGCGGCTGTCACTTCGCTTCTCCGCCAAGGAAGCCGCCCTGAAGAGGCGGGGCGTCTCATCCCAGGCGTCCGAAATCATCTCGACAAATGCCCGATCGATCGGGATTCGTAGCGTGGCGCAATCCCAACCGTCGCTCATGAAGGAGCCTTAGCCCCGAAGGTGGGATGGCCCTGTCGCATTAATTAGGGCATCATTGCGCGAGCTGTCTAAGCCAAGACGTCCCATCCAGGATGCGCCATTCGAACTTGTACTCCCTACGCCCGAACCTACGCTTCGAACTAGGGAGTGGAGGGCATGTGTTGGGGGGTAAAATCATCATTACATTAATATCCGTGCGAGGCGGCTAAGGCTAACCTCCTCCCTTCGGTCCTTCCGGGCTTCCGTAGCTCGGCCCCCTCCGGGCTTCTCTAGCTCGGCCCACTCCGGGCTTCCATAGCTCGACCCCTCCGGGCTTCCGTAGCTTGGCCCCCTCGGGCTTCTGTAGCTCGGCCCCCTCCGGGCTTCCGTAGCTCGGCCCCCTCGGGCTTCCATAGCTCGACCCCTCCAGGCTTCCGTAGCTCGGCCCCCTCCGGGCTTCCGTAGCTCGGCCCCCTCCGGGCTTCCGTAGCTCGGCCCCCTCGGGCTTCCGTAGCTCGGCCCCCTCCGGGCTTCTATAGCTCGACCCCTCCGGGCTTCCGTAGCTCGGCCCTTCCGGGCATCCGTAGCTCGCCCCCTTCTGTAGCTCGGTTTCATCGAGCGATCCACAACCTAACACCTACCTCCATGGAACCTGACGCGGGAGAGCCCGGGCCTACCAGAACGGCATCCTAGACAAGGAATCATGTCGGGACATGGCCTAAAACCTATCATAACCGCCCCAGGCCTACTCAACAGATCTCAAGACATCAAGGAGCTCTCCCAGCCGTCGATACCTGAACAAACGGGATATGGATTCCAACGGCCCCACAACGGCCTGATTCTGCCCGCCTCCATATCGTAACAACCTCCGAACCTTCCAGAAGGCGCTCAAGACCCAGGTGACAGTCTATAAATATCAGACTCACAGATTCCCCCAGGTACGTGACTCTTGACGCATATCTCCTTGCGCACATGCACGTGCCTCTTGCACGGGCACCCACACTGCTCTCTCTGGCAGCTCGTCGGCGCTCCTGCCCTCTGGAGCTTCCGATTGGCCGCCCCCGGAGAGGCCTCCCGGAGAGATCCACCTTCCCACTGTCTGGTGATCGCCGACTTCTTCTCCACTAACTTGAGCATCGGAGGGTCTTCCGTGGAGGGCCACCCCAGCGTCCCCCCGCGTGTGGACTTCTTTTTGTAGGTCCGCCCCCTCTTCCTGGAGATCGACCATGCCCGAGTCAGAGGACGGATCCAGGCGGCAACAGGATTCATCTCGATGTGCCACCAGATTCGAATCGTCGCCACTCTCCCCCTTTTCCGCACCTGCTACCATCTGATTCATGGGAGGAAATCAGAGTGGCCCTACATCGGGCCCCGGAGATCCTTCAACGTCATCGTGGATAAGCCCTCTTCCATCAAGGGGTGGAAGAGTTGGTTTGTTATCGCGGAGGGGAACGTCGGTTCCGACTTCCCTCGGAGATGGGGGGATGTTGCAAGGGATGCGGAGACGCATCCGACTTTGTCGGCACAGGAGAGAAGGACTTGGACGTCCTCCGTAACGGACAGGTGTTTTCGGCTAACGACTTGCTATCGAAGGGGGCCCTCTTCGCAGCCGGGCTCAGCCCCCTGGACCCGCAAGGTGAGTCCCTTTCGTGCTGTATATTTTTCTCGATTAGTGTGCTTGGACCTGAGTATGTGTGTTCTGTTCTGATAGCCGCAAGGTCGGCGTTGTCAAACCTCTCCAAAAGGAAGAGAGGAAAATGCCCCGGGGAGGGTAGCGGCGCGGATGGTGGCCGGCTCGAAAAAAGGGCTCATACTTCCGCAAGAAGCCCGCCGGCGCCGGAGCAGTCATGGCAGAAGCGTCGGGGGCGAAGGAGGGCCCAGGGAGAGCGGTTATGGCCTCCGACCCTCTCGTGTTAGAGATATCGGACAGCTCGGACGAGGCTCCGATGGCTCGTCCGACCGCGTCCCCCCTGAAAGAGGAACCAGCGGCGGATTTGGCGGAGGTGGTCATCGCTGAGGAGCCTACTGTCCCCGCAGGATCGCCGTCGGCTCCGGCAGGAGAGGAAGAGGTGGCGGCCGCAGCCGGGGAGGTTCAGGTGGAGCCTTCTCTCGGTCTCTCCGCAGGGGAGTCCGGCAGCAGTGAGGCAGGTCAGACTGAGGCCTTTGGGGAGCCTGCGGAGGAGATACAAGCGGTAGAACAAGCCGAGACCTCGGGGGCCCGGTGGCGGAGACACAGATGGTGGTAACCGAGGAAGGGGCGTCGAAGGAGGAGACGTGGCAAGGCGGGAGCTCCGCATTGGGAGCTTCTTCGAAAAAGGTTTTGGGGAAGCTGGCGCTTGGGCTGGCCGAACTATCTGAAGAAACCCAAGCCAGGGCCTTGGTAGAGGAGGCTGGGAGGTTAAAGGCCTCTCAGACGGGGGCCGCCCAGGCCGGTTCTTCAGGTGGGGTTGGCCGACCCAGCAGCTCGGATGCTGGTATTGAGGAGGCATTTTCCGCCATGATGAGGTTGGCCCTGTATCCGGGCACGGATCCCTCGGCTGACAAATTTGCCGATCTGGGGTTGGTCGATGCTGCATTTGGGCAGCAAGGCGTGGCCGAAAGCGTTCATCTTCTTCCGATATCGATAATGCGACCCTGATGAGGATGACTCGGGCCTATGCCTCACGGGTAAGTTGCCATTCTCAGGTAGTGAACACATCCTGGTTGGCTTAACCCTCACGCATTAAATTTTTATCTTGCAGAGCGTTCTGCTCTCTCGGGCTATATGCTGGCGTCTAAGCTTGGCGACAGGGGCTAGTGTTCAAGCCAGGAGGGATAATGCCGAGCTCCAGTCGCGGCTGAAGGTGTCTGAGAAGTTCGAGGAACTCATGGCAATTAGTGACAGGAGCTTGCAGGGATAAGGGCGGCATATCAAGCTGCCCAGGCCGAGGTGTCCAAGCAAAAGCGTAGAGTAGAGGAGTTGCAGGAACTCCTGGCGAAGAACGACGATGCGTGCCTGGAGCTGGCCAGAATTGAGTCGAAACATTCTGCGGAGGTGAAGATGATGCAGAGAGAACATAGCGAGAGTATGGGTCGGCTGGGGAAGGAAGCTGCCGACGAGAGGAAACATTTAACTAGGATACTTGGCGAGGTGGAGGAGCGACTGAAGCGCCGCGACAGCGAAATTGTCCATTTGAGGGAGGGCGCCAAATGGCAACAAGGGGTGGTAGCTCGGGTGAATAACGAGCTATCCCATGCTCGGGAGGATGCTGAAGCTAAGCAGTTGAGGATCAATAATCTGCAGGAGAGAGTTGAGCTGGTCGGGGCCAACAGAACAAGAGCCAGGAGTGAGGCTGAGGAGTCGGCCAAAAGGTTGGCCAGACGAGAGGAGGAGGTACGACCTCAATTTCCCCCTCCCCTTTTTTAGCTTTTTTCTACTGGTTTCTTGTGACGCCGACTTATTTGGCTTTTTCAGATGGCGGAGTTGGGGCTGGAGGTTTGGGCTCTTCAAGGCGAGCTTGTGTCCAGTCGCAACAAGAGCTCAGAATTCGAGATGCGGGCCGGTGAGTTCGAGGAGCAAAATATTATTCTGCGGGCCCAAGTCGCAGAGGCTGAGAAACAGGCCGCTGAGGCCAACATGCAGCTCGCCATACTTAAGGGGAGGCAAGACGCTATCAGCATAGACGCTTTCCATCATGGGATGGAAGAATGCAAACAGAGGATACTCAGTGGGCACCCGGAATGGGATCTTTCTTTCCTGAGTGCTGAAAATCCCGACGATGGCGAGTCTGAATAAGAAGACAAGATGAATATGTCGACGTTTCTGATGCCGAACTTGGCGCCGCCCCTGGTCCCGGCGAAGCTGCAGCTTCTGAGGGACGGTCGCAAACTGCCGCAGAGGGGGCAAAATATTGGAGAAGGGCGAACCTAGTCACGCTTCCGCAGATGTGACTGAGGACTTTTCTAATGCCGGTGCGGCTCCCGGTCCTTAGGAGCTGTTCTTGTATCTCATCTTTTAGACATTTGTCTGACGTTTCGTAGTGAAAGAATTTCCTGTTTCCACTTAAGTGTCTTTCTTGCGTGACTTCGCTGCCGTTTAGTTTCGCCTCGATTGTGAGTGACCTATGGCTCGCTGATGCCCTTGGATCATCTTTATTCCGAGACTAGGAAAATGTACTGGCTTGGGCCGATGGGCAAAACAGGTCGGCTTGGGCCGACGAGGAAGGTAGGTCGGCTGGGGCCGACAAGAAAAGTAGTCGGCTGGGGCCGACAAATAGCATAGGTCGGCGGGGGCCGACAAGCGAAAATAGGTCGGCTGGGGCCGACAGACAAAATAGGTCGGCTGGGGCCGACAGGCAAAGTAGGTCGGCTGTGGCCGATAGGCAAAATAGGTCGGCTGGGGCCGATAGGCAAAGTAGGTCGGCTGGGGCCGACAGACAAAATAGGTCGGCTGGGGCCGACGGGCGAAGTAGGTCGACTGGGGCCGACGGAAAAAGTAGGTCGGCTGGGACCGACGGAAAAAGTAGGTCGGCTGGGGCCGACGGAAAAAGTAGGTCGGCTGGGGCCGACAGACAAAATAGGTCGGCTGGGGCCGACGGGCGAAGTAGGTCGGCTGGGGCTGATGGAAAAAGTAGGTCTTCGCGCTTTCTGCTATTCTGTCAACGCCCTGCTGTTTCGCAGGTGATTCGATTTTTATTTCACCAGAATTGATGATACGGCGTAGTGGGGGGCGTAAAGCTGCATCAGAGCTTTCCGGAAGGTGCTCTTTTCCCATGCGGATCACTTTGTCGCACACGCAATCGCTTACCATTGGAGGACGTCACTTTCGAAGGACGATACTCTGAGCCCGCCAGTTTTTGAGGTGCTGGCTGGCGATCTCCCGCATTAAATGACCGTGACTCGGGATCATGAGGAGATCTCCGTACACGTCGTAACTCAGGTGGTGGGCTTGGCGCGCAGTGGGGCACCGCGTCTATCCTGAGGGGCCACGTGGAGGCGTGGGTCAGGTGTTTGAATCTCGGGACTTTCAGCTTTGATAGCTTGTTCCCGGTTCTTTTCTGCCTATAAAAAGGGGAGAAAGGGGGTATGTTTGGTTATCCCCAAAGTGTCTTTTCCATTAGAGCTTCCATTATGCTCATTTCTCTGCTGCTACGAGTGGGAGGACCAAGCTTTCCTCTCATAGGCTCCTTGCCGCCGGATAGCTGGGGCGACTGGGGAGCTGCCGAAGAATGGCTCACCCTTAGGGGATGGGTCCCGGAGGTCATATGGAGAGAACACAAGGAGGGCGCAGGGATCACACGGAGAGCGCATAATAACTCTTCCAGTGTGACCTTTGTGGTTCCCCTTTGGAGACGCATGGTAGGAAGTGCACGCGGGTCTCCCATGGGTTGTGTGAATTTCGCCTCTTCCCCTGGTTTGGATTCCCGGGCTCAGCCGCCTGGGGAATCTTTTGCCACATGGGGAGGGGGTGAAAGTGTGCCGTCCGTCGAATCCTCGTCCCTGAGACTTGGCGAGGCGCGGCGGCACACACTCGGTTTGGGAGAGCGTTCCGACGCCAGGGTCAGCTGGCCTCCTGCATGCTTGTCGAGGGGTCCCTCGGTTGGGTGGTTTGGGATGGCCATCCAGATATCTCGGTTGGGCCACCGAGACATCGCTACCATCTGAAGCCAGTCGCAACTATTGGTCCACATCGACCGGCTACTATCAGCTCGAGCTGACTGGATGCGACCTATCTAGTTCGGCGGTCGGACGCTGGAGCATCGCGATTGCCTAGGTCTGCCTTGGAGCAGTTGCCCAAGTTTTGTATTTGTTTTTATTTTATGCATCTCAATGCTCTTGTAACGCCTGTGAGGCATTTGTAACCGATCTTGATCGGCAATAAAGAGAGTTATGTTCTGTTTCTCAATCTCTATCTTTTCTTGTGCCGAACTTGTAGTTATTGTTGTTTGTGGGGTTCAAAGGTGTTCCACTCATCCTTAGACGAGGATCTCATGCCGTCAGAACTAATCGAGGTTCGTGTGTGGCGGTTCAGAGATCATTCGGCGAGACATGCTCCTTACTCTGGTCAGAAGCCTGGTATTTTTGTGCTTTGCTTTTATCAGAGCTCGGATTATCGCGGGCCGGCCTTGGCCAAAGTTCAAGAAATCCATACTTTTTCCCATCATGGTTCAGGGAACCCGTCACTCGGGCCAGCCGAGTTTCGGAGATATTTGTCTTGGCCCAGCCAAGGTCCGAAGATTTGGTCACTCTGCCCTGCCGAGGTTCGGAGATAAGCGACTTGGCCCAGCCAAGGTTCGGAGATTTAGTCACTCGGCCCTGCCGAGGTTCAGAGATAATTGACTTGGCCCTGCCAAGGTTCGGAGATTTAGCTCGCTTGGCCCAGCCGAGGTTCGGAGATTTAGTCACTCGGCCTTGCCGAGGTTCAGAGATAATTGACTTGGCCCTGCCAAGGTTCGGAGATTTAGCTCGCTCGGCCCAGCCGAGGTTCGGAGATTTAGTCACTCGGCCCTGCCGAGGTTCGGAGATAATTGACTTGGCCCTGCCAATGTTCGGAGATTTAGCTCGCTCGGCCCAGCCGAGGTTCGGAGATCCAGGCTCAAGGGAGCGACTCAGTTGTCATTGTGGGCCATAACGTTAGATCCACGTGGCGCTTGATAAGGGGCGCCAGAGCAGAACGAGCGGCATATCGTCATGCCTTTTCATTGGTGACGCCACTCTTCCCGAGGGGACATGTTATTGGCCGAATGCCGGACTTCCACGTTTCCCGAAAAAGAGGCCAGCGTTAAGAGGCTTGGGAAGCGCCGAATGCATTTATTGCGAGGGCCGACAGATCGGAAAACATTTGCTTGGGGAATTCCCGAACAACCTGCTCGCGCTTACCGATCTCGCTCGGGATGGGGCGCGACACTTCGGATTTCGCAGGCACTGAAACGGCGACGCGAGGCAAGCTTTTATGGCTCGGTGGTCACGGCGCGACCGATAGAGGTACCTGCCTGGCGAGTATAAACACGACCGAGGGGCATCGGTTTCGGCCATCCCTTGGTTTAAGTTCCGAAAAAATGGCCTCTCCAGGGCGATCATCAGTCGGGTCGCGTTCCTCGCTCGATAGCCTGCCGCGTTCGGAGAGGAGGCGTACCTCCGTCACTGTTGATGGGCAGGGCCTAGCGTCGGCCCTTGTGAGTAATCAGCAGCTCGCGAGGATCGCCGAAGAGTACCTGGACGTGTCGGTCAGGGAGGCGGAGGCCTCACGCCGGTTGATGGACCGGCAAAGGTAGGAGATTACGTCCCTTCGTCAGCAGGTGGCTGACCTGACGGAGTTCCTGGAGGAGCTGCTAGCCTCTGGGAGTGACTCCGGATTCTGATTTAGGGCCTCTCTTCCTGTTTTTGTTTTTTTACTGCCTTTTTGTAATCCTCTTTTTCTAAATGAAAAATGGATCTTGCTTTGGAAGTCCTTTTCTTCAAGAATTTATGGCCTTGATCCGTGTGATGAATTAGGGTGTTTGCGTGGCCCCATCGTTCTTGTGCGTTGATATAGACGCTTTGAACGACGGGCTATAGGGGCGTTGCCCAAAGGTTTTCAGTAACAGAGGGGGATCTCCTAGCTCTTCTTGGGGCCTCTGGCCGATTATGCGGGGCTCAACGGCCTCTAAAGGGGGTTTGCCAATGGTGGCTTCTTCTTGTGCGTCGACGGTTTTTGTTTAACGTGCTCGTTTTCAAACCGGACGAAGTCCTTTGGGGACTATTTGGAGGCCGCCCGGCTTTAGTCGGGGCCTGTGCACTTCGGTTTTTATCTGGGATTTCAGCCCGAATGATTTTTACCTGGCCTTGCCATGGCTCGGAGGATTCGTTGCTCGGCCCTGCCGAGGTTCGGAGAATATTTTACTTGGCCCTGCCAAGGTTCGGAGAATTGTTGCTCGGCCCAGCCGAGGATCGGAGAATATTTTACTTAGCCATGCCAAGGTTCGGAGATTTGTTGCTCGGCCCAGCCGAGGTTCGGAAAATATTTTACTTGGCCCTGCCAAGGTTCGGAGAATTTGTTGCTCGGCCCAGCCGAGGTTCGGAGAATATTTTACTTGGCCCTGCCAAGGTTCGGAGAATTTGTTGCTTGGCCCAGCCGAGGTTCGGAGAATATTTTACTTGACCCTGCCAAGGTTCGGAGAATTTGTTGCTCGGCCCTGCCGAGGTTCGGAGAATATTTTACTTGGCCCTGCCAAGGTTCGGAGATTTTGTTGCTCGGCCCTGCCGAGGTTCGGAGAATATTTTACTTGGCCCTGCCAAGGTTCGGAGAATTTGTTGCTCGGCCCAGCCGAGGTTCGGAGAATATTTTACTTGGCCCTGCCAAGGTTCAGAGATTTTGTTGCTCGGCCCAGCCGAGGTTCGGAGAATATTTTACTTGGCCCTGCCAAGGTTCGGAGAATTGTTGCTCGGCCCAGCCGAGGTTCGGAGAATATTTTACTTGGCCCTGCCAAGGTTCGGAGATTTTGTTGCTCGGCCTAGCCGAGGTTCGGAGAATATTTTACTTGGCCCTGCCAAGGTTCGGAGATTCCTGTTCGAACAGACAGCTCGGTTGTGCCGAGGATTGGTAAGCAGTATCTGTTTCTTCTTGCAATTTATAGCAATATAGTGCATAATGATTCATGCAACAAGTTTTGATGAAACAGATAAGCAGGAATATGTAGTGAGGCATGCAAAGATGAATTCAGAGAGGACATACCCTATTGATAGTATTTACGAAGGTTGTCCGCGTTCCAAGTCCGGGGAATGGACTTCCCATCCAGATCCTGCAGCTTGTAGGTTCCCGGTCCAATAATCTCCGCTACCTGGTACGGGCCCTCCAGTTTGGCGCCAGCTTCCCTTGCTCCAGCGGTTTGGAAACAGAGGCCTTTCGGAGGACAAGGTCGCCGAGCAGGAAGGTCTTCCCTTTAACTCTGGAAGCGTGGTAATGGGCCACCCTTTGTTGATAGGCTGTCAGCTCCCCCTCCTCTCTAGGGCCACCGACAGTACACCTGCACACTTGTGGTAATCGGATAGAGTTTTACTAGTCTTTATGTAGCGCTCCATAAAGAGCTAGAGAACCCCAACTAATTATCATAAGTGGCAGACACATGAAAACACATCCTGTTAAAAAACTTTTCACTTTCATCTCAATTATATACACAAATCACCCAATCAACATTAAGCATCAACCTGCTCAGATAATATTTTTCATGACATTCCTCAGGCAGTTTACAAGATCACATTCACATTCGACATTAAAATCCTAAGTGCGCACATCATACTCATAATCTTCTCCAAAACATAAGTCTCGTATTCATATCCAAAAAGGTCTAAAACATCATTACATCCACTGTACACATACACATATACAAAATACAATTATCAAACCACCCTCTCTCAATATACAAGGCTAGCATTTAAACACTCTTGCATCCAAGCAAGCTTCACCGGCTAAGGGTCCTGTCCTGCTTATCTTGTGATCCTGGCAGAAATACTCACTGATCTGAAAGAACATTTAAATCATAGAGGGATGAGACCTAAGTCCCAGTGACTGGATAACCATCTAACTATGGAGAAATAGAGAACCATTACCTCTTAATTTCAATCGTATGCTGAAACTATTTAACTTGTACAACTCAAAGTACATTTTTAACATGATATCAGATAAAATAAAATGTAGCTTATTCTTCAAATAACATATCAGTACTGGAATACTCTATAATAACTCTTCACTGAAAGATAACTCATTAAAATAAAACTTCATGCATTACAATATAAGATATGCATTCTTTATCTACAACCCAGACTCCCATCAGGATCTGCTTGCCCACTGGCATCTCAAGTAAGATCTCCCTCTCGGGATAACTATTTGGCCCATTGGCCCTTTTTATATCACAACATATGCTTTTAGATCTCATGATGCTGGGCTGTGTGTGTAATGCCTCTGAGGTACCACCCTACAGTCGCCCTTCTGTAGGTGTACTCTCATCGGGTGCGTGACTAGCAACAGGATCCCCGCACAAATAGCACCCCTTACCCGTGCGGTTCACCTGGCAAAGTGCTTTGTTCCTTAACCCTGGAACCTCGGGTTTTCTCTCTGCCCCCACGGGCTATATATATAATCAGCTCCACTGAGCTATGATTCATGCCCCCATGGGCTGCTCACAACCAGCCCCACTGGCCTGGTTAGGCATGCACTCACCCCTGATTCTGGGGTTCATCGTACGATCTGTTCGCAAGGAGGTGCCGGCTCGATAGTAGTGTGCAATGCTCATGCTACAGTACAGTCTAAAGGGTGATCAGCCCCCTAGCTGCCTGATGCTCAGTATGACTCATACATCATTTGTAAAGCTTTATCATGCAAATATGCCATGTATACATTAAAAATTCCCTCATCGGAACTCATGCTTATGTGTATATGCTTAAAACTCATTTATCAAATTATCATATACTAGGTTCTCATTTCTCATATTTAAAACATACATAATACTCTGCCAGACATAACATACCATAACTAGGTATAAATCTCATTATACTAGCTCAAATTAACCTCTCATTGCTAGATGAGAAATCCACTCACCTTAGTAGGTTACTCCTCGACTGGTACAGCTGGTACTCAACTCTGGTATTTTGGCTCCCTGGAATAACCCTCTTGACCTACGTCAACATACAGATACAATGGCTATTAGGATTACCTCCACACGAGGTTTTCCCACGAACCGTGCATGCTTACATGATCTATCCTCTAATATCTCATTATTTTCTTCCACCCAATCTCTTCTCAAGATTACTTCTACTATTACCTCAAAATACACTAATCTAAGAAAATCTAAAGTCATACAAGACCTAGGGAAGCTATAGCTTACCTGGAGTCGAACACAAATCCCCAAGCTTCCCTTTCCCTTTCTCTTTCTTCCTCCTTTTTCTTCTTCTTCTTCCTTTTCCTCTCTTTCTCCTCTTCTTTCTTTCTTTCTTTCTTTCTTTCTTTCTCTGGCTGAACCCACGTTCCCCTTTTTCTCTAATGACTTGGGGACCAAGTCATAGGAAACTTAAGGGTTAAGGCATGCCAAATCTCCCTTTTACCCTCACACACTCTAACACACTTTTTGGAAAACACGTGGCTCACTTATAACCATGCTATTTTGCCCTTATATTTCTTTCCTAAGTTGCCCTTAACACAATTTGCAATTGACATCGGAGCCTTTTCCCCTTTTGCCCCTGATATAGCATTTTTTTAATATATTTATAGCCCAGATCATCCTTTTTCGCTTAAATCTATACTTTTATGCAACATTTCTAAGAAAAGACTTTACCATCTTGAAGATCTCGATTTTAGAAATCCAACGGTTCAAACGGCATCCAAATCGGACTTGAAACGGATTAAATATGAATTTCTCAAGATTTAACTCAGAAAAACCTGCCGTCGCGGAGTCGGCTCGAACAGATGGCGAGTCGGCTCGAGCAGAAGTAGGGGTCGACTCCAGAAAAGTACGAGTCGACTCCTGAAAGGTAGGAGTCGACTCCAGCACTGTAGGGGTCGACTCCTAAGCGTGCCGAAAGTTTAAAAAACGTGCCGGAGTCGACTCTAATCAGAGGGGAGTCGACTCCAACCACTAAAAACGTCATTTTTAGGATAAAACTCATACTAAACTTGATTTTTCTTATGATTTAAACCCATTAAAACTTAAGTCTTTAAATTTCTCAAATCAATCTCATTAACATTTATAAATATACTTATTTACTCCAAATTTTCTTCTCTTTACATTTATCAAAAGGCCATACCCATATTTCAAGAAAACTTTCTGACTTTCATTTTAACTGAAAATGCCATAGATTACAAGGTTTCAGGATGTTACATAGGCAGCCGCTCTGATCCAAGCCTTCTCTCTGATTTCCTCTATCAGGTCGAGGTTGGTGCTGAGTTGTTCGTCGCTAGCTTCCTCTGAGTAGCTTTCTACTCGCAATGATGGGAGGCCGACCTCCACAGGATAACGGCCTCTGTGCCGAAAGCCATTCGGAATGGAGTCTCGCCGGTCGGGATTCTTGGGGTTGTGCGGTAGGCCCATAGGACATGGTGTAGTTCATCCGCCCACTTGCCTTGGGCTATGGAGAGGCGAGCTTTGATTCCCTGGAGGAGGTCCTGTTGGTTACTTCGGCCGCTCCGTTGGCTTGTGGGTGCCCGACCGAAGTAAGGTGGTGTTGGGGGGTAAAATCGTCATTACATTAATATCCGTGCGAGGCGGCTAAGGCTAACCTCCTCCCTTCGGTCCTTCCGGGCTTCCGTAGCTCGGCCCCTCCGGGCTTCCATAGCTCGGCCCCCTCCGGGCTTCGTAGCTCGGCCCCCTCTGGGCTTCCGTAGCTCGGCCCCCTCCGGGCTTCTGTAGCTCGACCCCCTCCGGGCTTCCGTAGCTCGGCCCCCTCCGGGCTTCCGTAGCTCGACCCCCTCCGGGCTTCCGTAGCTCGGCCCCCTCCGGGCTTCCGTAGCTCGGCTCCCTCCGGGCTTCTATAGCTCGACCCCTCCGGGCTTCCGTAGCTCGGCCCTTCCGGGCTTCCGTAGCTCGCCCCTTCTATAGCTCGGTTTCATCGAGCGATCCACAACCTAACACCTACCTCCGCGGAACCTGACGCGGGAGAGCCCGGGCCTACCAGAACGGCATCCTAGACAAGGAATCATGTCGGGACATGGCCTAAAACCTATCATAACCGCCCCAGGCCTACTCACCAGATCTCAAGACATCAAGGAGCTCTCCCAGCCGTCGATGCCTAAACAAATGGGATATGGATTCCAACGGCCCCACAACGGCCTGATTCTGCCCGCCTCCATATCGTGACAACCTCCGAACCTTCCAGAAGGCGCTCAAGACCCAGGTGACAATCTATAAATATCAGACTCGCAGATTCCCCCAGGTACGCGACTCTTGACGCACATCTCCTTGCGCACAGGCACGTGCCTCTTGCACGGGCACCCACACTGCTCTCTCCGGCAGCTCGTCGGCGCTCCTGCCCTCTGGAGCTTCCGATTGGCCGCCCCCGGAGAGGCCTCCCGGAGAGATCCACCTCCCCACTGTCTAGTTGATCGCCGACTTCTTCTCCACTGACTTGAGCGTCGGAGGGTCTTCCGCGGAGGCCACCCCCAGCGTCCCCCCGCGTGTGGACTTCTTTTTGCAGGTCCGCCCCCCTCTTCTTGGAGATCGACCGCGCCCGAGTCGGAGGACGGATCCCGGCGGCAACAGATTGGCGCTAGAGGAAGGGCCTCAAGTCCCATTAAAACTTGAAGAAAGGAGACAAGGATCTAAATCCGGAGAAGAACCTCTCCAATGGCCAACCGAGGAGAGCAACCTCTGAAGCCCAAGATAAGGTCGCTTCCTAGAGGCCTGATCCGACTGGCGCTACAGCGCCGCAACCTACCCCAGTCGAAACTCCGTCACCGCCTGCCATCCCGGTGACCCAAGACCAGTTCGCTACGCTGGTCCAATAGGTCTAGGCCCTTACCCACCTGGTTCAGGAGCGCCTTGCAGCTCCTCCTGCTTCGCATCCTCAGAAGGAGGCGGCGATTCCTTCTTCGCCGGCGGCCTCCTCCTCTGATTTCCATGGGTCCGCGGATCCCCCATATCGGCCCAGGGGGACAAACCAGTCCCGCAAGCCGGTTATGATAGAGATCCTCTCAGATCTCTGTGAGCCCTGCTCCCTCTCCCCGGCGACATCTCACCATGATTCCACGCCATCCTTGCGATTCTCGCACCCAGCTCCTCCTCTAACCGGTGAAGAGGAGATCCGCCATCAGATCCAAGAGATGCGTCAGGAGCTGGACGCCGCCAAGCAGACCCATCTGCCCCAGCCCAAGGCAGAGCAGGGCATCCCTTTCTCCAAGGGAATCATGGGGGAAGTGATTCCCTCCCATGTCAAGCTGCCAGCCGTCGAACCCTATCACGGCTCCACTGACCCGGACGACCATCTTAGTAGCTTCCGATCAATAATGATGTTCCACGGAGCATCTGATGTGGTCCTCTGCTGCGCCTTCCCATCCACCCTCAGAGGATCCGCCTGAACCTGGTTCAATGCATTGAAGCCAGGTTCCATTGATTCATTCGACGAGCTGAGCCACCTTTTTATTGGCCAGTTCGTCAGCAGCCGCCGCCACCGATGGAGACCCGACTCCCTCTCCGAAGTCAAGCAGAGAGAGGGGGAGTCCTTGAGGAATTACCTTGGCCGTTTTAATAAGACCATGCTAGAGGTAGACCACCTTAATCATGAGGTGGCTATGTCCGCCCTGGCGGGGGGCGTTTCGAAGGAGAGCGACTTCTACCTGGCAATGGAGGTCAGCTACCCCCCATGTCTCTCTGATATGATGGCCCTCGCGGACAAATATGCAATGGTCGAAGAATCACGGAGGATCGCCCGTGCTGAGCACGCGAAGAAGCAAGAGCCCAAAGTCCCCGACAGGCACCGTCCCGCCCGGCGGCCAAGTCCGCCTTGCCGCCAAAGAGTCCCTCCGCCGCCAAGGAATCGCTCCCGGAGTCCTCCCAGGCGATTCGATCGCTATACTCCGCTGACTGTGCCCCGGGCGCAAATCCTCATGGAGATAGAGTGCCAACTTCCCCGGCCGGTACCTCTCTGAGGTAACCCGACCCGAAGAGATCCCGCCAAGTACTGCCGCTACCATAGGGAGCACGGCCATGACACTGAAGAATGCTGGCAGCTGAAGAATGAAATAGAGAGGCTGATTCGGCGGGGATGGCTGGATCAGTTCAGGAGGGCGCCCGAGCCGCAACAACAAGGAGGTGACCGTCAGCTCGAGCTCCAACAACCTCCTCCTCCACCCAATCCGCCCGTGATTGGCCGCATCAACATGATTGAAGAGGCCGACGGATCGAGCCCCAGGGGCGGCGGTGAAGAACCAGCGCCAAAAAAGGCAAGGATGGGCGAACTCTCCTTCTCCGACGACGATCTTCTGGGAATACAACTTCCCCACGATGACGCACTAGTTGTATCCCTTAATTTGAACGATTATGATGTAAGCCGAATCCTCATTGATAGTGGAAGCTCGGTAAATGTTTTGTACCTCGGTGTGTTTGCTAGGATGAAATTGCTCATGGAAGACCTTCGAGCCGTGGATTCCGCCCTGATGGGATTCACCGGCGACGTCATCATCCCGGAAGGAATCGTCACCTTGACGGTCCGCGTGGGAACCTGGCCCCTTGTGACTATTGTACAGACCGATTTCCTAGTGACCGACCTCAGATCCCCATACAACGCCATATTCGGCAGGCCTGGCTTGATGTCCCTCAAGGCAGTTGTCTCTATCCCGCATCTGTCTATGAAGTTCCCCACCGAGCGAGGGGTTGGAGTGGTTCGGGGAAGTCAGGTCATGGCTCGGCAATGTTTCGTTACGAGCCTTCAGTCTAGAATGCCCGAAGTTGATGGGCTAGACGCTCGCGAATACTTCGCCGAACAACGGGGAGAACCGGCAGAGGAATTGGAGGAAGTACCATTGGACGAAGCTCAGCCCGACCGAACCGCAAGGATCGGGTCACTACTCGAAGGAGAGTCTCAGCGCAGGTTGATCAGATTCCTCCAAAGCAATGCCGACATCTTCGCCTGGACCACCTCCGACATGCCAGGAATCAACCCCGAGGTCCTCGTCCACCATCTTAATGTGGACGAGATGCACAGGCCTGTTAAGCAGAAGAAGAGAAGCTTCGCCCCAGAGCGGCAAAAATCCATTGAAGAAGAGGTCGACAAACTCATAAAGGCCAACTTCGTCCGAGAGGTAAATTACCCAAACTGGCTGTCAAATGTCGTCATGGTGAAAAAGTCGAACGGCAAATGGAGAATCTGCATCGATTTCACCGACCTCAACAAAGCCTGCCCGAAGGACAGCTTCCCCCTCCGCCGGGTCGACCAGCTCGTGGACGCCACCTCAGGCCACCATATGCTGTCATTCATGGATGCCTATTCCGGTTACAATCAGATCCGAATGGCCCCTGAAGATGAAGAAAAAACCGCCTTCATAACCGATCAAGGTACTTATTGTTACCGTGTTATGCCTTTTGGTCTTAAGAATGCAGGGGCAACCTACCAGCGGCTGGTTAACAAGGTGTTCAAGGAGCAAATCGGCCGGAACATGGAGGTATACGTGGACGACATGCTGGTCAAAAGCAAGGAAGCGCCACGACATATTGAGGACCTCTTAGAGAGCTTTGCAACGTTGCGCAAATATGGAACAAACTCAACCCGACCAAGTGCGCCTTCGGCGTCAACTCGGGGAAGTTCCTCAGCTTCCTGGTCTCCCAGCGAGGTATCGAAGCCAACCCCCAGAAGATTCAAGCTCTCCAACAAATGGCACCCCCTGCATCTGTTAAAGAGGTCCAGCGCCTAACCGGGAGGATAGCGGCCCTTAACCGCTTTGTGGCGCGGTCGGCCAAGAGATGCCTCCCCTTCTTCAAAACTCTTTGATCGGCCAAAAACTTCCAGTGGACTCCCGAATGCCAGAAGTCATTTCAAATCTCAAGAAGTATCTCGGCTCACCCCCACTTCTCAGTAGTCCGGCCCCAGGAGAGACCTTATTTTTGTACCTGGCTGTCTCGAAGAATGCGGTTTGTTCGGTGCTAGTCAAAGAAGAAGGCAAGATTCAGAAGCCGATCTACTATGTGAGCAGGTTGCTCCGCGATGCGGAGACAAGGTACAGCAGGATTGAAAAGATGGTGCTGACCTTAATCACCTCAGTTAGAAAGCTGCGGCCATACTTTCAAGCACATTCCGTGACGGTCCTAACTGACCAACCCATCAAGGCGGTGGTCCACCGTCCGAAAACGTCGGGGAGAATGACCAAATGGGCCGTCGAGCTAAGCGAGCACGACATACATTTTCAGCCTCGCCCAGCCATCAAAGCCCAAGTACTGGCCGACTTCCTCCTCGAGTGCACCATCCCGGAGGACGGTTCTGCCCCAGACTCCCTTGAAGAGCCAAAGTCTGGAGCTCGGTGGCTCCTCCACGTCGACGGGTCGTCCAATGCCCATCACTCCGGTGCGGGTCTAGTTCTTACTAGTCCTGAGGGGATGACTTTCGAGTATGGCGTCCGATTCTCCTTTCCGGCTTCCAACAACGAAGCCGAGTACGAAGCTCTGTTGGCCGGTCTCCGGATCGCCCACAATCTGAAGGTGGAAAAGCTCAACGCCTTCACCGACTCTCAGCTGATAGCCAGCCATGTTCGGGGAGAGTTCAAAGCTTGGGAGCCGAACATGATTCGATATCTCTAGGAGGTGCGTAACTTGCTTCCCCATTTTTCTGAATTTGAAATTATTCAGATTCCCAGATCTGAGAACGCCCGTGCCGACCTACTCTCCCGACTGGCAACCGCGGAGACGATGGATGCCGAACAAAAGTTCCACCTGGAGACTCTGGAAAAGCCGAGCATCACGGAGGCCGACCGGGTGATGCAAGTTGAGGCCGAACCATCCTGGTTCGACCCTATCCTCAGATATCTCAAAGAAGGGTCACTTCCGTCCGACCGAAGAGAAGCTAGGAAGCTGAAGCTGCGGGCCATTCACTACGTGTTGATTGACAACCAACTGTACAAGCGGTCATTTTCCATGCCGCTGCTTAGGTGCCTTCGCCCATCAGAAGCGGACTACACTCTGCACGAGGTACATGAAGGGATTTGCGGCAACCATTTGGGAAGCCGGTCCCTCTGCCACAAGGTGCTGCGACAAGGCTACTACTGGCCGACCATGCAAAAAGACGCGGACGATCTAGTCCGTGCCTGCGATCCCTGCCAAAGGCATTCAAGCATCCAAAGGCTCCCTTCCGCCAAGCTAGTTTCTATATCCTCTGCTTGGCCCTTTGCCAAATGGGGGATGGACATCCTCGGCCCATTCCCGCTTGCCATAGGACAGCGGAAATTCTTGTTTGTCGCCATCGACTACTTCACCAAATGGGTCAAAGCGGAAGCGGTCGCACAAATTACCGAGGCACGGGCCCGAGACTTTGTGTGGAGGTCCATCATCTACCGATTCGGCCTCCCTCATACTATAATCATCGATAACGGCAAGCAATTCGATAACTCCAAGTTCCGCCAGTTCTGTGAAGAACACGGAATCCGTCACCACCTTACTTCGGTCGGGCACCCACAAGCCAACGGAGCGGCCGAAGTAACCAACAAGACCCTCCTCCAGGGAATCAAAGCTCGCCTCTCCAGAGCCCAAGGCAGGTGGGCGGATGAACTACACCATGTCCTATGGGCCTACCGCACAACCCCAAGAATCCCGACCGGCGAGACTCCATTCCGAATGGCTTTCGGCACAGAGGCCGTTATCCCTGTGGAGGTCGGCCTCCCATCATTGCGAGTAGAAAGCTACTCAGAGGAAGCTAGCGACGAACAACTCCGCACCAACCTCGACCTGATAGAGGAAATCAGAGAGAAGGCCCGGATCAGAGCGGCTGCCTATCAACAAAGGGTGGCCCATTACCAAGCTTCCAGAGTTAAAGGGAAGACCTTCCTGCCCGGTGACCTTGTCCTCCGAAAGGCCTCTGTTTCCAAACCGTTGGAGTAAGGGAAGCTGGCGCCAAACTGGGAGGGCCCGTACCAGGTAGCGGAGATTATTGGACCGGGAACCTACAAGCTGCAGGATCTGGATGGGAAGTCCATTCCCCAGACTTGGAACGTGGACAACCTTTGTAAATATTATCAATAGGGTATGTCCTCTCTGAATTCATCTTCGCATGCCTCACTACACATTCCTGCTTATCTGTTTCCTCAAAACCTGTTGCATGAATCATTATGCACTATATTGCTATAAATTGCAAGAAGAAACAGATACTGCTTACCAATCCTCGGCACAACAGAGCTGTCTGTTCGAACAGGAATCTCCGAACCTTGGCAGGGCCAAGTAAAATATTCTCCGAACCTCGGTTGGGCTGAGCAACAAAATCTCCGAACCTTGGCAGGGCCAAGTAAAATATTCTTCGAACCTCGGCTGGGCCGAGCAACAAATTCTCCAAACCTTGGCAGGGCCAAGTAAAATATTCTCCGAACCTCGGCTGGGCCGAGCAACAAAATCTCCGAACCTTGGCAGGGCCAAGTAAAATATTCTCCGAACCTCGGCTGGGCCGAGCAACAAATTCTCCGAACCTTGGCAGGGCCAAGTAAAATATTCTCCGAACCTCGGCAGGGCCGAGCAACAAAATCTCCGAACCTTGGCAGGGCCAAGTAAAATATTCTCCGAACCTCGGCTGGGCCGAGCAATAAATTCTCCGAACCTTGGCAGGGCCAAGTAAAATATTCTCCGAACCTCGGCTGGGCCGAGCAACAAAATCTCCGAACCTTGGCAGGGCCAAGTAAAATATTCTCCGAACCTCGGCAGGGCCGAGCAACAAAATCTCCGAACCTTGGCAGGGCTAAGTAAAATATTCTCCGAACCTCGGCAGGGCCGAGCAACAAATTCTCCGAACCTTGGCAGGGCCAAGTAAAATATTCTCCGAACCTCGGCTGGGCCGAGCAACAAATTCTCCGAACCTTGGCAGGGCCAAGTAAAATATTCTCCGAACCTCGGCTGGGTCGAGCAACAATTCTCCGAACCTTGGCAGGGCCAAGTAAAATGTTCTTCGAACCTCGGCAGGGCCGAGCAACGAATCCTCCGAGCCGTGGCAAGGCCAGGTAAAAATCATTCGGGCTGAAATCCCAGATAAAAACCGAAGTGCACAGGTCCCGACTAAAGCCGGGCGGCCTCCAAATAGTCCCCGAAGGACTTCGTCCGGTTTGAAAATGAGCACGTTAAACAAAAACCGTCGACGCACAAGAGGAAGCCACCATTGGCAAACCCTCTTTAGAGGCCGTTGAGCCCCGCATAATCGGCCAGAGGCCCCAAGAAGAGCTAGGAGATCCCCTCTATTACTGAAAACCTTTGGGCAATGCCCCTATAGCCCGTCGTTCAAAGCGTCTATATCAACGCACAAGAACGATGGGGCCACGCAAACACCCTAATTCATCACACGGATCAAGGCCATAAATTCTTGAAGAAAAGGACTTCCAAAGCAAGATCCATTTTTCATTTAGAAAAAGAGGATTACAAAAAGGCAGTAAAAAAACAAAAACAGGAAGAGAGGCCCTAAATCAGAATCTGGAGTCACTCCCGGAGGCTAGCAGCTCCTCCAGGCGCTCCGTCAGGTCAGCCACCTGCTGACGAAGGGACGTAATCTCCTCCCTTTGCCGGTCCATCAACCGGCGTGAGGCCTCCACCTCCCTGACCGACATGTCCAGGTACTCTTCGGCGATCCTCGCGAGCTGCTGATTACTCACAAGGGCCGACGCTAGGCCCTGCCCGTCAACAGTGACGGAGGTACGCCTCCTCTCCAAACGCGGCAGGCTGTCGAGCGAGGAACGCGACCCGACTGATGATCGCCCTGGAGAGGCCATTTTTTTGGAACTTAAACCGAGGGATGGCCGAAACCGATGCCCCTCGGTCATGTTTATACTCGCCAGGCAGGTACCTCTATCGGTCGCGCCGTGACCACCGAGCCATAAGAGCTTGCCACGCGTCGCCATTTCAGTGCCTGCGAAATCCGAAGTGTCGCGCTCCATCCCGAGCGAGATCGGTAAGCGCAAGCAGGTTGTTCGGGAATTCCCCAAGCAAACGTTTTCCGATCTGTCGGCCCTCGCAATAAATGCATTCGGCGCTTCCCCAAGCCTCTTAACGCTGGCCTCTTTTTGGGAAACGTGGAAGTCTGGCATTCGGCCAATAACCTGTCCCCTCGGGAAGAGTGGCGTCACCAATGAAAAGGCATGACGATATGCCGCTCGTTCCGCTCTGGCGCCCCTTATCAAGCGCCACGTGGACCTAACGCTGTGGCCCACAATGACAACTGAGTCGCTCCCTTGAGCCCGGCTCTCCGAACCTCGGCTGGGCCGAGCGAGCTAAATCTCCGAACCTTGGCAGGGCCAAGTCAATTATCTCCGAACCTCGGCAGGGCCGAGTGACTAAATCTCTGAACCTCGGCTGGGCCGAGCGAGCTAAATCTCCGAACCTTGGCAGGGCCAAGTCAATTATCTCCGAACCTCGGCAGGGCCGAGTGACTAAATCTCCGAACCTCGGCTGGGCCGAGCGAGCTAAATCTCCGAACCTTGGCAGGGCTAAGTCAATTATCTCCGAACCTCGGCAGGGCCGAGTGACTAAATCTCCGAACCTTGGCTGGGCCAAGTAGCTTATCTCCAAACCTCGGCAGGGTAGAGTGACCAAATCTCCGGACCTTGGCTGGGCCAAGACAAATATCTCCGAAACTCGGCTGGCCCGAGTGACGGGTTCCCTGAACCATGATGGGAAAAAGTACGGATTCCCTGAACTTTGGCCAAGGCCGGTCCGCGATAATCCGAGCTCCGATAAAAGCGAAGCACAAAAATACCAGGCTTCTGACCAGAGTAAGGAGCATATCTCACCGAATGATCTCTGAACCGCCACACACGAACCTCGATTAGTTCGGACGGCGTTAGATCCTCATCTAAGGACGAGTGGAACACCTTTGAACCCCACAAACAACAATAACTACAAGTTCGGCACAAGAAAGATAGAGATTGAGAAACAGAGCATAACTCTCTTTATTGTCGATCAAGATCGGTTACAAATGCCTCACAAGCGTTACAAGAGCATTGAGATGCATAAAATAAAAACAAATACAAAACTTGGGCAACTGCTCCAAGGCAAACCTAGGCAATCGCGATGCTCCAGCGTCCGACCGCCGAACTAGATAGGTCGCATCCAGTCGCGATGCCCTCCTTGTGCGCTCTCCATATGACCTCCGGGACCCATCCCCTAAGGGTGAGCCATTCTTCGGCAGCTCCCCAGTCGCCCCAGCTATCCGGCGGCAAGGAGCCTATGAGAGGAAAGCTTGGTCCTCCCACTCGTAGCAGCAGAGAAATGAGCATAATGGAAGATCTAATGGAAAAGACACTTTGGGGATAACCAAACATACCCCCTTTCTCCTCTTTTTATAGGCAGAAAAGAACCGGGAACAAGCTATCAAAGCTAAAAGTCCCGAGATTCAAACACCTGGCCCACGCCTCCACGTGGCCCCTCAGGATAGACGAGGCGCCCCACTGCGCGCCAAGCCCACCACCTGAGTTACGATGTGTACGAAGATCTCCTCCTGATCCCGAGTCACGGTCATTTAATGCGGGAGATCGCCAGCCAGCACCTTGAAAACTGGCAGGCTCAGAGTATCGTCCTTTGAAAGTGACGTCCTCCAATGGTAAGCGATTGCGTGCGCGACAAAGTGATCCGCATGGGAAAAGAGCACCTTCCGGAAAGCTCTGATGCAGCTTTACGCCCCCCACTACGCCGTATCATCAATTTTGGTGAAATAAAAACCGAATCACCTACGGAACAGCAGGGCATTGACAGAATAGCAGAAAGCGCGAAGACCTACTTTTTCCGTCGGCCCCAGCCGACCTACTTTGCCCGTCGGCCCCAGCCGACCTATTTTGTCTGTCGGCCCCAGCCGACCTACTTTTTCCGTCGGCCCCAGCCGACCTACTTTTTTCGTCAGCCCAGCCGACCTACTTCGCCCGTCGGCCCTAGCCGACCTATTTTATCTGTCGGCCCCAGCCGACCTACTTTGCCTGTCGGCCCTAGCTGACCTATTTTGCCTGTCGGCCCCAGCCGACCTACTTTGCCTGTCGGCCCCAGCCGACCTATTTTGTCTGTCGGCCCCAGCCGACCTATTTTCGCTTGTCGGCCCCCGCCGACCTATGCTATTTGTTGGCCCCAGCCGACCTACTTTTCTTGTCGGCCCCAGCCGACCT
The DNA here is from genome assembly GCA_900491605.1 of Calamus simplicifolius. Classification (NCBI taxonomy): domain Eukaryota; kingdom Viridiplantae; phylum Streptophyta; class Magnoliopsida; order Arecales; family Arecaceae; genus Calamus; species Calamus simplicifolius. The sequence continues at coordinate 139,372 of UESW01005041.1, read as the reverse complement.
ACCTTCCTCGTCGGCCCAAGCCGACCTGTTTTGCCCATCGGCCCAAGCCAGTACGTTTTCCTAGTCTCGGAATAAAGATGACCCAAGGGCATCAGCGAGCCATAGGTCACTCACAATCGAGGCGAAACTAAACGGCAGCGAAGTCACGCAAGAAAGACACTTAAGTGGAAACAGGAAATTCTTTCACTACGAAACATCAGACAAATGTCTAAAAGACGAGATACAAGAACAGCTCCTAAGGACCGGGAGCCGCACCGGCTTTAGAAAAGTCCTCAGTCACATCTGTGGAAGCGTGACTAGGTTCGCCCTTCTCCAATATTTTTGCCCCCTCTGCGGCAGTTTGCGACCGTCCCTCAGAAGCTGCAGCTTCGCCGGGACCAGGGGCGGCGCCAAGTTCGGCATCAGAAACGTCGACATATTCATCTTCGTCTTCTTCTTCAGACTCGCCATCGTCGGGATTTTCAGCACTCAGGAAAGAAAGATCCCATTCCGGGTGCCCACTGAGTATCCTCTGTTTGCATTCTTCCATCCCATGATGGAGCGTCTATGCTGATAGCGTCTTGCCTCCCCTTAAGTATGGCGAGCTGCATGTTGGCCTCAGCGGCCTGTTTCTCAGCCTCTGCGACTTGGGCTTGCAGAATAATATTTTGCTCCTCGAACTCGCCGGCCCGCATCTTGAATTCTGAGCTCTTGTTGCGACTGGACACAAGCTCGCCTTGAAGAGCCCGAACCTCCAGCCCCAACTCCGCCATCTGAAAAAGCCGAAATAAGTCAGTGTCACAAGAAACCAGTAGAAAAAAGCTAAAAAAGGGGGGGGGGGGGGGGAGAATGAGGTCGTACCTCCTCCTCTCGTCTGGCCAACCTTTTGGCCGACTCCTCAGCCTCACTCCTGGCTCTTGTTCTGTCGGCCCCAACCAGCTCAACTCTCTCCTGCAGATTATTGATCCTCAACTGCTTGGCTTCAGCATCCTCCCGAGCGTGGGATAGCTCGTTATTCACCTGAGCTACCATCCCTTGTTGCCATTTGGCGCCCTCCCTCAAATGGGCAATTTCGCTATCGCGGCGCTTCAGTCGCTCCTCCACCTCGCCAAGCATCCTAGTTAAACGCTTCCTCTGTCGGCAGCTTCCTTCCCCAGCCGACCCATACTCTCGCTATGTTCTCTCTGCATCGTCTTCACCTCCGCAGAATGTTTCGACTCAATTCTGGCCAGCTCCAGGCACGCGTCGTCGTTCTTCGCTAGGAGTTCCTGCAACTCCTCTACTCTGCGCTTTTGCTTGGACACCTCGGCCTGGGCAGCTTGATATGCCGCCCTTATCCCCTGCAAGCTCCTGTCGCTAATTGCCATGAGTTCCTCGAACTTCTCAGACACCTTCAGCCGCGACTGGAGCTCGGCATTATCCCTCCTGGCTTGAACACTAGCCCCTGTCGCCAAGCTTAGATGCCAGCATATAGCCCGAGAGAGCAGAACGCTCTGCAAGATAAAAATCAATGCGTGAGGGTTAAGCCAACCAGGACGTGTTCACTACCTGAGAATGGCAACTTACCCGTGAGGCATAGGCCTGAGTCATCCTCATCAGGGTCGCATTATCGATATCGGGAAGAAGATGAACGCTTTCGGCCACGCCTTGCTGCCCAAACGCAGCATCGACCAACCCCAGATCGGCAAATTTGTCCGCCGAGGGATCCGTGCCCGGATACAGGGCCGACCTCATCATGGCAGAAAATGCCTCCTCAATACCAGCATCCGAGCTGCTGGGTCGGCCAACCCCACCTGAAGAACCGGCCTGGGCGGCCCCCGTCTGAGAGGCCTTTAACCTCCCAGCCTCCTCTACCAAGGCCCTGGCTTGGGTTTCTTCAGATAGTTCGGCCAGCCCAAGCGCCAGCTTCCCCAAAACCTTTTTCGAAGAAGCTCCCAATGCGGAGCTCCCGCCTTGCCGCGTCTCCTCCTTCGACGCCCCTTCCTCGGTTACCACCATCTGTGTCTCCGCCATCGGGCCCCCGAGGTCTCGGCTTGTTCTACCGCTTGTATCTCCTCCGCAGGCTCCCCCAAGGCCTCAGTCTGACCTGCCTCACTGCTGTCGGACTCCCCTGCAGAGAGACCGAGAGAAGGCTCCCCCTGAACCTCCCCGGCTACGGCCGCCACCTCTTCCTCTCCTGCCGGAGCCGACGGCGATCCCGCGGGGACAGTAGGCTCCTCGGTGATGACCACCTCCGCCAAATCCGCCGCTGGTTCCTCTTTCAGGGGGGACGCGGTCGGACGAGCCATCGGAGCCTCGTCCGAGCTGTCCGAGATCTCTAACACGAGAGGGTCGGAGGCCATAACCGCTCTTCCCGGGCCCTCCTTTGCCCCCGGCACTTCTGCCATGACTGCTCCGGCGCCCGGCGGGCTTCTTACGGAAGTATGAGCCCTTTTTTTGGGCCGGCCACCATCCGCGCCGCTACCCTCCCCGGGGCGTTTTCCTCTCTTCCTTTTGGAGAGGTTTGACAACGCCGACCTTGCGGCTATCAGAACAGAACACACGTACTCAGGTCCAAGCACACTAATCGAGAAAAATATACAGCACGAAAGGGACTCACCTTGCGGGTCCAGGGGGCTGAGCCTGGCTGTGAAGAGGGCCCCCTCCGATAGCAGGTTGTTAGCCAAAAACACCTGTACGTTACGGAGGATGTCCAAGTCCTTCTCTTCCTGCGCCGATAAAGCCGGATGCGTCTCCGCATCCCTTGCAACATCCCCCATCTCTGAAGGAAGTCAGAACCGACGTTCCCCTCCGTGATAACAAACCGACTCTTCCATCCCTTGATGGAAGAGGGCTTATCCGCGATGACGTTGAAGGATCTCCGGGGCCCGATGTAGGGCCACTCTGATTTCCTCCCAGGAATCAGATGGTAGCAGGTGCGGAAAAGGGGGAGAGTGGCGACGATTCAAATCTGGTGGCACATCGAGATGAATCCGATGATGTTCCGCCAGCTATTTGGAGCCACCATTGACGGGCAGATATTGTAGTGGGTCATGATTTCCTTCACCAAGGGGTGGAGAGGAAACGAAGACCCGCCTTCAAACTATCTTCGTAGATGAAGACCCCAGACCCTAAATCCCGGGTAACTCTATCTTCAGGTCCCGGCGCCCGTAGGACGACATCCAAGGGCAAGCCATACCGCTGGTGAATCCTCCCCAAATCTTCGACAACGATTTCCGAAACCACGTCTTCGGGGCCCATCACAATCTTGGTTGAAGGAAATGCCAAACGGAAACGATGAGCGTCGAAGAGGATAAAAGGCCAGAACCCTTCTGAAAGCAAGACGAGAAGACGCCGAGGGCATGAACACATATATATATACAACGCGGCTGTCACTTCGCTTCTCCACCATGGAAGCCGCCCTGAAGAGGCGGGGCGTCTCATCCCAGGCGTCCGGAATCGCCTTGATAAACGTCCGATCGATCGGGATTCGTAGCGTGGCGCAATCCCAACCGTCGCTCGTGAAGGAGCCTTAGCCCCGAAGGTGGGATGGCCCTATCGCATTAATTAGGGCATCATTGCGCGAGCTGTCTAAGCCAAGACGTCCCATCCAGGATGCGCCATTCAAACTTGTACTCCCTACGCCTGAACCTACGCTTCGAACTAGGGAGTGGAGGGCATGTGTTGGGGGGTAAAATCGTCATTACATTAATATCCGTGTGAGGCGGCTAAGGCTAACCTCCTCCCTTCGGTCCTTTCGGGCTTCCGTAGCTCGGCCCCCTCCGGGCTTCCGTAGCTCGGCCCCCTCCGGGCTTCCGTAGCTCGGCCCCCTCCGGGCTTCCGTAGCTCGGCCCCCTCCGGGCTTCTGTAGCTCGGCCCCCTCCGGGCTTCCGTAGCTCGACCCCTCCGGGCTTCCGTAGCTCGGCCCCCTCTGGGCTTCTGTAGCTCGGCCCCCTCTGGGCTTCCGTAGCTCGGCCCCCTCCGGGCTTCGGTAGCTCGACCCCCTCCGGGCTTCCATAGCTCGACCCCTCCGGGCTTCCGTAGCTCGGCCCCCTCCGGGCTTCCGTAGCTCGGCCCCCTCCAGGCTTCTATAGCTCGACCCCTCTGGGCTTCCGTAGCTCGGCCCTTCCGGGCTTCCGTAGCTCGCCCCCTTCTGTAGCTCGGTTTCATCGAGCGATCCACAACCTAACACCTACCTCCGCGGAACCTGACGCGGGAGAGCCCGGGCCTACCAGAACGGCATCCTAGATAAGGAATCATGTCGGGACGTGGCCTAAAACCTATCATAACCGCCCCAGGCCTACTCAACCAGATCTCAAGACATCAAGGAGCTCTCCCAGCCGTCGATACCTAAACAAACGGGATATGGATTCCAACGGCCCCACAACGGCCTGATTCTGCCCGCCTCCATATCGTGACAACCTCCGAACCTTCCAGAAGGCGCTCAAGACCCAGGTGACAGTCTATAAATATCAGACTCATAGATTCTCCCAGGTACACGACTCTTGACGCACATCTCCTTGCGCACAGGCACGTGCCTCTTGCACGGGCACCCATACTGCTCTCTTCGGCAGCTCGTCGGCGCTCCTGTCCTCTGGAGCTTCCGATTGGCCGGCCCCGGAGAGGCCTCCCGGAGAGATCCACCTCCCCACTGTCTGGTTGATCACCGACTTCTTCTCCACTAACTTGAGCGTCGGAGGGTCTTCCGCGGAGGGCCACCCCCAGCGTCCCCCCGCGTGTGGACTTCTTTTTGCAGGTCCGCCCCCCTCTTCCTGGAGATCGGCCGTGCCCGAGTCGGAGGATGGATCCCGGCGGCAACAGGTGGTGACGGATTCCGTGTTCTTCACAGAACTGGCGGAACTTGAAGTTATCGAATTGCTTGCCATTATTGGTGATTATAGTATGAGGGAGGCCGAATCGGCAGATGATGGACCTCCACACAAAGTCTCGGGCCCGTGCCTCGGTAATTTGTGCGACCGCTTCTGCTTCGACCCATTTGGTGAAGTAGTCGATGGCGACAAACAAGAATTTCCGCTGTCCTGTGGCAAGCGGGAACGGGCCGAGGATGTCCATCCCCCATTTGGCAAAGGGCCAAGCAGAGGATATAGAAACTAGCTTGGCGGAAGGGAGCCTTTGGATGCTTGAATGCCTTTGGCAGGGATCGCAGGCGCGGACTAGATCGTCCGCATCTTTTTGCATGGTCGGCCAGTAGTAGCCTTGTCGCAGCACCTTGTGGCAGAGGGACCGGCTTCCCAAATGGTTGCCGCAAATCCCTTCATGTACCTCGCGCAGAGCGTAGTCCGCTTCTGATGGGCGAAGGCACCTAAGCAGCGGCATGGAAAATGACCGCTTGTACAGTTGGTTGTCAATCAACACGTAGTGAATGGCCTGCAGCTTCAGCTTCCTAGCTTCTCTTCGGTCGGACGGAAGTGACCCTTCTTTGAGATATTTGAGGATAGGGTCGAACCAGGATGGTTCGGCCTCAACTTGCATCACCCGGTCGGCCTCCGTGATGCTCGGCTTTTCCAGAGTCTCCAGGTGGAACTTTTGTTCGGCATCCATCATCTCCGCGGTTGCCAGTCGGGAGAGTAGGTCGGCACGGGCGTTCTCAGATCTGGGAATCTGAATAATTTCAAATTCGGAAAAATGGGGAAGCAAGTTACGCACCTCCTGGAGATATCGAATCATGTTCAGCTCCCGAGCTTCGAACTCTCCCCGAACATGGCCGGCTACCAGCTGAGAGTCGGTGAAGGCGTTGAGCTTTTCCACCTTTAGATTGTGGGCGATCTGGAGACCGACCAATAGAGCTTCGTACTCGGCTTCGTTGTTGGAAGCTAGGAAGGAGAATCGGACGCCATACTCGAAAGTCATCCCCTCAGGACTAGTAAGAACTAGACCAGCACCGGAGTGATGGGCATTGGATGACCCGTCGACGTGGAGGAGCCACCAGGCTCCAGACTTTGGCTCTTCAAGGGAGTCTGGGGCAGAACCGTCCTCCGGGATGGTGCACTCGAGGAGGAAGTCGGCCAGTACTTGGGCTTTGATGGCTGGGCGAGGCTAAAAATGTATGTCGTGCTCGCTTAGCTCGACGGCCCATTTGGTCATTCTCCCCGACGTTTTCGGACGGTGGACCACCGCCTTGATGGGTTGGTCAGTTAGGACCGTCACGGAATGTGCTTGAAAGTATGGCCGCAGCTTTCGAACTGAGGTGATTAAGGCCAGCACCATCTTTTCAATCCTACTGTACCTTGTCTCCGCATCGCGGAGCAACCTGCTCACATAGTAGATCGGCTTCTGAATCTTGCCTTCTTCTTTGACTAGCACCGAACAAACCGCATTCTCCGAGATAGCCAGATACAAAAATAAGGTCTCTCCCGGGGCCGGACTACTGAGAAGTGGGGGCGAGCCAAGATACTTCTTGAGATTTTGAAATGACTTCTGGCATTCGGGAGTCCACTGAAGTTTTTGGCCGATCAAAGAGTTTTGAAGAAGGGGAGGCATCTCTCGGCCGACCGCGCCACAAAGCGGTTAAGGGCCGCTATCCTCCCTGTTAGGCGCTGGACCTCTTTAACAGATACAGGGGGTGCCATTTGTTGGAGAGTTTGAATCTTCTGGGGGTTGGCTTCGATACCTCGCTGGGAGACCAGGAAGCCGAGGAACTTCCCCGAGTTGACGCCGAAGGCGCACTTGGTCGGGTTGAGTTTCATCCCATATTTGCGCAACGTTGCAAAGCTCTCCGAGAGGTCCTCAATATGTTGTGGCGCTTCCTTTCTTTTGACCAGCATGTCGTCCACGTATACCTCCATGTTCCGGCCAATTTGCTCCTTGAACACCTTTTTTAACCAGCCGCTGATAGGTTGCCCCTGCATTCTTAAGATCAAAAGGTATAACACGGTAACAATAAGTACCTCGGTCGGTTATGAAGGCGGTCTTTTCTTCATCTTCAGGGGCCATTCGGATCTGATTGTAACCGGAATAGGCGTCCATGAATGACAACATCTGGTGGCCTGAGGTGGCGTCCACGAGCTGGTCAACCCGGGGGAGGGGGAAGCTGTCCTTCGGGCAGGCTTTGTTGAGGTCGGTGAAATCGATGCAGATTCTTCATTTGCCGTTCGACTTTTTCACCATGATGACATTTGATAGCCAGTTTGGGTAATTTACCTCTCGAACGAAGTTGGCCTTTATGAGTTTGTCGACCTCTTCTTCAATGGCTTTTTTCCGCTCTGGGGCGAAGCTTCTCTTCTTCTGCTTAACAGGCCTGTGCATCTCGTCCACATTAAGATGGTGGACGAGGACCTCGGGGTTGATTCCTGGCATGTCGGAGGCGGTCCAGGCGAAGATGTCGGCATTGCTTTGGAGGAATCTGATCAACCTGCGCCGAGACTCTCCTTTGAGTAGTGACCCGATCCTTGCGGTTCGGTCGGGCTGAGCTTCGTCCAATGGTACTTCCTCCAATTCCTCTGTCGGTTCTCCCCGTTGTTCGGCGAAGTCTTCGCGAGCGTCTAGCCCGTCAACTTCGGGCATTCTAGACTGAAGGCTCGTAACAAAACATTGCCGAGCCATGGCCTAACTTCCCTGAACCACTCCAACCCCTCGCTCGGTGGGGAACTTCATAGACAGATGCGGGATAGAGACAACTGCCTTGAGGGACATCAAGCCAGGCCTGCCAAATATGGCGTTGTATGGGGATCTGAGGTCGGTCACTAGGAAATCGGTCTGTACAATAGTCACAAGGGGCCAGGTTCCCGCGCGGACCGTCAAGGTGACGATTCCTTCCGGGATGATGACGTCGTCGGTGAATCCCATCAGGGCGGAATCCACGGCTCGAAGGTTTTCCATGAGCAATTTCATCCTGGCAAACACACCGAGGTACAAGACATTTACCGAGCCTCCACTATCAACGAGGATTCGGCTTACATCATAATCGTTCAAATTAAGGGATACAACTAGTGCGTCATCGTGGGGAAGTTGTATTCCCAGAAGATCGTCGTCGGAGAAGGAGAGTTCACCCATCCTTGCCTTTTTTGGCGCTGGTTCTTCACCGCCGCCCCTGGGGCTCGATCTGCCGGCCTCTTCAATCATGTTGATGCGGCCAATCACGGGCGGATTGGGTGGAGGAGGAGGTTGTTGGAGCTCGAGCTGACGGTCACCTCCTTGTTGTTGCGGCTCGGGCGTCCTCCTGAACTGATCCAGCCGTCCCCGCCGAATCAGCCTCTCTATTTCATTCTTCAGCTGCCAGCATTCTTCAGTGTCATGGCCGTGCTCCCTATGGTAGCGGCAGTACTTGGCGGGATCTCTTCGGGTCGGGTTCCCTCGGAGAGGTACCGGTCGGGGAAGTTGGCGCTCTATCTCCATGAGGATTTGCGCCCAGAGCACAGTCAGCAGAGTATAGCGATTGAATTGCCTGGGAGGACTCCGGGAGCGATTCCTTGGCGGCAGCGGAGGGACTCTTTGGCGGCGAGGCGGACTTGGCCGCCGGGCAGGACGGTGCCTGTCGGGGACTTTGGGCTCTTGCTTCTTCGCATGCTCAGCGTGGGCGATCCTCCGTGATTCTTTGACCCTTGCATATTTGTCCGCGAGGGCCATCATATCAGAGAGACATGGGGGGTAGCTGACCTCCATTGCTAGGTAGAAGTCGCTCTCCTTAGAAACTCCCCCCGCCAGGGCGGATATAGCCACCTCATGATTAAGGTGGTCTACCTCTAGCATGGCCTTATTAAAACGGCCAAGGTAATTCCTCAAGGACTCCCCCTCTCTCTGCTTGACTTCGGAGAGGGAGTCGGATCTCCGTCGGTGGCGGCGGCTGCTGACGAACTGGCCAATAAAAAGGTGGCTCAGCTCGTCGAATGAATCAATGGAACCTGGCTTCAACGCATTGAACCAGGTTCGGGCGGATCCTCTGAGGGTGGATGGGAAGGCGCGGTAGAGGACCGCATCAGATGCTCCGTGGAACATCATTATTGACCGGAAGCTACTGAGATGGTCGTCCGGGTTAGTGGAGCCGTGATAGGGTTCGACGGCTGGCAGTTTGACATGGGAGGGAATCACTTCCCCCATGATTCCCTTGGAGAAAGGGATGCCCTGCTCCGCCTTGGGCTGGGGCAGATGGGTCTGCTTGGCAGCGTCCAGCTCCTGACGCATCTTCTGGATCTGACGGCGGATCTCCTCTTCACCGGTTAGAGGAGGAGCTGGGCGCGAGAATCGCAAGGATGGCATGGAATCATGGTGAGATGTCGCCGGGGAGAGGGAGCGGGCTCGCCGAGATCTGAGAGGATCTCTATCATAACCGGCTCGCGGGACTGGTTTGTCCCTCCTGGGCCGATATGGGGGATCCACGGACCCATGGAAATCAGAGGAGGAGGCCGCCGGCGAAGAAGGAATCGCCGCCTCCTTCTGAGGATGTGAAGCAGGAGGAGCTGCAAGGCGCTCCTGAACCAAGTGGGTAAGGGCCTGGACCTATTGGACCAGCGTAGCGAACTGGTTTTGGGTCACCGGGATGGCAGGCGGTGACGGAGTTTCGACCGGGGGAGGTTGCGGCGCTGTAGCGCCAGTCGGATCAGGCCTCTGGGAAGCGACCTGATCTTGGGCTTCAGAGGTTGCTCTCCTTCGGTTGGCCATTGGAGAGGTTCTTCTCCAGATTTAGATCCTTGTCTCCTTTCTTCAAGTTTTAATGGGACTTGAGGCCCTTCCTCTAGCGCCAATCTGTTGCCGTCGGGATCCGTCCTCCGACTCGGGCGCGGTCGATCTCCAGGAAGAGGGGGGCGGACCTGCAAAAAGAAGTCCACACGCGGGGGGACACTGGAGGTGGCCCTCCGTGGAAGACCCTCCGACGCTCAAGTCAGTGGAGAAGAAGTCGGCGATCAACCAGACAGTGGGGAGGTGGATCTCTCCGGGAGGCCTCTCTGGGGGCAGCCAATCGGAAGCTCCAGAGGGCAGGAGCGCCGACGAGCTGCCGGAGAGAGCAGTGTGGGTGCCCGTGCAAGAGGCACGTGCCTATGCGCAAGGAGATGTGCGTCAAGAGTTGCGTACCTAGGGGAATCTGTGAGTCTGATATTTATAGACTGTCACTTGGGTCTTGAGCGCCTTCTGGAAGGTTCGGAGGTTGTTACGATATGGAGGCGGGCAGAATTAGGCCGCTGTGGGGCCGTTGGAATCCATATCCCGTTTGTTCAGGTATCGACGGCTGGGAGAGCTCCTTGATGTCTTGAGATCTGGTTGAGTAGGCATGGGGCGGTTATGATAGGTTTTAGGCCACGTCCCGACATGATTCCTTATCTAGGATGCCGTTCTGGTTGGCCCGGGCTCTCCCGCGTCAGGTTCCGCAGAGGTAGGTGTTAGGTTGTGGATCGCTCGATGAAACCGAGCTACAGAAGGGGGCGAGCTACGGAAGCCCGGAAGGGCCAAGCTACGGAAGCCCAGAGGGGTCGAGCTATAGAAGCCCGGAGGGGGCCGAGCTACGGAAGCCCGGAGGGGGCCGAGCTACGGAAGCCTGGAGGGGTCGAGCTATGGAAGCCCGGAGGGAGCCGAGCTACAGAAGCCCGGAGGGGGCCGAGCTACGGAAGCCCGGAGGGGTCGAGCTATGGAAGCCCGGAGGGGGCCGAGCTACGGAAGCCCGGAAGGACCAAAGGGAGGAGGTTAGCCTTAGCCGCCTCGCACGGATATTAATGTAATGACGATTTTACCCCCAACAATTAGAATCCCAAGCATGGCCTACCAATGTAGCTCTATATTCTCTATAGTTGATTCATTTTATTCTAAAAATTGGGCAAGCACATTAATAGGGATCCTTAGTTGCATGCAGAGTTGGACTCCTATATTTGGTTACTAGAAAATTATAAAGATAATCTAACGGCCTAATTGAAACAAAATGAGATTAATTAGCTTTGAGAGACATAAAGGAATCTAATTGGTTGTGTTTGTGTATGATATATGTATATACATACATATACATACATATATATACATACATATATATATATATATATATATATATATATATATATATATATATATATATATATATATATATATATATATATGTATATATATATATATATGTATATATATATATATATATATATATATATATATATATATATATATATATATATATATATATATATATATATATATATATATATATATATATATATATATATATATATGGATGTATATATGTATGTATATACATACATATATATATGTATATATATATGTTGGGAATTATATCCTAAAGCCAATCATTTGATGATTGAGCTAATGTAAATGTGAATTGTATCCTAAAGCCAATCATTTGATGATTGAGCTAATGTAAATAGCATAGAAATTGATATATTAATAAAAGTTATTGGCAGTTTATTCATTACAAGAACATCTTCTTAATACTCCTGATAGTAATGAAGCCCTTAGGATCTTCTTTCACGATAAAGAAGGATTTATCTTTGAAGGTCCTCAAAACAGTTCGCGACCAAATGATATACTATGACAGGACCATAGTACTATCAATTATAGGACGTTGTATATCATATTTGTTGGTTGTCCTCTTAACCAAGGAGTGTAGAGACACTGGTATGACATACAGGTGAAAGTGTAGGAGTACATTTCACCGAACGTGACTCATTTCCGGATACTCTGCTGTCAAGAGTTGATCCGAGAAGATATAGGTATAAGTATCCTTCAGACCTGAAGATCACAACCAGTGACTTACAAGCAACTCATTGTACTTAGGTGCCGGACCATCTAGATTTCTAATCCAGCTACGAAAGGTTACTGGGTGCAGTCAAGTACTTGTGGTAGTCAGTTGTGAATCAAGATGGAATTTGACCTATCCCATTAAAAGGAGAAATGCTTGTATTTCAATTTAGTAAGACCTTGGCCAAGGCACTTCATGTGAAGGTCACATGATCACTAAAATTGAAATCACTTTATGGATTTGCTGTTTAGAGTTGACAGGCTCTTAAGCCATCCTTAGCATTTGTGGTCACATGAATTATACGGTAACTGTTTCTTAGGGTTCTTGAAGTTTGCTCGGCAACTCTTCGACCTATCCGGACGTCGGGTTCCATTGCTAGATGGGCACATCGATTAGTATAGAAAGTTGTTTCTATGCTACTGGCTTAGGTTCGAACCTAGAGAGTCACACGCATAGAAGTTTCCTAGGATGATCTATTTGCTGATCAACGATTGAGAATCGTACATGATTTAATTAATCAATTTGATTGATTGAATTATCTCAATTGGGTTAAGTATAAGTGAATAAGATTCAATTTGATTTAAGTCTTTTAGAAGGACTAATCAATTTCAAATATTGATATGAAATTAGACTTGATTTGGATTTAAATAGATTAGGACTAGCCAAATTTGATTTGGGCTACGACCATGATCTATGTAGGTTCAATCCAATAAATTCAAATCAACTTAAACCAAAACCCAAAACTAAATCCCATGTGTGAAAAGAGTTTTCTCGCATAAGAATCTCGAGATGGCTGAAATCTCATCTTATGAGAGATTAAATTCTCATATAGAATTTAATGTATAACATTAATCTTTTCCAAACATTTCCGTTGGAATTCTAAAGTGTTAGAATTTATATAGAATAAATGTGCCTCTTTGAATCAACCACGCGATGGAATTCACATCTCTTTGGTTTTTCACCGAACATCGAATTAACCAAACGCCGCATCTATTTGGTTTTCACCGAACGTCAGAATTAACCAAAGGTTGTGTCTCTTTGGCACAACCTTTGGTTTTCACCGAACGTCAGAATTAAACAAAAGGTTGTATCAGGTTGCGTCTCTTTGGTTTTAACCGAATGACAGAATTCTAAGAGTTAGAATTGAGCCTATAAATTGGAGGACATCCCTCACCAAAACAAAACAAAGAGATGTTATGGATTGAATTTCTAAAGAGTTAGAATAGAAAATCCTTGTGTAATTCTGGTGTCAGAAAAAAGTTTGGTGGATCTTGGAAGAAGATTCAAGTGGAAGGATTTAAGATCAGCAAAACTATTTTTCTGCGAGCTAGCACTCCCGGAAATCTGATCATTCGGGGCCTTCGTATGGACGATACTAGAGGCCGGACGATTGAATGGCTGCAGAGCATAAAGAATTTACCTACTATTCTTAAGGTGAGTGATTTGATCCCTAGATCTTAAGGCAGGCTTTAAGACGAGTAGTATGACTTCTCATCTTGAAGATTAAGATATAATCTTAATTATTTAATTTATATACATTATTTAGATCAAACGATCTTATAATATAAGGCAAATATGATCTTCATGCATGTTAGATAGATTAATATGTAATCTTTAAATTTTGCATCGATAATTGTTATCAAAGTTAAAATTTGCATGCCTCGGGGATTATTTCTCCCTACAATTGGTATCGGAGCGATGGTTTCGTCTTGATCTAATTTATTGTATAAAAATTAATGTTCTTATTAATTATGTAATTATGACTAAAATGATTCACCTGGCTATTCGGTCATAGATGGATTAAAAATCCAAATTACCCATTCAATGAGGTATTCTGTGACATATTGCCGTGTGGTTGATGCTTAGTCAAAAGATAATTTAAATTGATCTTTGGCATCAAAACACAGATTACACACACTCTCAGGTTTTATTTGATACATATTGATGTGTATAAAAGCATGATATTTGCATGTTTAGTATAAAAACATAGAAATGAGATATGATGGCTTGTAGTCAATGTTATGAAACATACAAATATTTATGGGAGTTTTATTTGAATGTCAAATATTAATTCATAATCTTTTTAGATATGATCTAAATATAGGAATTATGAGTAGTAACATAATGCAAGTGATGCTTGATTGAAATATATGACATGTAAACATGAAATATATTTAATCTTTTGGGTTAGCTAAATCGGGTCCATAAAGGGTTAGACCCTAAGGTTTAAATCAAATGGACTATAAGAGTATTTGATCAAATCTAAATTGATTAGATTAGGTTAAGGATGCTCTAAATCAAACAATAGTTGTAGTTGATCATGTCCATGTCTTTGATTAAACCAAATGGAAGTAGATTAGGCTCCGTGGTTGAGCATGAATCTCTTAGATGGTCAAATCAAAATTGGTTAACCATATGATGTCAAGGTGAGTTGGCAAGTTGCTTTAGGATCAACGATCGAATGATTTTTAATTGGGAGCTACTCGTATTGATGCGTCTTTAACGAGTTAATGCATATCCCTCTCATCGATCTCACATACCTGGTCAATATGGTGAACCATTTATGATTCAGATCATTTACCTGATTCGGGTTGACCCATGCATGTAAGGAAATCAGTCTGACTGATTTAAGTGCCACTTAAACTGACATAATCTTGTCTCATTAAATTGACTTCATAGATTCAGTGGGAGAACTTGATTAGTTAATTTATCTTCAGATTATTAAATCCTCTAAAATTATTAGGTCCTTAAAATGAAATAGTTATATGATAGCTAGATCAAAGCCTTCCATTAAGGTAGGTGATAATGAGTCCGATGTCTTGATAATCCATTGGTGGCACTCCATGCCTGATGCTTGTCAACCATCAGAATATCATTCATTATATGATAAGTCAGCGTAACTATTACATAGACAGTCAGGTGGGCCGAGCTTCACTCGGGCTTGGTTATCTATTGATAGGTTACACTGATTATATCATTTAATGGTTGGACCTAACCAAAACTTTCAGTGGAGGCACTCCTTGCTTGCTGAAGAGGAACATAGGGCAAAACTGAACATTAAGAATTGTTTGGGGAAACAATTGGTTTTGAACCTACTCTTAGATGCATATGGGTTGGCCAAGCTTCACTTGGGCCTGCATGTAGTTTATGTAGATCTTAGTGCCCGCTAAAGAATTAAGAATAATTCTTCGAATTGGGGTGTAGAGGTTGCCAATTTGAACAAAATAGTGGGAGAATCTTTAGACTAAAGTCCAAGTCTTTAGACTGAATCAATTTATATACTAATAAACTTTAGTTTTTCTTTATGCAGAAAATGGCCACTAATTTATCATTAAGGTCCCTATTGGATAGTGACAAGTTGAATGGTTCAAATTTCAATAGCTGGTTCAGAAAACTTAAGATCGTGCTTGAGCACGAGAGGATTCTATATATTCTGAATAATCCTGCACCAAATATATCTGCTGCAAACATCCAAAGTTCTGATAAAGACACTTATCAGAAGTGGCTCAATGATAGAACTAGCATGCGTTGCATCATGCTGCAGTAATGAATGATGAATTCGGTCGCCGATTCGAGAATGCTCAGCCGGAAGAAATTATTCAAGCGTTGAATGAATCTTTCGGCACACCCGACGACGTTGAAAGGCACAAGACTAGTTGTGCTATTTTTAATGCTTGAATGAGGGATGGATCTCCTGTCACTGATCATGTATTGTACATGATCGAGAAGATAGAACTCCTAAGCAAGCTCGGCTTTCCCCTATATGAGTAGTTGGAAAAAGATGCGATCCTGAATTCCTTGCCTCCATCCTTCCGACCTTTCCTTACTCATTTTCGAATGACAAAGCCTGTAGTCAACTACCGCGGTTTGTTGGGGTTGTTACAGAACTTTGAGAAGGATAACCAGCTCTCTAAGGGTTTGGTTAATGTGGTTGAAGGATCTAAGGTAGGGCGTCAATCCTTTGGGAAAGGAAAGAAGAAAAAGAATAAGAAAAAGGTGCAATATGCTAGGACATCTCTAAGGGGTCAGATGCAGAAGAAAAAAGTTGATTAAAGTCAAGTTGAATGCTTTCATTGCAAGATGTAAGGGTACTAGAAGAGGAACTGTCCTCTTACATTGCTACACTTGATCAAAACAGGCCAAAGAAGAAAAAGGGGCAAGATATTGCTCAACAAGGTATTTATATGATAACACCTTGTAATTTTCTGTATATAATAATCAAACCTGGGTATTGGATACCGGGAGTCCTTTTAATATTTGCAATTCATTGCAGGGACTACAGGTCACTAGAAGATTTGAGAACAATGAAAGATTCCTTAATGTCGGCGATGGAAGATTGTTCCAGTTCTGGCATTAGGAGTTCTTGAAATAGTTTTCAATAGAAATGTCATTGTACTAAATGATTATCATTTTTGCCCAACGTTCTTGTTGAACGTAATTTTTGTAGGCCTTATGGCCAAAAGTCATTATGAAATTTCAATAAAGGATGTTACTTTGAATATTATTATGAATGGAGTCACTGTAATGACTGGGCATTTATCTAATGATATTTATATATTATCATAGCCTATGAATGTAGTGTACAAATCAAGTAAGCGCCCTAGAACAACTTATGTCACATATATTTATCTTTGGCACCATCGGCTGGGTCATATCAATAAGAACAGATTAAACAGGTTAACTCAGGAGGGCATCCTTCGAGTTGATAATTGTGAATCATTAACTACCTGTGAATCCTGTCTTCTTGGTAAAATGACCAAGTTATCTTTTACTGGAAAAGGTGAAAGAGCCAAAGAGCTATTGGGTCTAGTATATACTGATGTATGTGGACCAATGAGCACTTGTGCCAAAGGTGGATATTACTACTTCATTACTTTTACAGACTATCTTTCTAGGTTCGATTATGTCTATCTTATGAGACATAAATCTGAGTCGTTTGAAATGTTCAAACTATATCATAAAGAAGTAGAAAAACAAACAGAAAAATGTATTAAGACCCTTCAATCAGATCGAGGAGGCGAATACCTTTCAAATGACTTTGTGACATATTTAAGGGAGAATGAGATTCTCTTCCAATGGACTCCTCCAGGAACACCGCAGCATAACGGTGTATCAAAAAGAAGGAATCGAACTCTATTAGACATGGTTCGGTCCATAATGGGTTTTGCAAGCTTGCCAATATCATTTTAGGAATATGCATTAGAATCAGCTTGTCATATTGTCAATAAGGTTCCAAGTAAGTCTGTTTCTAAAACTCCACATGAGATGTGGTATAGACATAAACTGGTTATCACCTATCTGAGAGTCTGGGGGTGTCCGGCTTATGTGAAACATGCAAAATCAGACAAACTTGAATCCAAATCTGATAAATATTTTTTTATCGGCTATCCGAAAGAAACCAAAGGATATTACTTCTACAATACTGAAGAACAAAGTTGTTCATTAGTAATAGAGAAATTTTTCTTAAAAAGGAGTTTCTTAGTGAAGGAACAAATAGCTCTAATGTTGAACTTGAGGAAGTTCATTAAGTATAAGGAACAACACAAACCTTTGAACCCTTAGAATCTGAGTTGATTAGATCAAACTCAAAACCCATTTTAGATGCACCATTAAGGTGATCTGGTAGAGTACCACATCAACCGGATAGATACTTAGGTTTCTTGGTCCAGAATGAAGATCCTATTGAACTCGATGAGAACAACAAGGATCCGATCACCTATATGGATGCTATGCAAATGACTGACTCTAATAAATGGCTTGATGCCATAAAATCCGAACTTGATTCCATGAAGGACAATAATGTATGGACATTAGTTGACCCACCCGAAGGGATAAAACCCATAGGGTGTAAGTGGGTTTTCAAGAGGAAAAGAGGCACAGACGGAAAGGTAGAGACCTATAAAGCACGTCTGGTTGCCAAGGGGTATCGTCAACGTTATGGTATTGACTATGACGAAATGTTTTCTCCTGTGGCAATGCTGAAATCCATTCGGATTATGCTAGCTATAGCAGCACACTTAGATTATGAGATTTGACAGATGGATGTTAAAACGCTTTTCTAAATGGTGATTTAGAAGAACAGGTGTATATGATACAGCCTGAAGGTTTTATATCTGAAGACGAGTCTAAAGTGTGCAGGCTATAGAAGTCTATTTATGGACTTAAGCAAGCATCTAGGAGTTGGAACATATGATTTGATAAAGTGATCAAATCTTATGGCTTTATTAAGAATAAAGAAGAACCTTGCATTTATAAATGGGCTGACGATTCTGTTATTGTATTTCTTGTATTATATGTGGATGATATTCTCTTAATCGGGAATGATGTCCCTGCATTACAAGGAATAAAGATATGGTTATCATCACAATTCTCCCTGAAAGATCTGTATGAAGCATCATACATCCTAAGGATGAAGATCTATAGAGATAGATCTAAGAGGATGCTTGGTTTATCCCAATCTACGTACATTGATACCATGCTAAAGAGGTTTAGCATGGAGAATTCTAAGAAAGACTATCCTCCGATAGGCCATGAAATTTATCTTTCTAAGAAGGATTGTCCGACAACTCCTAATGAAAGAGAACGTATGAGTCGAATTCCATATGCTTCGGCAGTGGGATCAATTATGTACACCATGACATGTACAAGACTAGATGTGGCATACTTACTAGGAGTAGTAAGTAGATACCAATCTGATCCAGGAGAAAAATACTGGCAAGTTGTTAAGACAATCCTTAAGTATTTAAGAATACTAAGGACCAGTGGTTAGTCTATGGAGAGTCTGATTTGAAACTTGTTGGATATACTGATTTCAGTTTTCGATCAGATCATAATGATAGTAAAAGTGTATCGGGTTTTGTGTTTATCCTCAATGGTGGAGTTGTTTGCTGGAAAAGTTCCAAGCAATATACAGTGGCAGATTCAGTGTGCAGGTAGAGTACATCATTGCATCAGATGCTGCGAAAGAAGCTGTATGGCTGCGAAAGTTTATCTCCAAGCTTGGAGTGGCACCTTCCATAGATGGACCAATCCTGTTGAACAGTGATAGCACTGGTGCAACAGCTCAAGCAAAGGAACCACGAGCACATCAACACACCAAGCACATACTGCGCTGGTTTCATCTTATTCGAGAGATTGTAGACCGAGGTGACATAAATCTTCAGAAGATTGATGGAAAGGAAAACCTAGGTGACCCATTTACTAAAGCACTCAGCATCAAGGAGTTTGATAACTATAAGTTGAAGATGGATATTAGATACTGTAATGAGTGGCTTTAGGCTAAGTGGGAGTTTGTTGGGAATTGTATCCTAAAGCCAATCATTTGATGATTGAGCTAATATAAATGTGAATTGTATCCTAAAGCCAATCATTTGATGATTGAGCTAATGTAAATAGCATATAAATTGATATATTAATAAAAGTTATTTGGCAATTTATTCATTACAAGAACATCTTCTTAACACTCCTGATAGTTGGAATTCTATAGTGTTAGAGTTTATATAGAATAAATGTGCCTCTTTGAATCAACCACGCAATGAAATTCTAAATGTTAGAATTCACATATCTTTGGTTTTCACCGAACGTCGGAATTAACCAAACGCCGCATCTCTTTGGTTTTATCGAACGTCGGAATTAACCAAAGGTTGCGTCTCTTTGGTTTTCACCGAACGTCGGAATTAAACAAAAGGTTGCGTCTCTTTGGTTTTAACCGAACAACAGAATTTTAAGAGTTAGAATTGAGCCTATAAATTAGAGGACATCCCTCACCAGAACAAACAACGAGATGTTATGGATTGAATTTCTAAAGAGTTAGAATAGAAAATCCTAGTGTAATTCTGGTGTCAAAAAAAGTTTGGTGGATCTTGAAAAAGATTCAAGTGGGAGGATTCAAGATCAGCAAAATTATTTTTCTGCGAGCTAGCACTCCCGGGAATCCGATCATTCGGGGGCTTCGCGTGGATGATACTAGAGGCCGGACGATTGAACGGCTGCAGAGCACAAAGAATTTACCTACTGTTCTTAAGGTGAGTGATTTGATCCCTAGATCTTAAGGCAGGCTTCAAGACGAGTAGTATGACTTCTCATCTTGAAGATTAAGATATGATCTTAATTATTTAATTTATATGCATTATTTAGATCAAACGATCTTATAATATAAGGTAAAGATATGTTCTTGATGCATGTTAAATAGATTAATATGTAATATTTAAAATTCCGCATTGATAATTGTTATCAAAATTAAAATTTGCATGCCTTGGGAATTATTTCTCCCTACAGTATATATATACATATATACATATGTACATATACATATATATATGTACATATATGTACATATATATATATATGTATGTATGTATAGAGAGAGAGAAAGAGAAGGGGGAGGGGGGCAAGAGAGGGCTAGCCGACTCATAACTAATTGATTTTTTTGGGTTTTAATGGATCTATTAGTTTTAAGTAATTAGTGGGAAGCACATCTATTTCCTTAGATGAATACAACTTTTAAGTGGACCTCTTTCTTTTTTTACATGCACCTTTTCAACTGGGAGAGGTAGATTAGTTTGGTTTAGCATCATTTTTTCATCTTCTCCTCTTATATATATATATATATATTGACTATGAATAAAGGTAAACCCCCTACTTTATTAATATGAGCAAAATTTATAAGGAGATAGAATCTACAAAAGAAGGGTTAAGGGAAGGGAGAGGAGAGGATCTTTAAGGAGAAGGTAGCTATCCATGTGTGCTGTTTTTTTTTAAGAGACATTTTTGGGATTCAAAGGTAAGAAAGATTTTACATAAAGTAGAATTGGTAGCAGCCAATGTCTTGAATATTTTTGCATTTTTTTCTTTCCAAATGATCCATCAAAATGAAGTAGGGCATGATCTTGAAAACTCCCTCCTCAAGTCCATCTTATTGAAGGTTAGAGATGTACAATCTTATTGGTAAGTTTGGAAGGGATTTGACCTTATATATTCACTAAAGTTGCTAGAGATAGAGATGCTGTGTCAAGCTCCAAATAGGCCCTGAGCACAAATGATGCAAATGATCTGGGAAAGGACTAGATTAAGGCTGCATGTGGATTGAATCAACCCATTTTTGACTTCAAATTGGCCCAAAATTCATTCCAACTTGAACCAAAGTTATTTGGATTAGGTTTGGATAAAAAAACACATCTTATTTAGAAAGTGGATTAGATTTGAATCATTGAGTTCTCAATCTAAACTCGAATTGACCTAAATTTGTTTAAAACTAGTATATCATATATCTTTCCTAAGAAAATATATAGTCATCCCTCTTTGAATATAAAAAAATACTCTTCATTTTATGATATAATTTATCAAAATTTATCTTGCTGGTTATAATTATGTGTGGTTATAAATAAAATCTTATGTAAAATGTATGTTTGACAATATTTACCTATTGTTTATTATTATTTTATAATAATAAAAAATTATTTTTTTATTTTATTGCATAATGCATGGTATGGTAGGGTAATTAATTATTTTTGTCCCAATTTGAACCCAAAAGTTGGATGGATTAATAAAATCAACATTAAATCTGATCCAATGCAACATGAAGAATATTAGATTACATATTAATTAGATTATTTTTGACCTGATTCAGCTATTGGTTGAGTTGGGCTGTTTGTTCTTTTCCATGATCCAATCCCATGCGCTTGCAGCCCTTGGACTAAGCTTTGTAAGGAAATGTCTTTGTGCATCGCCTTCGATACACAAAGGCACACACCGGGCATGCGTATTAACCATGCACCCGTGCGAGCACGTTGTATCATAGCCTATTGGGTCGTGATGCATTTTACGCTCGCATGGAGCATGGCCAATGCGCGCGCTCAGTGCATGCCTTTGTGCACCATCTTTGTCCACCGAAGGCGGTTCACAAAGACTTTTCCGCTTTGTAAACTTAGCTTCAAGCAGCACGAATTTTGGCACGCGGGCTGGTCCAATGCAACCCTAAACCAGATGGTCCAGATCCGCCCTTACTCTTGCTGGTCTGAAGCTAAACCCGAATTAGGCCCTGGATAAATTTTATAATGGAGTCGAACTCGAACTAGGTCACGGCTTAGTATATAACGACCGCTCACTCTCCATCGAAAACCCTAGCTCTAAACCCCTAGAGGGATACAGAGGTGAGCCGCTTCTCCTTCGCCACCTCTTATTCCATTGTTTTTGATAAAATCCCATGCGCTTGCAGCCCTTGGATAAGCTTTGTAAGGAAATATCTTTGTGCACCACCTTCGATGCACAAAGGCATACACTGGGCATGCGCATTGATCGTACACCAGTGTGAGCGCGTGCCACAGCCCATTGAGCCGCAATGTTTTCTACACATACGCTCGCATGGATGCATGGCCATTACATGCGCCCAGTGCGTGCCTTTGTGCATCATCTTTGTCCACCGAAGGCAGTGCATAAAGACTTTTCCGCTTTGTAAACTTAGCTCCGAGCAGCACGAATTTTGGCATGCGGGCTGGTCCAATGCAACCCTAAACCAGATGGTCCAGATCCACCCTTACTCTTGCCGGTCCGAAGCTAAACTCGAATTAGGCCCCGGATAAATTTTATGATGGAGTTGAACTCGAACCAGGTCATGGCTTAGCTATATAATGACCGCTCGCTCTTCATCGAAAACCCTAGCTCTAAAACCCCAAGAGAGATACGGAGGTGAGCCGCTTCTCCTTCGCCACCTCTTATTCCCTCTTTTTGATAAAATCTTATGCACTTGCAGCCCTTGGATAAGCTTTGTAAGGAAAAATATCTTTGTGCACCGCCTTCGATGCACAAAGGCATACACCGGCATGTGCATTGATCATGCATCCATGCGAACGCATGTGTCATAGTCCATTGGGCCACGATGCTAAAAGAACATACGCTCGCATGGATGTATGGCCAATGCGCGCACTCAGTACGTACCTTTATGTACTATCTTTGTCCATCGAAGGCAGTGCACAAAGACTTTTTCACTTTGTAAACTTAGCTCCGAACAGCATGAATTTTAGCACGCGGGCTGGTCCAATGCAACCCTAAACCAGATGGTCCAGATCCGCCCTTACTCTTGCCAGTCCGAAGCTAAACCCGAATTAGGCCCTGAATAAATTTTATGATGGAGTCGAACTCGAACCAGGTCACGGCTTAGCTATATAACGACCGCTCGCTCTCCATCGGAAACCCTAGCTCCAAAACCCCCAGAGAGATACGGAGGTGAGCCGCTTCTCCTTCGCCACCTCTTATTCCCTCTTTTTCTCAAATTATTTGTTTCTAATTCTCTGTTCTTATTCTTTTCACAGATCCCATTCGATCGTAAGAAGATGGCTGCGTACGTAATCCGATCTGTTCTTTTTGCTGTTTCTTTGGTCGATTTTTGTTTTCTGAACAAAAATATGTTCTTTTATGTGTTTTGTTTTTGATCATAGAATGTTTTTATGATTTTTTTTTGTTTTGTATTGAGAGATGAGAAAGCTGAGATTTTTACGCTTAGATTAGAGCACTGATTGTGCTTTCCATGGATTATAGAAACGTTATTGTATGATTTAGATATCAAGTGCTTTGTTGAGGTATTGCAATTTCACTAGATAATGAGGGAAGCCAACCTTCGAGAATTTTGTTGCATGAAGTTAGCTGAAGGTGAAGCCATGATAGCTTCGATCTAGTTAAATACGACTTTGCTTATGTTGAATTTTTTTTGGCTTGATCAGTGATATGATGATTCGATATCCCAACTATATAATAGTACTTATCTGAATAATACGAGTTTAGGGAAAGTAGGAGAAGCAGAACCTCGGAACATTTCACTGAATCTGGATTTAGATCAGTTATTCAAATGAGCAGTTGATGAGCAAATCAGAAAACAATATGATATTTATTTTATTGGATAAGAAATAAGTTTACACTGGCTATCATGATGTAGTTACTCATCAACTGTGTTTCCTTAACTAGGATTGACTGTAGCCTGCTTGTTAGGTAGGACAGCAATGATCCTTATGTCATATGATTTGCTAGTTTGCATGTATTTTCTAGCTGAGTTTTTCTTTAGCCACATAATTGAATGGTCTAATAAATTGCTGGTGGTTGTTCTTAATTATCTAACACCTTGAATGCTTAACAGTGTTAGAAAATGTCAGTTAATGTAAAACATCTGTTTTTGTTGTTCTTTTCTGAATTTCATTTGAAACCTTACAAACGTATGAACACACTAAAATTTTCTATTGAAAATAATTTTGTTGGAATAGCGGAATAGCGACTTATGTATTGTTTTCTGATTTAGAAATAGAAATCAGATAGCTTGAAGAAAAATCTTTGATACAATATAGATCAATATCTTACCAGAGAATTCACGACTTGACTTTTCTTTTGAATGATTTTGTTGTTAAAGAATATTCTCTAAAAGCGACATCACTGATTAGAATGATTGAGCATATCAGTATTTGAAAGGGACCAAAAGCGCGTATGCATTTTGTGGACATATATAGCTAGTATTTTAAACTTAGCTTAACTCATTTAAGCCTTTTCCCGACTATATGAGGTCGGAGCTAGTATTTTAAATACTTAAAAACAGTTCTATTAACTATAATTATAGTGATATTATGTATAAATTACAGAATTGGTAATAATAAAATCTAGTAATAACTGCTTACGACTTAGATCTTGATTTTTACTAGCAATAATTATAGCATAAATTGACATATTGACATTGCTAATATGTACATGGCTGGCCCACATGAAACTTACAGTCAGTCCAGCCATTATTTTTGAAGTTGCCTTATTTTTATTGTTGCATAATGCTGAATGGGTCATAGATGCAATCATAGAATGATAAGTAGGCTACATATGCAGCTGCATAATGCAACTCCTACTAGTGATTCAAGTTTTGATGGGAAGAGGGCCATCTTGATTGTTCCCATCCTAGAGACCTGTCTTGGCTATCTTGTCGTATCCTGTCTTGGCCATAATAAATTGATATTATAATTTTAAATAGATCTAATTTATCATAAAAAAATATAACTTTTTATGTTCAAATATATTTAAAAATCAAATAAAATATTAAAGATTTACAAATAATTTCTTTAAGAAAAAACATCCTGAGCAAGTATCGTAATACTTGATCAGGTCAGAGATCGAAGCAGGATGGGACACAGGGCATGTTTTATTCCATGAAAATATTGTGATGCCTTTGTCCTGTGAGATTTAAAACCTTGACTCCTACAATATATGTGTCAACAAAGTGCTAAAACAATTTTCTTTTTGGTCCATATATAGTCCAACCATATGTTAGCTGCATTTAGGTTTTGCACTGCAGTCAAGGAACTGTGTATGTAGGGGTGCAACTTGGGTCGGGTTCAACCCGAACCCAGCCCGCCGAACCCGAATTACAACAGTGCTTGAACTTGAACCCGGCCCGCCAAACCCGAATTGCAACAATGCTTGAACTCAGGTTTGCCTAACTCAAACCTAAAGGACCCGGGTTTAACATAGACCGATTTGTAATTGATCCGGGTTCGGGTTGCAGTCAACCCGAACCGGGATAACTCGAACCCACCGCAGCCCACTGGCCCACAGGCCATAGCCCGTTCTTCTTTGAGAACTTATTGAGTTATTTTGGTATTTTCTTCGCTCGCTCGACGCCTGCTCGCCTTTCGCTCGCCCGCTCGCCCTCAACGCTGACCCTAGCTTCCAATCTCTAGATCTAGTTTCCGGCAAGGGTGGGAAGCCATGGCTGACTTCCAACGATGGTCAGGCTTCGTTGAAGACAAGAGGACTGCAGGTCTTCTAGTTAGATCAGGCTCCCTTCTCCCATCTCCTCATCTCTTGGCACTTCTTCGCAAAATTAGTTGTCATCTATCATGATGTCATCTCTTTTGAGGTCCATTTTCTCGAATCCAGCCATCTTTGATGCGTATGAATATTAGCTGTTTTTACAATTGAGACACTTTGATCGCTCATCCCCTGTTTGCAACCAGAGTCTCCCCCATCTTTCGTCATTTAATCGTCGAAGAACAAGGGAGAAAAAAATTAAGTGCGAAGATCGGGCATCAACTAGCTTTTATGTTTATATTCTATTAATTATTATACCATATTTACAAATGACTTAAATGTTATTTAAATTATTAAAATTTGGGTTACAGCTTTTATTATACGTTTAAATGCTATTTATACATAGTATTAAGTGTGAAGATCGGGCATTAGTAATTGGATGCCAAAATTATCCAAGAAGTCTGATATTTTTTTAATATAAAGTAAATTTTAATATAAAAAATAAAGATAGAAAATATATAAAAAAATTTTCTCCTATGATGTAACTTAAATTGAAAGCCTTCCAAAAATAGATGAACATATACATGGAGTTTTAAGGCTTCTAGCAAAGAATGATTCCTAGATGGCTATTTGGACAATTGGTTCCATTTTGATACCTCATAGAGGTTACATCATGGCCTGGTTCATTCTAAATTAGGAAGTACGGTACACGATCCACGATTTAACACCTTAATATGATCCACGATTTAACACCTTAATATGGATTGATCCTGTTGAATAATATAATCACATGATAAATAGGAAATGGGATTTGTTTAGGTTTATAAAATCTTTGTCAGAAAATAACATGGGTGCCTTAGAATTATTTAGAAAAAGAATGATTATATATTGTGGAATTATTACATTCAAAAATATGAAATGGAATTCTCTAATGCCGGTATTGGCTCCTAACCTTATATCCTATTATTTAAAGAAACAATATTCTTCTCCCCCAACTCACCCTGCCTCCCCGATTTCATGTTCATGCATCTCCTACTTTTCTCCTTTCCTTTGTCTCTTCTATTCTATTTACTTTTTTGCTGTTATATCCTTGCATTTCTACTCCAAATGTATCTTGGTTCTTCGAAATCTCATTTGGAAGATGATTTTTCACTCTAAGCATATCTTTTAGATGGATTTTAAAATTTCTACCATCTTGATAGTCTTATCAACGTCATCGGAGCATATCTTATGACCGATAATGTTTCTTATCAAACTCCATAAAACACCATGCATAGTCTTGTAAATCTAAATCTTAGCCAAGTTTTTCCTAGTCAATCTAAATACGTGATTTAGATTGACTAGGAAAAACTTGGTTAAGATTTAGATTTTACAGGATACATGGTGTTTTGTGGAGTTTGATAAGAAAATATTATCGATCATAAGATATGCTCTGATGACGTTGATAAGACTATTAAGATGGTGAAAATTTTAAAATCCATCTAAAAGAAATGCTTTGAGTGAAAAATCATTTTCTAAATGAGATTTCGAGGAACCAAGATACATTTGGAGTGGAAATGCAAGGATATAACAGCAAAAAAGTAAATAGAATAGAAGAGACAGAGGAAAGGAGAAAAGTAGGAGATGCATGAACCTGAGATCGGGGAGGCGGGGGTGAGTTTGGGGAGAAGAATATTGTTTCTTTAAATAATAGGATATAAGGTTAGGAGCCAATTGTATGCATTTCAGGCTATGCACTGCATTTTGAAATAGTGGCGCACACATGCGCATATAAGTTGTAGTTGAAAAATTTTAAGAAATGATTCGAATTTGATATGTTGTTTCTTTGTGAAGGTATCATAGATAAAGTTAGCAATTAAGCAGTTATGTACTATAGAATATTCTTGATGGGAATTTCTATTACAAGGGCTTGGTTCAACTTTATAATCTGCAATGCAGTTAGGAACCCAACATGGTCAAGGATAAGGATTGCAACATGTTTTCACAATATTATGATGCATTTTAATAACATGACTGAAAGCATTGAATTTTTTATTTCAAATGTAAGTGCTGTGAAATGTTTGTTCTTCTCTTACAATGATCCATGTCTGTGAGGATCCTTAAAGAAATGTTCATTTGATTCAATGTTATGTTCATCCTTCTCTTAATATGCTCCATCATCATTGATGCCCTTATTTAAGAAATGGTCCTTAGGTTCAAGGCTGCAAATCTCAGTACACAAAGGTAGTTAATTAAGCAAGATTGACAGGTCAACTTTCAAGGAATCAAGTATGAATCTTTTGTCTGACTGGTCTTCTTTCAATACATGACTAAGCCAGGCACATTTCTGTAGATGATGTTTATTATCTGGCTTTGTAACTATATGTTCAAAAGATTTTATAATTACCTATGAGATAAGTTGAAAACTAATCATGTCACGATGCTCTCCAGCTTGCAATATTTGATCTGTATTTGCACCAATGTTAACCTTGCCATAAAGAGCAAAAATATTGTCCAACTTTTGGAATGTAAATATCATGTATTTATTCTTTATTACAATTCTCTCAATAAAACAACCAAGAATGAGATAGTCAAGAGGTTTAAGTTAATGATTCAAGTTTCTCCTGGAGTTGCATCAATTATCAAGAGAGTAGCTTGTCAGACTTTTTTATACAGTTGGTACCCATTTGACCTATTCTTATGCTCTGACATGGCAGCGAAGATGGTGTTGCCGTTGAAACTTCTGCTCCAGCTCTTGGAGAGCCTATGGATCTGATGACAGCACTTCAACTTGTGTTGAAGAAATCACTGGCCCATGATGGGCTTGTTCGTGGGCTTCATGAAGCTGCCAAGGCTGTTGAAAAGCATGCTGCACAGCTTTGTGTTCTGGCAGAGGACTGTGATCAGCCTGACTATGTCAAGTTGGTCAAAGCACTTTGTGCTGATCACAACGTGCATTTAGTAACAGTACCAAGTGCAAAAACTCTTGGCGAGTGGGCAGGGGTAAGTAGCTAGTCAACTGTATTTTTTTTTTTTTCAATGCTTAGCAGCAGATCATTCTGAAAGGAAATGACATTGCAGCTGTTTGATCAAGTTTGAGAGTTGCAAGGCACTAGTTACAAACGACCACCCCATGCTAGAGCTTGCTTTCATGTTCTTTCTCTTAATGTGCTACCCTTGACCTTTGTTGTATTAATGTTTCCGAGGCTTTTGAATCGGCTGCAGCCATTAGTGGAGAACCCCCTTTCTGTTCTTTATTAGGACTCTACTATATGTCCTTGCAGTAGAAGAAAAAGTACAGCTAAAACTAGAGTCCAGAAGTGTCCAGCTACAAAAGGTGGATTTAGTCATGGAAGACTCTCCCATTTAATGTGGATATAGAATGTGTCTGCACATGTATTTTAAGCTTTTCGTTCTGTTCTTAAAGTTTTAATTGGTAAAACATGTTACCATGCTTTTGTTAACCCCCTCTTTCTTCTTTTCTGAGTCCTAATTTATCATTTTACACTCGTTGCATTGGATATGCAGCTGTGCAAGATAGACTCTGAGGGGAAGGCAAGAAAAGTTGTGGGCTGCTCATGCGTGGTTATCAAGGCAAGAGATTGAATTGTAATCTTTCTAGCATGTTTTTCCACCCATAAAATTAGTAACTAATAATGTTCTTTTTTCACAGGACTATGGTGAAGAATCAGAGGGTTTACATATAGTTCAGGAATATGTGAAGTCACACTGAACTGAGACAACTGATTAGCGGTGGGTCAGATGTAATGGCTTATTAGAGCTTGTTGGAAACATTCATCACTGAGGCTTTATGTGGAATTTTGCAGCTATCAGGTTTTAGGACTACTTGTAGAAACCATTTGCAGATTGTCCTCGACTGGGTTTTATATTTTTGGCTTGCAAACTCTTCTTTTTAAGGTTCTCGGTATAAACTAAACTATTATCGACTAAAATCACTGCTCCCCACATTCAGAGAATGCCTTTGGTTGGGAAGCATTTCTTGCTTGATACAGAGGAATTGTGTTTTGATGTTTGTGATAAATCTTGTGTCTTGATGCTTTTGCGTTTCTTCCTTAACCCAAAGTTCGAAATAACCATCTAGGATTGGACAGCATTTCATCCTAAAATTGCCTATTAATGAACGACTTTGTTTTTTCTCATGAAAATAAGAATATCAATCATCAGATTGAAGATTACAGATATCTATATCATCCGCTGACGTGCATGCAGAGCTCTACTCCAAAAGCCTCTTGCTGCACCTAATTATTTTATTCACAAATCTTCATTTGCTAGAGGCTAGGTACCAACCATGGCCGGAATGTTGACTTGGAGCTCTCTCATTTTTCCTTTATAATAAGTTTTCTGAGGCTTCTTTTTATTTGAAAGCCGAAGTTAATTGGATGATTTACATATAATATGGATGTGGTCCATGAGCATATTTTAGATCAAGTTGAATATTGATAGTGTGCGCGTCCGTGCGTGCGCGTGTTTGTTTATTTATTTATTTCTTTATGACCATTAAATCAAAAAAATTATTAAATTAAAAGCAAAGTTAGCAATATGTTAATATGATCATTTATTTTCCTGGTGGTGCCATACAAGATTATTTAGGTTTACAAATAAAATCAAATGTTGGGATATAGATGGGAGAGTTGTCTATCCGTGTCCATTAGATGAATATGAATTTTGATTGAATGTTCAAATTTGTATCTATGTAGAAGGTTTGGATACAAAATTTAATTAGGATAGAATCTAATCCTCTCTTTACCCCTATTCGGTGGTAATAAAAGGGGTAATCAAACTATATTCACACTGTGAAGATATACAAGGCCAAGCATCAGAATATTTAATATAGAACAAGAATAATGATGGTGAAAACAGCATGGGAAATTTTACAATAAATATCTTATATATGGTGTTGTTGCAAGCCACAAATTTTTACTGTTCTAACATCTCTCACCAAAAAAAAAAAAAAACATACAAAGAGGTAAATAATTGCATTCTTGGTGCTCTTCATTGATGGGGATTCCTTCACTGTTATTCGATGGATCAGGCAGGATCTGCGTGATCATTCATCTCCTGTGATCATTCATCATCCAATTCCTTGATTCAGTATATTTGTTTTATTCTTCGGAATGCAAAGATGATCTATAGGTTTGTTTTATTCTTCGGAATGCAAAGATGATCTATAGGGAAGCCAACTTTGCGGTTGATTGGGTTGCAACTTTGGTAGCCCACCACTCAGCTTTGGAAGCAAGTAGACCTATATCCTATTGCTCTTCAGCAAATTTTGGTTTTCGATCTTTTTTGCTTGTCTTGCACTAAAATGATGTGATTACTTGCTTTTCTCAAAAAAAAAAAAGTTAATAATTCAGTCGGTCCTCACTGCATGGCAAACATATATGACAATTAAAAAAAAGTTGTCCATCCACCATCTCTCTCCTCCTCGATATAACATACATGATGACCAGGGGAAATGGATAGCAACATCATGGGAAGCAGACCTTTCCTGTCCCAGTAACCCTAAATGATAAGCACCCAATCCCTCAGAGTTCCAGCAGCAGCAGCATCAGCCACAGCAAAACCACTTTTTCTGCATATCAGTTCCATATAATCAAATGACTGCACAACTTTTCACAAATTAAAAAGCAGCAACAAAATGATATGCTGATCCCTAGCTAACATGAGATGAAATTTATGTGTGCATAAAGCTCAACTATAATGCACTAAATGTTTAAATGAATCCATTGAGCAATTATGACCGAATTATGATAAAACATGGAGACAAATATAGGATCATACACTCTTTCTTGGATATTGGTAGGTCTGATCTGGATTCAAACCACCCATATTATTTCTCCTCAGAGAGTTTGCCATCCCCGGGTTACCACCTGTCTTCTTTTCATCTCGAGCTTTGTTGAATATAACAGTGAACCCTTCAGCCGAGGCAGGATTATTCACATCCCAATCACCAAATTTGGGTAGCAGCCGGTTCTTCTCCTGCTACACTTGAAAAGAGAAATTACACGCATCATCAGTAACCTCAGGGCTGGAAGGTAGCTATACAATCTGATTTGAAACAATAACTGCACAGATGAGAAAAACATATAGCTGAAGCTGCTACAATGACTGAAAGCAAGGCCACAGATTTTTTTTCTACAGTGCAATTTGCAAGAAATGGTGGGAGCAAAATAAATTTTACCCGTGATGATGGATCAGTTACTAAAGTTGAAGGATAACCAATTCATCCACCTCGGGTTTCATGCAATGTGCACACTTTCATAGTTTCATATACATGCAAGACTCAAACCATACCCCAAATGACAGTGAGTCTGAGCTTCAGGTGTTCTATCAACTACTCTGACTAAATATGTTAGCATCATGCAAAAAGAGTGGTAAACAATGCCAAAAATATAAAACTACCTTGCAGATGGAAAAACAGTATGGAAAGAAAATTGATGATGGTTGCTTGGGAGCTAAACCCACTGTAATAGGCAAATTTTCAATGCAACAGGGAGTCATCAAGAATCTTGTTTACCATCTCAGGGCTGGAAATGAACAAGCAGATCATTATCTTTCTGAGCAAATTCGAAATTTATCTTTTAATTTTTCAGAAATGACTCCAAAAAGAAGTTATTGGTGCCTTTCACCATCATTGTATGTACAGTGGATATATAAAATTTGGAAGCATGCAAAAATACCACTTGCAAGCATAACAAGCTTAAGAGCCTTAAAACAAGAGGCAGACAAGCTAGCAGTGTTACATTGCATTGTTTATATATACAGATTTATGGACCAAGCATCTAATTATTGTAAATAGACTTTGATGTGTAGAATTTTGATTTTGTTGGTAACATATTAGATGTAAAATATGAACATGAATTTAAAAAATAATCAAAAACAGTTAACTAGTAGCTCTCTTGCACAAAAGTTCTCCACAACAACATTCAAAATTGGCTGTATAAGAGGCAATAAAGATTCCAGCAATATAGGTACAAAGTTCCTAAGCTTAGTCTTTCTTAGTTTAAAGGATTGAACAAAAGCATGATGAGTAATCAGTGCTGTCAACCATATTGTTGATGCCTGTTCACTTTGAGCTGATGTCCTTGAGCGACAGTCGCCACGATCCTTCGTCTTCGAGATCCTGCAAGAAGTCTCGGGACTGGGGATTCCAGTTGGGGACCCTCCGACGCTCAAGTTAGCCACCAGAAACATAGCAGTAGTTTTTTCTTAAGAAGAAGAAGTATGTGTGTGAGAAGTGGGTTATTTTTTTGGCTTAGAAGACTTACCCCCTCTGTTTGCTCTTACTCCCCTTTTATCGGTATTTCCCTTTGCTTTCCTCCCAATATCCTGACGTGTTAGTATTTTATATATAGAATGTCACAGCTGGTTGGATTAGATCCGCATCCATTGTTCTGACATCATCTGTGTTTTTCCAGGAATAATCGGCTTTTAATGCTCATTTGGCCAGAGTCATTAAATTCTGCTAATGACTTTTTGGGCCTTAGTGGCTTTTCTGACTCGAAGTGATTGAAATGGCATGTGATCGCCTTTTGATACTTATTTAGCCAGAGTCATTAAATTCTGCTAATGACTTTTTGGGCCTTAGTGACTTTTCTGACCGAAGTGATTGATACTTTATGGCAGGTGATCGCCTTTTGATACTTATTTAGCCAGAGTCATTAAATTCTACTAATGACTTTTTGGGCCTTAGTGGCTTTTCTGACTCGAAGTGATTGATACTTTATGGTAGGTGATTGCCTTTTGATACTTTTTTAGCCAGAGTTATTAAATGCTATTAATAACCTTTGGGCTGAGATCCTCTGAAAAGGATGCCTGAAATGACGTCCCCTATCTTGTCAGACCTGTGAGGTTCTGGAAGAAGATCCACGCCTGGGATTGGCCCTGGGGCCGTTTGGGGATCAAGTGCCATAGGGGCCGCATGGGACTGGCCCTGGGGCCGTCCAGGGGCCAAGTGCCGTTAGGGCCGCCTAGGACTGGCCATGGGGCCGTCTAGGGGCCAAGTATCTTGGGGCCGCCTAGGACTGGCCCTAGGGCCGTCTAGGGGCCAAGTGCCGTTGGGGCCGCCTAGGACTAGCCCTAGGGCCATCTAGGGGCCAGGTATCTCGGGGCCGCCTAGAGCTGACCTTGGGGCCGTCTAGGGGCCAGGTATCTCGGGGCCGCCTAGAGCTGGCCCTAGGGCCATCTAATGGCCAAGTACTGTTGGGGCCGCCTAGGACTGGCCCTAGGGCCGTCTAGGGGCCAGGTATCTCGGGGCCGCCTAGAGCTGGCCCTGGGGCCGTCTAGGGGCCAAGTATCTCGGGGCCACCTAGAGCTGGCCCTGGGTCCGTCTAGGGGCCAAGTACTGTTGCGGCCGCTTAGGACTGGCCATGGGGCCGTCTAGGGGCCAAGTATCTCGAAGCCACCTAGGACTGGCCCTGGGGCCGTCTAGGGGCCAAGTATCTCGGGACCGCCTAGAGCTGGTCCTGGGACCGTCTAGGAGCCAAGTACCGTTGGGGCCGCCTAGCCCTGGGGCCATCTAGGGGCCAAGTACCATTGGGCTACCTAGGGCTGGCCCTGGGGCCATCTAGGGGCCAGGTATTATCGGGGCCGCCTAGGATTGGCCCTGGGGCCATCTAGGGGCCAAGTATCTCTGGGCCGCCTAGAGCTGGCCCTGGGGCCATCTAGGGGCCAAGTATCTCTGGGCCGCCTAGAGCTAGCCCTAGGGCCGTCTGGGCCAGCTCTGGGGCCGTCTAGGGGCCCAGTATCTCTGGGCCGCCTAGAGCTGGCCCTGGGGCCGTCTGGGCTAGCTCTGGGGCCGACTAGGGGCCCAGTATCGCTGGGCCACCTAGAGCTGGCCCTGGGGCCATATAGGGGCCCAGTATCCCTGGGCCGCCTAGAGCTGGCCCTAGGGCCGTTCCAGGGGCCCAGTATCTCTGGGCCGCCTAGAGCTGGCCCTAGGGCCTTTCTAGGGGCCAAGTATCTCTAGGCCGCCTAGAGCTAGCCCTGGGGCCATCTATGGGCCCAGTATCATTTTTATCACGTGGCTCTTTACTAGCCATATCATATGCCCTCCCGCTCCTGAGTCTTGGTGTTCACGTGCACGGTGCTTGCCAAGAGAAAGGAACGCGAAAATTTTTTATATAATTAAGTTTAATGTGTTACAGCCCGTTTATGATGGGCGTGCACTTCTAAGAAAATTAAAAGCCCTCTTATCACTTAAAAGGAACACCTCGTGATTGATGGGAAAGGGCTTTATGTACTTGAATCGCGTTGACAACTCTTTTTGCTAGGGGAAACGTGCTCCTCTTATGGGTTAGTGACACATGGGCCACGATTCGGCGCTTGCCGCCTTATTCTTCATGATGGACGGGGTCTCCTAAATCTGAGAAGCTCATATTATCCCGCCCATCCTTTTTATCTTCCATCGCTTTTGCATTCTTCTTGTTTCTTGCTCCTCCTCTCAGCGCTAAGTTCCCTTTTGGTTCTATCCTTCTGTCTCGAGGTTAGTTTTTTGGTTTTCTCTGTATTTCTTTCTTCTTGATCGATTCTCAGGTCGATAGAAAGGGTAAGGGGCCTCTAGTCGAACCATCTAGGAAAGAGATTCTCGAGGCACATCGCTGGGCTCCTGGCGGAATTTCCATACCCGGTCATTTCGAGACTGCCGGTCCGTCCCCCGGTAGGGTTCCCTCGAGCGAGGTTCCTCCAGGTGAGGTTCCCTCGGGTGAGTTTCCTCCGAGTGAGGTTCCTCCCCCCGCCGATAGGGCCGTCTCTCCGACCCCTAGGGTTTCACCCCCTCCCTCACATTTGACACCTCCTTCTAGACCCAATTCCGCGGGCCCGGGGGAAATATGTTCTGTCCTAAAAGACCATGACATAAGGAGAATCAGGGTTCAGTATAAAATTCCCGACAGTGTTTGCCTGTCCGCCCCTTGGTATGGCGATAAGGTGACTTGTGGTCGAGGAGGAGGAGTCGCCCTTTATGAAGAATTCCTTAAGGGTGGACTTCACCTCCCTCTCCATCCTTTCTTCCTAAACCTTTTAGATAGATATAACTTGATTTCTGCTCAATTGACCCCAAACTCCATTAGAATCATATATGCATTCTTAGTGCTGTGCCATTTCCATGGCGCTCCCACCCGAGTTTCCCTCTTTCAAGCTTACAAACTTAGGAATTCTTCGGGGAGCGGCTGGTGGAGTTTTGCCTGCCGTTTCAAGAGGGTACTTAAATTGGACTTGCCCTCAAAGATAAAAGGGTGGAAGTCGCGTTTCTTCTATGTCCATGGCTAGAGGATAAAAAATCTTGGAGTTACCCTGATGTTAGCTCCAATAAAAACTCCAGCATAGAGGAAAGGGATCGAGAGCTTTTCAAGGCCCTTATATCTTTCGTCATTCCTCCTTGTGTAGAACTGCTATCATAGGGCAACCTTCGTGAAGCCCTAGCAGCACCAGTGGCGTCCTCACCAAGATCCGGTGAGTGCTACCATCCTTGACCGTTGGCCAAAATTTCTTTTCCTCCTTTTGTCTTATGTTTGTTTATTGCACGTGTGCTTATAGGTTTTGTTGACTTATGGCTTTTTGTCTTGTTCGTGTTTGTTTTATTGCCCCTATTTTCTAACTCTTTGTTTTTATGATGCAGAAATGAGGTTCTTCACAGATTTTTATTGGAGGCCCTTAATAAGAAAAGGAAGGCCATCGGAGGCTCGACGAAGGTCGCGCCCAAAAAGCCGAAGCAGGCTGAGCAGCCACCTTCCTCCCCCGGAGTTACTTTGGTAGGGAAAGCAAGGAGGGGGGATCCTTTTGTTGAAGGACTTGTAACGGAGGTCCCCTCGGCTGCCGTTCCACCGGAGCCACAGATGGGGTCCCTCTAGCCCAGACTCAAGTGGGGTCAATGAGGGAAAAGTCTTTGCCACCGGTCGGGGTCAATGACGTGGTTTTGCCGGAAGAGAGAAGGGCAATGCCTCCGATTTAGGAGGTCAGCGATGACCGATCTCCTGATGTTCACTCGCCCTAGGAGGGGGTGGAGGTGCCCTCCGACGAGGGCCTTGTAAATTGGCCATCCGGTGTTAATGCGATTCGCCGGGGTCGCCTAGCCGAGCGTGTACTTAGCTGCTCGACTCTGCCCAATCTCCAGGTCGAGCTTTGGCGTCAACCACTGGAGAAGTCTTTGGATACTTTCTTCACCGCCTTTCTTCAGGTGATTATACAAGATCTGTAGCTCTTTCTTTCTTGAAGTCAATTATGGTCACTTTCTCACCTGGTGGTGTATGCAGGCGTGTAATAGTGCATTCGTTCTTTGAGATGCTTGCCTCGGAGGCTTGGGCAAATGGAAGCAAAACCCCTCCGAGCTAGATGTTCTTAAATCTTGGGTAGATGAACTAACCCTTGAAATATCGGAGGCGAGGGCTCGGGAGCTCGCAGTCTCCGGCGCACTGAGGGTTGCGGAGGAGGACGGTCGAGATCTTAAGACCCAGGTTGAAGAGGCTAAGAGGAGGGCTCGAGTGGCTGACGCCAAGCTGCTCGAAGCCATGTCAACATTGGGGTCGGTCGAGGAAGAATTGAAGAGTGTTCTTCTTAGGATGACTCAGGCCGAAGAAAGGGCGGCCGTGGCTAAGGATAGGACAAAGCTGCTCGATTTTGAGGCCCAGGCTATGGAGGAGAGATTGGCCAACGCCGAGGAGCGGCTAAACTCAACCGAGGAGAAGCTGGCCTTTGCTGAGGAGCGGCTAGGCTCGACTGAGGAGAAGCTGGCCTTTACCGAGGGGGAGGTTAGAGAGACCATAGCCAAACTGATTGCTACTAAAATTTAGGCCAAGGAAAGCATAATGGCCGCCCAAGCAGAGGCCATGATCAGGGTTAGCACGACCGACCAAAGGGCCCAAGGCGCGGTGGAATCTTACAAGGGGTCCGCTGAATTTGCAGCTGAGTGTAGCGAAGCAGCCATCGATGCTTTTGCTAAAGGATTTGATAAGTGTAAGGAGAAAATTCTTCAAGTTCATTAGTTAGGCAATCTCGATGACATTCAGCTTCTGGAGGAGGATATGGGAGGCGAGTCGGAACCCTCCGAGCCTTGACTTGGATTTTCTTTTACCCTTTTGTGTTTTGTAATGTGGTTGAAACTGAATTTTTAGATGACAATACAGTAATATTAAGGTCCTTTTGATTATCTTATGTGCAGCTTTGATGTTCAAGCCAATTTTGTCAGTTTTCTGATTATTCTTTTGTTTGGAAAACTAGGTTTATTCCCTTAAGTTCACTTGATGACCTGTTAGTATAATTCATTCAAGATTTACGCAGAAAACCTCCCGTGCCAATCTAAAAGCCCAATTCAGGGCCGCCCAAGATTCCAAGTTTAAGCTCTCGGGAGTCTCTTGCATTGGTTCGAGATGTTCGTGCCATTTTTGGGTCAGACATTGGGGGCTGCTCAGAACCGGCCCGAGAGCCGGCCAGGAGCCTAACATCGTTAGGGCCGATTATGACGGTGGCCGCCCAGGACCAGCCCGAGGGCCGGCTAGGGGCCAAACATAATCGTGGCCGCCTAGGACTGGCCTGAGGGCCGGCTAGGGCCCAAACAGAACCGTGGCCGCCTAGGACCGGCCCGAGGGCCGGCCAGGGGCCGAACGTAACCGTGGTCGCCTAGGACTGGCCCGAAGGCCGGCCAGGGGCCGAGCGTAACCGTGGCCACCTAGGACCAACCCACGGGGGCCTGCTAGGGGCCGAGCATAACCGTGGCCGCCTAGGACCAGCCCACGGGGGTTTGCTAGGGGCCTAACAGAACCATGGCCGCCTAGGACCGGCCCGAAGGCCGGCCAGGGCCAAATGTAACTGTGGCCGCCTAGGACCGGCCCGAAGGCCGGCCAGGTGCTGAGCGTAACTGTGGTCGCCTAGGACCAGCCCACGGGGCCTGCTAGGGGCCTAACAGAACCATGGCCGCCTAGGACCGGCCCGAAGGCCAGCCAGGGGCCAAACATAATTGTGGCCGCCTAGGACCGGCCCACGGGGTCCTGCTAGGGGCCTAACGTAACCGTGACCGCCTGGGACCTTTTGAAACCATAAGGGATGACCCGAGAGTTGCTGTGATGAGACCATGCTCAGGAGCCTTTAACCCCAGAGGGTGACCTAAGGGCGCTTTGACCTGGCTCAGGGTCCTTTTGAAACCCCGAAGGGTGACGTGAGGGTCGCTGTGATGGGACCATGCTCGGGATCCTTTAACCCCGGAGGGTGACTTGAGGGCTCTTTGACCTGGCTCAGGGTCCTTTTGAAACCCCGAAGGGTGACCCGAGAGTCGCTGTGATGGGACCATGCTCGGGAGCCTTTAACCCTAGAGGGTAACCTGAGGGCGCGTTGACCTGGCTCAGGATCCTTTGAAACCCCGAAGGGTGACCCAAGAGTCACTATGATGGGACTATGCTTGGGAGCCTTTAACCCCGGAGGGTAACCTGAGGGCGCTTTGACTTGGCTCATGGTCCTTTTAAAACCCTAAAGGGTGACCCGAGGGTCACTATGATGGGACCATGCTCGGGAGCCTTTAACCCCGGAGGGTGACCTGAGGGCGCTTTGACCTAGCTCAGGGTCCTTTTGAAACCTCGAAGGGTGACCCAAGGGTCGCTATGATGGGACCATGCTCGGGAGCCTTTAACCCCAGAGGGTGACCTGAGGGCGCTTTGACTTGGCTTAGGGTCCTTTTGAAAACTACCATGGGGGTTTTTCGCGCTGGCCCGGGAGTTTGACTCGAGGCCACCTAGGACACAGGACTTGAACCTCGGGAGGTTTTTTGCGCCGGTCTGGGGTGTCTGTATCCTAGGGGCCGCCGAGGGCACAATATTGAATTGAACGATAGAGCTCAAAAACTATTTTTATAACCATTTGTCTAATACATTTATCATTGATAGTATTGGCGGAGATTACCGGTGTTCCAAGTACGTGGAATTGGCTGTCCGTCCATCCCTTCTAGTTTGTAGGCTCCTTGTGAAAGTGCTTTTGTGACTCGTATGGCCCTTCCCAGTTTGGCGATAGCTTGCCTCCTTCAGTTGGCTTGGACACCTCAGCTTTTCTAAGGACCAGGTCTCCAGAGCGAAACGTCTTGGGATGGGCCCGAGCATTATAGTACTTCTCTGCTCATTGGCGAAAAGTGGCCATTCTAAGCTGCGCGAGATCTCGGGTTTCGTCGATGAAGTCTAGGTTAGCCCTCAACTGATCGGGGTTTTCGCCCTCCTTATATGCTTTTACTCGGGAGCTTAGGAGGCCGATTTCTACCGGGATGACCGCTTCGAATCCGAAGATAAGGCTGAAGGGAGTCTCTCCTGTGGGGGCCCTGGGAGTGGTGTGGTATGCCCATAATATGCTCGAAGTTCTTCCACCCATCTGCCCTTGGATTCATCCAATCGGGTCCGGAGTCCTCGAAGGATAGTACGGTTCATAACTTCTGCCACTCCATTGGATTGGGATGCCCGACAGAAGTGAACCTATGGCAAATACCGAGCTCATCACAAAAGGCCTTAAATGTTGAGTTGTCAAACTGGCGGCCATTATCAGTAATTAAAGAGTGAGGTAAGCCGAATCGGCAAATAATAGACTTCCAAAAGAATGCCCTCGTCTTGGCTTCAGTAATTTTAGCTAATGCCTCGACCTCGACCCATTTAGTAAAATAGTCGATGGCCACAATAAGAATCTCCTCTGTCCTGCAGCTGGGGGGAAATGCCCAAGTATATCCATCCCCCACTTAGCAAAAGGCCAGAGAGCATTCAAGGGACTTAAAAGTGAGGCCGGTTGTCTCTGGATATTCGAGTGCCGTTGGCAGCTATCGCACCTTCGAACCAGCTCAGCAGCGTCCTGGCGCATTGTAAGCCAATAATTCCTTGGTGGAGAGCTTTATATGCCAGAGACTTGCCCCCACATGACTCCCATGAAGGGAAAAAATAGTTTTTTTCTATGCACAGGATCTCAAGGTGGAAAGCATGTAAATCGGTTTTAATATTCATATTGAATTAATTAAAGCAAATTAACAGATCTAAAATTTAAGATTATTTATTTAAGTTTAAAATAGTACCCTTGTTGCGGAAGCTGTTGATAACGAAGGTAGAAGATCCGATCTACAGAGAGAAGTTCCCCTTCATGCCTTGCAAGAGCCGCACGCGCCACTCCTCTATATCATACGCACCCTGATGAATGCAGATAGGAGGTAGAATTCTTGAACAATGGAAGGAGAACTCTTCTTCCAAGAAGAGACAATCTCCAATTGGACTTCTTGCAGACTTTCTGTGATTGCAGAAGATCAGCTTTCACGAAAAAGTCTCTGTCATTTTTTTTCTTCTTACCTATTTACCCTTTTATTCACATCGTAACCTTTTATATCCGATGAAAAATTCTGCAATAAAAAAAAAATGTGAAAGAGCTCTTTAAAATGCCATTACATGAATCCCATCATGGCATTAAGTCCGCAGTCACTTTATCAATGCGTCCCTCAAACGGTGAGCTTAAAAGAAAACGTAGAGTGACGGGACCTCGTAACATAATCAATAACTATGTTCCCAGCTGTTATAACAAGTGGATGATGACGAATGAAAGATATTATCAATTAAAATTTTCTTTTGTTAACAGAATTGATCCAATCAATTCCGTTTGAAGTCCAAATTCAAATCCGAAAGAAGTTACAGCTCTTGAACCATACTTCATATTGTGCCTTGCCGAGCTCCAATCCGAAGTGATTTATGAATTCAAAATTCATAAATAAACTTTCAGAGGCTCTATTGGATATCCGGATCGAACCACTTCGAACCCGGATCCAAACCACTCTGTTATCAGACCAACCATTGGTCCATGGTTCAAATTAACTTTATTCCAGATTCATATCGTGTCCCAAAATTCTATTTGAGTTACTGACTAACTCAAATCACCCTCGAAGTAGGTGCTGCCGCTAATGTCTAGAGCTAGCTAGACATAGCCAGAACGAACCCTGTATGACCCATCTGATTGAGTCCCACTCAAATCAGTGATCACGCCTGCGTACAAGTCATCCGACTATGTGCGTGACTTCCATAGGTTCAAACCTAAGCCGGTAGCACAGGAACGCTTCCTATACTAATCGATGTGACCATCTAGCCATGGTTCCCGACGTCCGGATAGATCGAATTTGCACAAGGCAACATTCTGGAACCCAGGCTATGGTTGCCGCATAATTCATCCCTTGTCCTAGTACTCTGGGCGAATACGGAGTTAACTGCCAACTCCAAGTAAATCACCCAAGTATGTTTCAATGCAATGAATCTTGTGACACCTCGCAAAGATTACCTTGGCCAAGGTTTTGCTAAATTGAAACATAGTTCGAGCACTCTCTCTAACACTTAGAGTGGACAATCCCATCTTGACTCATCACTGACCCAATAAGTACTTGACTGCACCCAGCAACCTTCCGTCACC
Source organism: Calamus simplicifolius (assembly GCA_900491605.1). Lineage (NCBI taxonomy): Eukaryota > Viridiplantae > Streptophyta > Magnoliopsida > Arecales > Arecaceae > Calamus > Calamus simplicifolius. The sequence continues at coordinate 97,551 of UESW01005041.1, read as the reverse complement.
GGATTAGAAATCCGGGTGGTCCAGTGCCTAAGTACAGTGAGTTGCTTATCAAGTCAACATGATAGTCTCATGTCAAAGGGACACTTATACCCATTGCCTTTTGTGAGTTGCTCCAGGCAGTTGAGCACTCAACAGAGATGAGTCACTGTTCAGTGAATGTACTCCTACACTCACCCGCATGTCATACCAGTGTTACACTCCTTGGTTTAAGAGAACAAACCAACCCATATGACATACAACGACCTACACTTGATTACGTCGTCGTCCTCGGTAACGACGTATCATTTGGCCGTGAACTTATTTAAGAGTTACTCAACAATTCCTCCATTGTCGAATACATGTAACTCTAAGGACTACAACATATTGGAATTCTACTGGAAGATATAAACTATATGCTGTATGGCCAAAATTCACTTTATTTATTGAATAAATCATGTTCATATACATCAACTCATAATCGTCTACAAGCTAGACGATTGGCTGTAGGACACATTTCCTAACTACTCCCACTTGAACTATAGCCAATCGGAACAGTATCTAATACCCATCTTCCACTTGTGTTCATTGAACTCCTTGATTCCGAGTGCTTTAGGGGTCAGCTAGGTTTTCCTTTCCGTCGATCTTCTGAAGGTATATGTCATCTCGTTCCACGATCTCTCGTACAAGGTGATAGCGGCGCAACACATGCTTGGTTCGGTGATGCGACTTTGGCTCCTTGGCTTGGGCAATTGCTCCCGTGCTGTCACAGTATACTAGGACGGACTCTCCAGGGTAGGTACCCTCCCAGCTCACCCAAGAACTTTCGTAGCCATACAGTTTCCTTTGTTGCATCTGATGCTGCAATGTATTCAGCCTCGCATACTGAATCTGCCACTATGTTCTGCTTGGAACTTTTCCAGCAGATCGCTCCTCCATTGAGGGTAAAGATAAATCCGGATATGCTTTTGCTGTCATCTCTATCTGACTGAAAACTGAGTCAGTGTACCCCACTAGTTTTAAGTCAGGTTCTCCATAATGAGCCATTGGTCCTTAGTATTTCTCAAATACTTAAGGATGGTTTTTACCACCTTCCAATGTGCTTCACCTGGGTTAGACTGGTACCTACTCACTATCCCTAGTGAGTGTGCCACGTCTGGTCTTGTACATGTCATAGCATACATATAGAACCCACTGCTGAGGCATACAAAATTCTACTCATACTCTCTCCTCAGGAGTTGTCGCACAATCCTTCTTGGAGAGAGTAATTCCATGGCCTATCGGAAGATAGCCCCTTTTTGAATTATCCATGCTGAATCTCTTCAGCACAGTCTCAATGTACTTTGACTGGGACAATCCCAGCAGCTTCTTAGATCTATCTCTATAGATCTTCATCCCTAGGATGTAAGAAGCTTTCCCCAGGTTTCATGGAGAACTGAGACAGCAACCAAACCTTTATTCCCTGTAGTGCAGGGATGTCATTCCAATCAAGAGAATGTCATCCACATACAGTACAAGAAATACAACTATGGAACCATTTGCCCACTTATACGCAGGGTTCTCTGTTCTTAATGAAGCCATAAGTCTTGATACATTTATCAAAACGTTTATTCCAACTCCGAGAAGCTTGCTTGAGTCCATAGATGGACTTATGAAGCCTGCATACTTTTGACTCGTCTGTGGATGTGAACCCTTCAGTTGTATCATATACACCTCTCTTCGAGCTCTCCATTTAGAAAAGCCGTTCGACATCCATTTGCCAGATCTCATAGTCAAAATGTGCAGCTAGAGCAAGCATAATCCGAATTGACTTGAGCATTGCTACAGGGAAAAAAATCTCGTCATAGTCAATACCATAACGCTGACTATACCCCTTAGCAACCAGATGGGGCTTTATAGGTCTCCACCTTCCCATCTGCACCCCGTTTCCTCTTGAAAATCCATTTACACCTATGGGTTTTACCCCTTCAGGTGGATCAACTAGTGTCCATACACTATTGATCTCCATGGATTCCATTTCGGACTTCATGGCATCTAGCCATTTCTCAGAGTCAGATCTCTGCAGCGCATCCATATAGGTGATTGGGTCTTCATCGTTCTCATCGAGTTCGATGGGATCCCCATCACGGACCAAGAAACCGAAGTATCTGTCGGCTGACGTGGTACTCTACCCAGATCTCCTTAATGGTACCTCAGCGGGCACCGGGTTTGAACCATTCAAAGCCGGTTCCATAGCGGTTTCTGAGTGTAAAGGTACTTCTCCTTGTCGAACTTCATTAAGTTCAACATTAGCCTTAGCACTTCCAGTAAGATACTCCTTTTCTAAAAAAGGTGGCTCATACTGACGAACAACTTTTGCTCTTCAGTTTGGTAGAAGTAGTATCCTTTAGACTCCTTAGGATATCCAACAAAGAGGCATTTGTCAGACCTTGGTCCTAGCTTGTCTGTCAACAATCTCTTGACATAAGCTGGACACCCCCAGACCCTAAGGTGTGTGAGCACCGCTTACCCCATCCATATCATATGGAGTTTTAGCAACAGATTTACTAGGGACCCTTAAGAATGTAACAGGCCGACTCAAGTGCATAGTCCCAAAAGGAGATAGGCAAACTAGCAAAGCCCATCATGGACCGAACCATATCTAATAGGGTTCGATTCCTCCTTTCAGACACACCATTTAACTGGGGTGTCCCTGGAGGTGGTCCATTGAGAGAGAATCCCATTCTCCTTTAGATATGTCAAAAACTCATTAGAAAGATATTCACCCTCCGATCTGACCGAAGGATTTTAATATTCTTTCCAATTTGTTTTTCTACCTCACTACGATATCGTTTGAACATTTCAAACGATTCAGATTTGTGTCTCATTAGGAAGACATAACCAAACCTGGAGTGGTCGTCTGTAAATGTAATGAAATAGCTAAACCCTCTCATAGAGGCAGTATTCATAGGTCCACAAACATATGTATGAGGCCTAGAATCTCTTTGGCTCTTTCACCTTTCCTGTAAAAGGTGACTTGGTCATTTTCCAAGAAGACAGGATTCACAAGTTTTAATTGATTCACAATCAATGTCATTGAGGATGCCCTCTGACTAACCTGCTTATCCTGTTCTGTTTATATGACCTAGCCTACAGTGCCAAAGGTATGAGTCATCGACATCATCTATTTTAGGGCGTTTGTTTGGAGTGCATACATTAACAGGCTGTGATAGAAGGTAAATTCCATTGCTCAATTGTCCACACATCACTGGGTACATCATTCATAATGATATTTAAAATATCTTTCTTTATTGAAAAATATCCTTCAATAGCCAACTGGCCTACAGAAATGACATTAAATAAAAATGCAGGACAATAGTGACATTCACTAAGCAATATTTTATTAAATTCAAAATAAAGCTCCATGACTCCCAACGCCAGTACTGGAACTCGGCTTCCATCACCCACGTTTAGGAATCTTTCACCTTCTTTGAATCTTCTACTAATTCGAAGCCCCTGCAAAGAATTGCAAATATGAATTGGACTCCCGGTATCTAATACCCAATTAGTAGTATCACAGATAGAAAAATTACAAGGTGTTATCATATAAATACCTTGTCCAGCAACTCCTTGCTGGTTTTTCTTCTTAGGCCTGTTAGGATCCAGGGTTGCTATGTACTGGGGACAGTTCCTCTTCCAGTGACCCAGCTTCTTAGTAGAAGCACTCAGCCTGACTTTTGTCAGCCTTCTTCTTCTTGGTCTGACTAGGCCCAGCATGTTGCACCTTTTTTCTTTTATTTTTTCTTTCATCCTTTCTTAGGGTGATGACGTCCTGCCCCTGAACCTCCCACCAAGTTTACTGTCTTCTTTTGAAGCTGGTGGTCTTTCTCAAAAGTCTGCAGTAGACCCGCAATCCATGATAGTTTACTGCAGGCTTCGTCATTCTATAATGACTGAGAAAGTCCAGGTAGGAGCTAGGCAGTGAGTTCAGTATGGCATCCTTCCCAAGTTGCTCATGCAAAGGAAATCCAAGTTTGCCCAGACGTTCTATCGTCTCGATCATGTACAGTACATGATCGGTGACAGAAGTCCCATCACGCATACGCGTTGAAGATGGCACTAGACATTTTGTACCTTTCAACGTCGTCTGGCGTCCCGAAAGATTCCTTCAACATTTGGAGTATTTGTTCCGGTTGGGCCTCCTCAAATTTCCTGCTGAACTCATCATTCATAGAAGCCAGCATTATGCAGCGCACTGTGGTGCGGTCATTGGTCCACTTCAGATAAGTGTCCCTGGCCACACCAGGCACATTTGGGGCTGGCTGCTCAGGTGCAGGATCCATTATCACATAAAGGATCCTTTCATGCTCTAGGACTATCCTAAGCCTTCGATACCAGCTATCGAAGTTTGGACCTGTCAGTTTATCATTGTCCAACAGTGACCGGAGCGACAGATTTGTAGACATTTCTGAAAGGAAAACCAAAACTTATTAGTGTACATGATTTATTTAAACCTATAGACTTGGACATATGGTCTAAAGTTCTCCCTATTTTATTCAGGTTGGTAGCCCCTACCTCCAACCCGGAAATTACTCCTAATTTCTTAGTGGGTACTAGAACCCAGTAGACTACATATGAGCCCGACTTTGGCCGGCCCACCCACATGTATCTAAAGGTAGGTTCATAACCAATTGTTTCCCCAAACAATTTCTAGTAATTTATTTGCCCCAGGTTGCACGTCAATCGGCCTTTGGGCCTCCTATTGGGTGTCCTGGTTAGGTCCAACCATTAACATGACATGTTCAAGCTTCTAACCAAGGAATTGGTCAAGCCCGACTTTGGCCGGCCCACCTGACCATCGTTGAGAGAGTTGCATTGAACCATCATAATGAATGATAATTCCAAAGACCAGATGAGTACCAGGCCTTTGGGCCTCCAATAATCATCTTAGCCATTGGACTCATTATCACTCTCTTAATGGGAGGCTATGATCTAATTATCCCCATAATTTAGTCATTTTAGGGACCTAATAATTTTAGAGGGTTTGATTAATTTGTGACACATGAATGACATGGACCAATTTATGTATTCTCTCCCACTAAACCATTTAGTTGGGTTCATTAATTTGGTCCATGGGTACCTAAATCAGTCAGACTGATTTTCCTTAGGAAGCATGGGTTAGCCCAAGTCAATAGGCTAGTCTAATCAAGTGCTGGGACCACTTAGCCAGGCCGGCTTGATCAAAAGGCCGAGTTGCGCCATTAACCATCTTGCCTAGACACTAGCTGATAATCAACTAGCCAGGTTAGAGGTAGCCGCGACCTTGATCAGAACCTTTCTAGACACCAAGTGGTTGACCAGACCCAATTAAATTTGCCTAAAGACTTGGGTGTCCACTGAGCCCCAAATCAAGTCCATTTAGATGTATGGACTGATCAATCTAATCTAATTAGATGGATCTCAAGAAAAAAAAAACTTATCTCAACATTTGATTAGATTCAATTTTAATTTAGTCCAATTCATCTAACCTTAGGTCTAACCCATTTAGAGAACCTGATTCATGCTAACCCAATTAGCCCATGATTTATGATCATGTCTTAAGGTCTTTAATTCATAATTCTAGATCTTAAGTTAACTCCTTTTCAAATTTGAACCAATTTCAATTTTGAGTTCTGATTTTGAAACATTTTTCAAAATTTTTCGTAAAACATCTTTACTTTCTTTCTATTTTCTGTGATCTGACTTTACGTAAAATTTTACTGTAATTTATAATTAAGTTTTAAATCAATTAAGATGTCTTAATGTTAATCTTTATTAACATTTCATCTTTAATTAATTTTGGATCTAATCAAAATTATCACAGAATAAAAGATTAATTCGGTTAAAACATATTTTAATCTTTCTTTCTTCTGTTCTGTACATCCGTTCATGGGTTCTTTCACAGTAACACCTTACTCATAGGAAACCTTTCTTGAATAAGGAAACAGAGGCTATGAAACCTCCCTAACCGGACCCTGGTGAATCCCAATCCAAGATATAATAGAACACAGCATGCAAGATCTACATTAGATCTACCTTTAAAACATATATTTAATCATCATTAAATAACTTTAACATGCTTTCATCATGCAAAACTTTTAAATCTACTATAGATCTAAACTAATCAAAATAAGATCAACTTTAGATCTACATTAGATTATGTATGCATAATTATATCAGATCTATTATGCTTATACATGCATTCCTAAGCCTTAACCATGGCTCTGATACCATTTGAAGGAAAAAATAGTTTTTCATGCACAGGAT